>CM052538.1:108456586-108482247 GCA_028533065.1 Trachops cirrhosus
GGTGTAGCTTAGTGGATTAAGCGCGGGCCTGTGAACCAAGAGATCACGGTTCGATTCCCAGTCAGGGCACATGCCTGGGTTGCAGGCCAGTTCCCAGCAGGGAATGCACAGGAAGCAACCATACATTGATATTTCTCTCCCTCTCTCCTTCCCTTCCCCTCTGAAGATAAATAAATAAAATCTTTAAAAAAAATAATAGGCAGATGTGGTATATTTATACAAGGGAATACTATGCAGAAGAAAGAAAGAAGGAGCTCCTATCCTTCATGACAGGGTTCATAGAAGTAGAGAGCATGCTACATGAAGTAAGTCAGGTGGTGAAAGACAAATACCATATGATCTCATCTATAAGTGGAACCTAATTAACAAAACAAACAAGCAAGTAAAATAGAACCAAGGACATGGAAATAAAGAACAAACTGACAGTGACCAGAGTGGAGGAGAAAGAGGTATAATGGGGGAAAGAAGGGGAAGGGACAAGTCAGGGAACATGTATAAAGGACCCATGGACAAGGATAATGGGGGGCCTTTTATGGGGGGTGGGTAGGGCAGGGGAGAGTAATTGGGAGGAAAGGGAGACAACCATAATTGAACAACAATAAAAATGGGCAAAAAAACTAAAACATTTTTCCAAAGAAGAGATCAAAATGGCCAACAGGTACATGAAAAGATGCTCAACATCACTAATTATCAGGGAAAATGGAAATCAAAATGACAATGAGATATCAACACATACGTGTTAGCATGGTTATCCTCAAAAATCAAGAGACAACAGGTGCTGGCAAGGATGTGGTGATAAGGGAACCCTTATGCATTGTTGGTGGGAAAGTAAATTCGTCAACCACTATAGAAAACAATATGGAGGTCCTAAAAATATTAAAAATAAGTCTACCTTAATCCAGTAATTCCACTTCTGAGTATATATCCAAAGAAAATGAAAACAGGATTTCAATGAGATATTATGTATGCACTCTGACATTTATTGCAGTATTACAATAGATAAGATATGGAAACCATTCAAATGTCCATCAATGGATAAATGGCTAAAAAATATGCGGTACTTGTGTATAACGAAATATTATTTGGCCACAAGAAAGGAGTTTATCCTGCCATTTTTTACAGCATGAATGGACCTTAAGCACATTATGCTAAAAACAGGTTAGTCAGACATAGATAAGTACTGTATGACATTACTAACATGTGAAATCTAAAACGTGCTAAACCTGTAAGAAACAGCAAAAAGAGGCTGGGGTCAGGGTAGGGTAAAGACTGATGGTATTTAAGAGTACAAACTTGTAACAAGTAGTAAAAGCCATAGAGACCTAATGCACAGTGTAATAAACATATATTATACAATAATATTGTAATATAGTTATGTAATGTAAATATTACTACAATGGCAGTCATATTACAATAGATAAATAGGTACATTTAAATATATAAATGTACAGAAGTAATACACTGTACATCTTAAACTTGCACAATGTTACATGTGAAATGTATTCAATAAAAAATAAACAAAACATCATGTTCTATTAAAGCCATTCCAGATTCATTCAGAGTAAAAGATGGAATTACTTAAATAAAAATACTATTATATATTATAATACCATTCCTCATAAAATACAGAGAATTAAAAGAAATTATACATACAACCCATGGATGTGAACTAAGGGGGGAGAATGCTGGAGGGTTGGGGGGTGCAGGGTGGAGGGGGATAAGGGGGAAAATTGGGAAAATTGTAATAGCATAATCAATAAAATATACTTAAAAAACTATCCTTCATAAAATAGTCAAGTTAAAAATCAAGGTATTTTATAAGATTGACTACAAAACACCCCTAGGACCATGGGTTGTTATGAATGGCTTTTTTTCCATACAAAAGGGATTCTATTTAAAACAGTGTAGGTTGAAAACTTGTCCTAATTGTCTTCATAATTCTATTGGTGACTAAATTAAAAATCAGAATCAATGCTAAAATAATTTTCTATGCTTTGTGTTTACATATCTGTGGTCATTCTAGGAATAAGATTTAATATTTGTAATATTTTGATTAAGTAAAATGTGTAAATAAAAGACATTTATTTTAATATAATTCTACAGCATAAAAGGAAACTACATATTTCCAATATCAAAATTCAAAATACAAAATAGACAAAGAAAAACTTAAAGTTAATCACAAAATAATATGATGCATCACATAAATTTGCAACAATTGTAGATACTTGATATTAGTAATGTAAAACAGTTGCTGTATACTTACATCTATGAGAAATGATATGGAAATCATGTACTCATTTATTTCTCAGTATTTCTGTAATTTAGGATCCGGTAGATACTATTTTACTAACTTGTAAGTACACAAAGACTTCATTTAAATCATTTCATTTTAAACTAATTTTAGACTTACAGAGCTGCAAAAGCAGTTCAGAGATTTCCCTCATATTCCTCACTCTGCTTCTAATGTTAACATCTTGCAAAACCACATCAAGGAGAACCTAAAAGTAAAAGAGAAAACAAACGTCCCAGACTTAAATAAAACAAAACTTTTTCACAAATTTTTCCTGGGAAGAAACTGGGACTCCTGTTGAAATCCTTAAAGTTTCTGAAAAATTTTCAAAGAATTAAGACATGTCCTATGAGGCTAGTTACCCAATTATCCTGTTGTCTTTGTCTCTCCCTCTTTCTCTCTCTCCCTCTCTATCACTCAAGAGTTAGATTTTTTTTTATTTTTTGAAAGTTAAACATTTTTATTGTTTATGTTATTACCATTGTCCCAATTTTCCTCCTCTGCCTCTTCTCATCCCACTCCCCAGTCTGTTGACTCTCAGCTCTCAGCCAGAGTCCGAAGATGCTGAGTCATTATTTTCCTTTGTGTATCTAATCTAACAATGACTGTGTAGCTAGTCTTTTTCCCCATGCGGAATATCCCTATCAATAGCAGATCTTTGAGTTACTCTTGTAATAGGGAACTTATCCCTTGAATGTAAGATTTGAAAAACAAATGGATGCATACTGATTACTAAATTTATGAGAAGTTTTTCTTAATGAGAGGAAGGGAATTAGTTTTCAAGTTCCTGAATAACATATATACCATTTTCTAGATTTACGTGCTTATGATGTAAGGGCAAAGCAAAAGAAGAAATAACCCATATTCTTTCTTGGAAAATTGCCTTTTCTTATGAAAACTTTTGAGGTGGCCAAATGACTGGGTGCAAAAGCTTTTTCAAGTGTGGAATCTCCTCAAATCTTTGCTTTTAGTAGTATTTAAATTTTTTAAAATATATATTAATCATCACCCAAAGATATGTTTTTTTCTGACCAGGGATTGAACTTGCAACCTTTTGGATGGGATGATGCTCCAACCAGCTTAGCCACCCTACTGGGGCACTTTTAGCAATATTAAAAAATCAATATTGTTGGCTAGTTAACCATTAACAATAATTTAATAATAAGTAAGATCTATTAATTGTGTGGATATAAGAGGTTAATATAATAATGCATTACTATGTGGTATTTGATATTTAATTCCAAAGGAATTAGGAAAAAAACAGAGACATTGCTGTAACAAATCCCTTCTTTTTAAATGTGAATAAGTTTTCATAGTTCTTACATCCATATACAAATTAATGGGAATGGAATGATCGTGAGTCATTTCTTCAATTATAACTTTTAAAACATAAAATCATGACTCTTGAATACCCAATGAGCATCAGTCAAAGAATCTTTGAACTCATTAAATAATGAGGGACTCAACAGCACTATTTACATGAGAATTTGACTTAAGAAATATATTCTTTATCACATGAAATTCTTTTTCACTGGAATGGACAGGAATTGTATACATTGCAATCAGTTTCCCATAATTTTTGCTTTTAACCCTAAAGGGTTATAAAGTCACCTAGTTAATAGAAAGCTACACAAACCCGTGTGCCACTATAGAATCAGATAATCCTGGGATTTCCTGAAACTGTACCTGATAATTTCTTTGAGAACATTTTCATGATGCATGCTAGTAAAAAGTAGCATTGTATCAAAGGATAATGAACTATTTGGGAAAAAAATAAGTCTCCTTTATTTTCTTAAAAGATGCATTTTAAATATCATTTCACTTTTTATGTTTAATAACATTTTATCAAACAATTTAATATACTTATGTTGTTTGGATTATTGTGTGTGTTTATAACTGCAATGCTAAAATATTCCAAAAAAAATCTGTAACTCCTAGAGCCTTATGGTAATAAGAAATTAATTTTTGTCTAAAATGTATGGCAGAAAATATAATAATATAATCAGTTAAAGATATTCAGAATAAAAATATAGAAGACCAAACATATGGTGTGATGGAAGGTGATTTGACTTGTGCTGGTGGGCACACAATGCAATATACAGATCATGTAGCATAGAAATATAGACTTGAAACCTGTATAATCTTAATAACCAATGTCATCTCAATAAATTTAATAAAAAACAAGAAGAAAAATGCTATGTGAAAGTGAAATTGAAATTCAAGTTCAAGAATGAAAGGGAAATGGTAATAAAATTCTAATTGTTAAAAAGTTTTTTCTCATGATTTTTAAAAATAGGTAATGGATATAACATTTCTCTTGAATTAAAATTATATCAAAAACATTTAAAATTGATGTAGCAGATTGATTTTAAAAAATTAATATTAACAATATGCTGTGTTGCAATAAACTATTTATAGTAAGTCCTAAGGTTCTAGTTTGCATATTCCTGTTTTAAGCCCAAAAGGGTTTTTTTTGTTTTTGGTTGTTGTCATTTGCGGGGTGGAGGCTGGTTCCTTACACAATAGGTCACTAAAATACCCAGTTACACAAGGGAAGAGTAGCTTCTCCAGAAGCACTCCTCCATAGACTTTTACTTTTTGTCCAGAACAATCATGTGGTCGAGCCTAATTGGCAAGAGGCTAGAGTTTTGTTATCTAATCCTTACAGCAAAGAAAGCAAGGGAGAGAGTCTTTGGAATTTGGTGTCAACCTAAACCTTAACTGCATAATAGTGTTCCAACTGTGTTAGTGAGTTTTGCCCTTCTCTATAATGTGTTGGGGAATTCTGAGGGAAGAGTCAGTTATTCCATCACCTCTTTTCTCTACCAAACCTGACTTGGCGCTAAGAAGTACTAAATTTCTCTCTGTGGGTAATGAAAATAAAGCATCAACTTAATTGAATTCCAAATACAAAATTAGTACATTAAAAGTGATTAAGATACCGTTTGTTTAATCATCTTCAAAAGTATATTCCAGGTCTGTGACCACATGCCTCAATTTAAAAAAAACATTACCTAGATTCTAACATTAATATTTTACTGTTTGTTTCTTCAAAAATCTACCATGTATCTATTCTTCCTTCAGTTCATCCAGTGTTCTTTCTGCTAAGGACTTCAGCATGCATATCAACTTGTATTAAATATTCCTATACATTTTTTCTTTTGTGGTAACATTTACAAAAAGTCAAAAACACCAATTATGTGTACACTTTTTCATGTATGCCTTAAAAATTTATATACCCATGTAATCAAGAAACCCATCATGATATATAGAACTTTACCATAACCCTAGAAAATTCTCATACATCTTTCCCAGTAAAACTTCAACCTGTTTTCCATGAAATATCCATTGTTTTCTTTTTTCACCACTGATTGTTTTTCTTTCATTATTAATCTTTATGTAAAGGATATCACATATGTGTATATAACTTCTTTTGCTCAGCAGATATATAAAATAGATAGATGATATAAAGATAGCAGATAGTGATATCATTTATCCATATAAATGATATTGATAGATGTGGCTGCATGTATCAGTAGTTCATTTGTTTTTATTTCTGAGTAGTACTTCAGTGTATGGATAAAGGACTGAAATTTATTTATTCTTATTGACGAACAACTAGCCTATTTCAACTGGCCTAGTTTCGCCTGTTGTAGATAAGGCTGCTATGAATATTGTTTTACAAGTTTTTTTAGAACACATGTTTCTAAATGAAATTGCTGGGCTAAATACCAAGCTTGGCTGATTCAGTCCTCTGCTTCATCTAGCCTGCTTTTAATGCCTTTTAGTGTATTCTTCATTTCCTCCTGGTTCTTATTCATAGTTTCTATGTCCTTTTTCATGCTGCTGTAGTTCCCACCAAGTGTCTTATAGCTCCCATAAAGTCCCTTGTAGTTCTCACTGAGTTCTTTGAGCATCCTTATAACCATTATTTTGAACTCTATGCCTGATAGATTGCTCACCTGAATTTCATTTAGCTCTGTTTATGAGGGTTCCTCCTTTCCTTTCAATTGGGGGTTGTTCCTTTGTCTCCACACTTTAGGTGACTCTTTGTGTTTGTTTCTGCATCTCAGATTGCTCTGTCTGGACTGCCTGTCTTCTTGGAGTGGCCTTCTGTGGTAGGGGTTCTCTGGGACTCAGTGGTGCAGCTCTTTGAGCTCCTGTCCTGGATGCTCTATAGGTGCCCTTTATTCAATTTATGCGGGCTCTCTTGTTGTACTTGGGGCTTTGAGTATTGATGGTGCATTCATTGATGGTTTCTCCCCTCTGGCTGGCTGACTGAGAGTCACAACCCCACCATATGTTGTATGCTGTTGTACAGGAGCTGGCAGAACAGAGCAAAACTACCCACAAAACCAAATCCACACCAGCAAAATACTCTCCATCACATCAGCAATATCAACAGCAAATGAGCAAAGGTTATCAAAGAAGGCAAGAGATTAACAATAAGATAGGAAAAAAGAATATGAGATGACTAAAGGAGAGAAAAATAATTTTGAGAGGGGAAAGGGAGGAGAAATAATAAGAGTAGGGATAGAAACAAGGTGAAGAGAGGGAGAAAATGATATTTAAAACATAAGTAAAAAAGGGAAAGGTGATGGAAAAATGGACTAAGAAAAGGGAAGAGTGTAATATGAGGTTGAAAATAAAATAAAAATTAATGAACAAAAAGGACAAAATTGAAGAAAAACCATAACAGGGTCATAACAATGGCAGATGAGCAAAGATTGACAAAGATAGAAAGAGAATAAGAATATTATAAGAAAGACAAGAGAGAATATGAGATGTCTACAGTAAAGAAAAATGATTTTGAGAGGATAGAGGGAGGAGAAAAATAAGAGTAAGGAGTAGAATCTAAGCTAAGAAAGGGAAAAACATAAAATTCCAAACTCAAATAAGTAAGGGAGGAAGAAAGTAAAATGGAGTAAGATGGGGAGAGTAACCTATGAGATTTCAATTTTTAAAAATAGTGACTAGAAATAAAATTGAAGAAAAGCTGCAATAGCCATAATATCCATGTCAAACAACCAATGATTAATAAAGGTAGAAAGAAAAAATAAGAGCATTATAAGAAAGGGGAAAAGAATATGAGCTGGCTAAAGGAAAGAAAAATGATTTTGAGAAGATAGATGGAGGAGAATAGTAAGAGTAAGGAATAGAAACAGGGCACAGAGAGAGAAAAATAAAATTTGAAATCAAAATAAAAAAGGGCAGGAATAAGACAAAACTGAGTAAGACAAAGGAAAGGTACAATATCACATTTGAAATTAAAAATAAAAATACATAAAAATCTACATAAAAAGAATAAAAATAGAAGACAAAAAATAATGAATTAATTGGAATGCAATGAAAGAAAAAGAAGAAATGTTAAAAGGTTATGTGAGAGACAAAAATAACACAGATACTAAAGAAGAAGGAGGTGGAATTCATCTGAGCAGTTTGGTGTTTGCCTTCTGTCTTCTAGATCCACCTCTGGCTTTTTATCAACTGAAGGTCCAGGGGTGGGTCATCCAACTTCTGACAGCACCACACGTACCACCTTCACCTGTCTCTAGAGGGGGCTCCTATTGCAATCAGGAGGGTAAGACACCTGGGTCTACCCTGGGAGGTGCTATTCAGTCTTCTGGGAAAATTGTGGTTGTGTTCCCTTGTCCCCACACCACTCATCTTGATCTGTCCTAGCTTATTTCTAATAATGTATAGTTTCTGATTAAATAGCTGTGTTTCAAGAAAGGGGCCAGCCTGTACAAGAGGGTCAGTTCTTTCCTGCTTGGTGAGGATGGCAGCTCTGTGTGTAAGCCAACCCTGGGCAGGGCCCTTATACCCACCCACCCTGCTGCATTGATTTCTGATCTCCCTGCTGTGCTGGCCTCAGTGGAATAGGGCCCTAGGAACTGGTGTATTTGTCTCCCTGAGAGATGTTCAAAATGGACTCTTTTGAAGTTTCTCCTTCTGTCTTTGCCTGTGGGTATGCATTCAGCAATGGGTTCTTGAGCCTGTCTGGCCTGTTCTGCAGAGCTTCCCTGTCAGATTCAGTGCTTGCAGTCCTACAGGAGGTGGGGGCTGCATGTGTCCTTCCCTTCCTAGAGGTTTGAACTCTGCCTGGGAAGGGGGTTCTGCCTGGCTGTAAATAATCTCAGGTGCTCAACTCTTGCCCATCTAATTCCCAGCCTACTGCCCATAAGGTAGACACAGTCCCAACCTCTCCATTTTGTGTAGCCCCCAGCTTACTAGCTGTGCTGGGCTAGGGCTCAGAAGTCCCTTTGCTGTGCTACTTTCTGATCTCTCTGCCCAGCTGAATTCAGTGGAGGCAAACTGTTTTCAATCTTGTTCCTTTGCTGGCAGGGCAGCTCCCGTGGGGTCCCTGCCCAGCACACTTCAGCCCCGCTTTTAAGTAGTCTCTTTGTGGCACACTCACTGTGGTACTTAGTCACTGTCTGGTTTTTCACACACACCACCTCTCTAAAAGGCCAAAAGTCTCTCACAGTCATGGCTGACCACAGCCTGCCTCTGCCCGGCCCAGGTGCAGATAGGAATCCTTGTCTCTCTCCGGTACTCTTCTGGTTGGTGTTTGGTGCTGCAGCTATAAACATTCTGCTCACTGTGTATGTGTGGCCTGGATCTCCCTGAGTTTGTATATCCTCCCAAGTCACTCCTGGCCCTGGTCTGGAGGTTCTCTGTCCTGGGAGGGGAGGGAGCCACAAAGCTGCAATTTCTGACTAGTCTCTCCATGGCTGCAGGTACCACACATGGGGTATTTCCCCTTCAACCTATAAAATCTCCTTACCACCCATTATGTAGCATCATCTGTACTCTTTGGCTTCTGCAGTTCATATCAACTAAGATTCCGTTGATTGTTCAAGTTTTTTATTAAAAGATCAGTTGAGAACCCAAGTTGGGTGTAAGAGCAAATGGACTTAGCTTCCACCTACTTGGCTGCCATTTTCTCCCCTGATAATTAGATCTTATCAGGCATTCATAGATTTGGTTTTCCATTTCTTCTTTATAATGAATCCTATTCCAGCCCTGGCCTGGTGGCTCAGTTTGGAATTCCATTCTAAATACAAATATACATATATGATTATCATTACTTAGTAAGTTATAAGCATGAAACAATGATTTTAACACTTTTTTCACACATTTCTAGCAAAGATTGTTTGTTGATGAATATTTTATTATATTTCAATGTCTATAAAGTTTATAGTAATGAGTTCAGTCTGGTATTACTTTAATTCTGGTTAGTAGTATGCCAATTATTTTAATGATAGGTACATTCCAACCTCCTTTGGCATTGGTTGCCCCAAAATTGTCATTGATGGTCTAAGAATCAAGAAACAGAAAGTAAAAATTGAGTTACCATAAAATGTTCTAACATTCGTCTTTTGGACTCACTCACTCACTTATTTTTATTGAAAGCTACTGAGAATTAGTCACTGTTTTCAGTGCTGGGCATATGTCAACTACAATTGAAAATAAGTAAAAACTCTCTGTCCAAAGGAACTTATACTTTAGTGGGAAAAGAAGCAGATTATGTTAAATAAATAAAATATATAGTAGCTTGTAAGGTGTGATTACAAAAACAGAAAAACAAAAACATGTTAAAAAGAATAAAGAATTCTGGTGGGAGATGGAATGGTGGTAGGGTTGCAATTTGAAGTAGAGAAGGTCAGAAAATGACTCACCAAAGATAATTTCTAGCAAAACTTGAAGGAAGTATATTAATGGATATGTTTATCAAGTAGTGATTTAGCTTATTAATCTTCCCATCCAAGTCTTTGATCTCCCTGTTGTGGGAGACAAGTGTGTCCCTTAATGACAATATTTATCAAGTTCATTTTTTAACACTGCATTTGGAGAGTAAGGTAATGCCTTTTAAATTCTCCAATATTCATAAAATGACAAAAAAGAAGTATGTTTTTGTGGATATGTCATAAAGATAGTTTAATTATAATAAAACCTCAAAACTGTTCTGTATATTTTAAGACAAAATTTATAGAACAAATATTGCTTTTCCTGTTCCAATGAAAACTTTTGTTTTCTGTGAAACTGTTATGTGAATATCAGTAGAAATCTGTTTTTTTTATTTATAGCATGTTCACAGCAGCATTGTAAGGAAGCAATGGGTCATAAATTACCCTTTTCAAATTGAACAACAGTGAGAAATACTCGCAAATCCATCATGTTCCGTTGCATACATTAAGGAACTGAGAAAGCTTAAGTGGTAATTTTATTTTCTAAAGATTTTATTTATTTATTTTTTTTAGAGAGAGGGGAAGGGAAGGAGAAAGAGAGGGAGAGAAAAGTCAATGTGCAGTTGCCTCTCGCGTGCCCTCTACCAGGGACCCGGCCTGTAACCCAGGCATGTGCCCTGACTGGGAATTGAATCGATGACCCTGTGGTTCACAGGCCAGCACTCAATCCACTGAGCCACACCAGGCAGAGCTTAAGTGGTAATTTGAAAGGAAATGTATATTTTTAAAAACATTCTAGCAATTATACAGTATTTTAGAAACTCTCTAACAATAATGCATTTATATTCTTTTAAATTTCTGGCTTTAGTTATTAAAGGTAATCATAAATAAAACTTGAAGAAACATACAAATTTTGATATTCAATTATTCCCCTGAATTCTGCTAATGAAAATTGTCATAAAAATCCAGTGTGAATAAACTCTAATGTTACTTGTGCATCTCTTTAAAATTCTATTAGTTTATTTATATTACATTGAGTATTCTGAAATAAAATACTACATAATTTCTGTATTCTTGATATTTACTAATTGTAATTTTGTTTGGTCCTACAAACTGAAATTAGTTTATATATGTGCAACATATTGTTTGCTTTTTTCTCTTGCTGCTAGACTGAAATGAATTACAATTCCTCTGAAAAGGTAGAGTGTACAAGCTTTCTTAGACAAGTTCAAAGTACTAACACCTATCCTTCTCAAATAACTCAAAAAATATCAAGAGATGGAAAGACTCGCAAAGTTATTTTACGAGGCCAGCATTATCCTAATTCCAAAACCAGATAAAGACACTACAAAGAAAGAAAATTATAGTCCAATAGCCTGATGCACATAGATGCTAAAACCCTGAAGAAAATATTAGCAAATCAGATGCAGGAATCCATTAAAAAGGCCATACACCATGATCAAGAGGGATTTATTCCAGAGATGCATGGTTGGTACAATATCTGCAAATCAATAAACATGATATACAACATAAACAAAATGAATAATAAAAACTGCATAATCATATCAATAGATATAGAAAAAACATTTGATAAAATCCAGCACCCATATATGAATGAAGGGAACATACCCAACATAATAAAGGCCATATATCACAAACCCACAGCTAACATCATACTCAATAGACAAAAACTAAAGGTGTTTCCCTTAAGATTGGGAACAGGCCGGGATATCTGCTTTCACCCTCTAATTCGACATAGTACTGGAAATCTTTTCCACAGCAATTAGACAAGAAGAAATAAAACACATCAAAATTGGAAAGGATGAATTAAAACTGTCATTATTTGCAGATGACATGATACTGTATATAAAGAACCCTAAGTATTCTACCCCAAAACTACTAGAACTGATAAATGAATTCAGTAAAGTAGCAGGATACAAAATAAACATCCAGAAATCAGTTGCATTTTTATATATCTATAATGAACTATCAGAAAAGGAAACTAAGAAAACAATTCCATTCACAATTGCTTCAAAAAGAATAAAATACCTAGCAATAAATTTAACCAATGATGTAAAAGACCTGTACTTGGTAAATTATAAGAAACTGAAGAAAAATATTGCAGAAAATACAAATAAGTGGAAGCATATACCATTTTCATGCATAAGAATTCTTAAACTGTCCATGTTACCCAAAGCAATATATAGATTCAACACAACCAAATATACCAAAGATGTATTTTCCAGAACTATAACAAATATTTCAAAAATTTGTATGGAACCACAAAACACCCCAAATGGCCTAACAATCTTGAGAAAGAATAACAAAGTTGGAGGAAACATGCTACCTGATATCAAAGTATACTACAAATCCATGGTAATTAAAATAGCATAGTGTTGGCATAAAAAGGGACATATAGATCAATGGAACAGAATAGAGAGTCAAAAATAAACTGACACCTTTATAGTCAACTAATATTTGACAAAGGAGGTAAAACATACAATGGAGAAAAGACAGCTACTCAGTAAATGGTCTTGAGAAAATTGGACAGATGCATGCAAAAAATGAAAACCTTCTTACACCATACATGTGGAAATTACATCAAGGTTTGATTTTTTAAAAAGCCGGTTTGAAAAAATACAGTTGGTAAAGACAAAAAGGGAAAATGCTTCGGAAGTAGGAACATTGGTTTGAATGTCACAGAAACCAAATGTGTTATTCCTGAGAATAAAGGTACCTTTGATAATAAAAAATAAAAATAAAATAAATAATTAGAATACTAAATAATATTCAGTTCTGAGGGTATAATATGCTATAATTATATCAAAATAACTAGATTAGTTATCCAGTGATGTGTGACAACATAACCATAAACCTCATGGTTTAAAACCACACATTGTTAGCTCACAGTTTCTGTGGGTTAAGAGTCTGGGAACAGTTTGGTTGGTTTGTCTGCAAGTTGAAATAAAAAATGTTAGCTCAGCTGCAGTATCATCTGATGCTTAAGTAGGGGTCTGTTACCTTATTCTTGTGTTTATTTGTAGCATTTAATTACTTGCAGATTGCCAGACTGATTGCTACTTACACTTAAGTGGAGAGGATTACTGTAGAGTTTAAATATCTGGAGGTACTTACCTAAGAATATGCTCACCATATTAACCAAATCAGTACTATTTACAAATATAATAATGAATCTAAAATAATCAGAGGTTAAAACAAACTAATCTTTTTTATTGTTTATTGGATTTAGTTACCCAGTCTGTCTTACATGAAACTGATTTTTAAAATAGTTTCACATTTTCATATATTACTCAAATATTTTGTGGAACATACTTTAGTCATTTTTCCTCTTTGATTTTTATTTAATGAAAATGGAGATGAGTGTCATATAACTTGTTTATTGTTTCCCAACAAAATTATTGTATTTTTAAAGTAAGTAACTTTCATTTAGACCTTTTATCTTTCTGTGATCATGACCATGTATTTTCAGTTATATTCAGGGATGCGCGTCACTTCTAATCTTTAACCTTTAAGATGAGTTTTAATATTCTTATTCTTTATACCTAAAAAATTTAGTTGTAAAGATCTAAAGAAAGTAAACACATATAATATTTAAACAATCATAACTTGTTGCTCTTTGGCTATGTCTTCACAAGAAGAAAAAGCAAAGGAATAGTCATCAGATACAGTCAAATTTTCTTGAAGGGCTGGAAATCATCTACTCAAAGTTTCATTTCATTTTGTTCATCAGATGGCAAATGTCAGGCTATTGTGTATTCCTGTAAAGCCTCAAGTCCTTTTCCTACGAGAGAAGTTTATGAACTGGGTCTATCCTGAAAAATCAAACAACGGGTTATAAATACCAAAATGCAACAGAACCTTTGAATATCCATTGCAATCTAAAACTCTACTATAGCTAGTTTTAACAAAAAAGTAGGTAATGTGGAAAATTAGGTGCTTAATCCGTCCTTTAAAGACCTAAAAAAGAAGACTCTAAACAGAGTTCCCAGGAATTACTCCTTGCAGCACGAACCACTTTGCCTCTGTCACAAGTGGGGAAGTTCCATAAGCTGATGAATGGGAAGCTAACTGCTGAGAAAAGTCATTGCTAGAGCTTCAACACTTCACTCAGACATTGCTTGCCCTATAGTCCACTTCTTTCTCTATGTGACTTAATTCTACTTAAAATCTTTCATAGATGCTCCTAATGGTCTGGGACCATAACTAAAAGATGTTGAGGAAATACAAATTTTTACTTTTCCAGCTAACAGGGTCTCCTAGCCAGAAGGGGATATTGAGTAAGCCAATTCATATATCAATATCTATAGATCTACATATGTATCTATCTCTGTAATTCAATGATAAAAAGAAACAGTTATGTCTTACATTATAATTTCAAGTAACTGCACTGTCTTCATTGAAAACATATTGAAAATATTAATTTATGGAGTTAGTCTTGTTGAACATTGTTGGGGGTTTGTTAGAAATAGCAGTTATTATTATGTAATAATATCTTATAGTATTAGCTACCTTATTATTTATTAAAGTGCCTTTACCTATTTATAACTTGCATTCATCACTATTCATTTACAAAAGTTAAATTGGAATTTCACTATAAATTTATTCTAGGTACAGAAATAGAGAGTGTGTAAACACCCAAAGTAACTTTCTTAATTTGCCTATAACCTAGTAGACATAGGTTACAAGACCACCAAAGCAATCTTCTTTGTCCTAAAATCTGTTCTTTCTCATATGATGGAAAGCATCTTTAGCTACTAAAATCCTCATGTTCAAGCTGGCTTTATACAAACAGGGTTTTAGATGAAGTTGAGTCTATATGGACAAACTACTTGAAGAATTAATACTGCAATAAATAAAAAGAATGCTACAAACAATGCTACTTTGAAAAACTTTAAATGTAACAAATATAAGGAGAACATAATTATAATTGTATATGATTTTATTTATTTATCTTATTGAATTTGTTACAGTGACATTGGTTAATAAAATCACATAGGTTTCAGATGTATGATTCTACAATACATCATCTGTATACTGTATTGTGTGCTCGCCACCCCAAGTCAAATCTGCTTCCCCCCATACCCTCTTTTACCTCTCTCCACCCCTTTTGCCTCTGGTAATTGCCATACTGGTGTCAATGTCTATGAGTTTTTATTTTTATTTCTTTTTGCTTAATCCCTTCATCTTTTCACACATCCCTGCAATCTAATTCTATATGATTATAGTGATTATAAAACTTACAGTTCAAGTCTGAGAAGAGCAGATGTAACTTTCTTAGTTTTCCTATAACAAACCTCCTCCTTCCTCTTGAGGTCTAATTTTGGCCAATTGAAAGAAAAGTCATTTTTGAACTTTAAATAAATTTGTCAATTTGAAGTTTAAAATTTAATCAATTTTAGGTAAATATTCAGTTGAAACTTTCTTACCCCTCCCCTCTCCTTACCACAGCTTGAGTGCAGGGATGTTATTTTAATTACAGTTTTGTAGGCACAGAATTTTTTTCTTACATGTTCTTTGGCTTTTACCCTGGGGTAGCTCTATTTCAAGGTATAGTTGTGAAGAAAGAACAACTAAGAGAACCTTTATCCCAGTTGAAGGGGCAAGCAATTCTGATTCAGGTAACCATTACTAGGAATTTGTCAGACATTTTGATATGTCAAGAAAGCAGAATAATTTACTTTTTGTATTATTATTATTTTCAAAGTCTGGCTCAGTATATATTTTAAATATAGGTCTATGCATAATATGTAAAACTTACATTGAAACTGCTGTTAGTGCTCAGGGTCCCTGTTTACAATATCTAACATCTTATTGTATTTCTAGGTATTTGTACCTCATTTTTAAAATTAATAAAGTGCTGCTGTATTTCTTAATTTTAACACTGAAAAAACTAGTATCTTTGTGAGAGTGCTAATATTATACTTCTTCTTACAGGCTGTGAATCATGTTCCTTGAGTTTCCATCTCTGATCTCACTAGCAGTCGTATGCTACAGTTATCTACTATTAATTAAGACTCAATGTTCAGAAGAATTAACATCACTTCCTCCTGTTTATAGCTACCATTTCTAGACAGAATCTGTAGGGTTTTTTATGAGTTTTTTTGGAATATCATTTAGATTTCTACTTAATCATGATAGATGAATCCATGGGCATATTTCTGTTCCCTCTAAATATCATTACAGAAACAGCAAAGAAATACATTTTTTAAAGTTATTAAATTACAAACACAAAGAGAGCAGATTAGTAGAAAGTAACAAGACATGTCAGTCTATTTTTGGAAGATGGAAAGCACAGGAAGGAGGTAATGAGTGACAGTCAGGCAAAGAACAGTGAAGGGCAAGTGCCTTCAGAGGAGAAGCCAAGGAATGGCCAACTGCTTCACACCATATAAGCACTGGTTCAGAAATCATTGCAAAGGAGCCAAAGTAGAATGGGATGAAAGAGGAGCCAAAACTTGGATAATGCTTTAAGACTCTATAGGAACAGTTAGACTTCCAAGTTCTCTGCAACTCTACGCAGGCAGAAACCACCAACCTCCCAATTCTACAGAAAAAAATTGAGGCTGACACTCAGCAGCATGAGATATATAGGTACTTTCCACAATTAATGTCAGTACATTAAAGGCAGTATACTCATTCTTTGGTTCAGTTCTGAGCAATCAAAGCAGTTAAGTTTGTAACTCTTTAGGGAATAGATTACAAGATTCATCCCTGGAAAAGCTGAAGGGTCCCGGGGAGAAGTCCTGTATATAGTAACACAGTATGATGTTCCAATGAAATCTTAGTAAGCCATGATGACCACATTTCACCATCTTCACCATCTCTCTCTCTCCTATTTTAGTTATCTTTTTTAGAGTCTCACTCCACATGAGTGAGAAATATGAAATCACTAGTGAAAGAAAACATGAATGTCAAGTAACACCATACAGAAGACAGCTGAAAGGAAATGAGAGGAGATAAACAACAATGCAAGAAACAAACAAAAATCTCAAAATTACTACAATGTTCTTAGAAAATAAAATAATGGATGCTATAGGGGAAAGAACATTCAGAGACTAGAAAATAGGCTTTGAAAGTTAAATGTGCACATGTCAGAAAATAGACAGACAGACAATAGAAAGGAGAAAGAGAAAGTTGATGAAATTACCAACAAAGTGGAAAACAAAGGGAGTGAACGTGGAAATGAGCAAAAAGACGATTGGAGCCTCGGTCCAGGAGGCCAACTATCCAACTATAGGGTGTCACGAAATGAGAAACAAAGGAAAGGGAGATAGAATATAGAAGGAAAAAACAGAAGAACGTTTTTCAGAATCCATATTGAAAGGGCTGTGATTCATGAAAATGAATTAAGATAGACCTAAACCAAAAGCATAACTGTGAAATTTTAGATAATCGGAAAAGAGTAAAATAAAATCCCATGCACTCATTTTCAACTTTCACAATTACCAGTTAATCACAAATCTTTTCATCTATACCTCCACCACTTCTTGCCACCCTGTATTATTTTATTTTTAGATTTCAACAACTGTAATAAGATATAATTTACATACTGTAAAATTTACTAGCTATATAATGCAGTTCAATAAATTTTAGTAAATATATGGAGATGTGAATATTCCAGTTTACAAACATTTCATTACTCTAAGAAAATCTTTCATATCCATTTTCAGTAATTTTATTACCAACCCAGACATAAGCAAGCACTGATCAGCATTCTGTGTATTATAGCCTTGTCTGTGTATTTCATATAAAAGGAAGAGTATAACAAGTGCTTTGTGTGTGTGTGTGTGTGTGTGTGTGTTCTTTCACTTCACAGAATGTTTTTGAGGTTAGTTTATATCGTAGCATGTATCAGTACTTTAGCTTTTTGTTGTTGAATAGTGTTTTATTTTATGGATACACTACATTTTCCTTACCCATTTACTAATCGTGGACATTTGGTTATTCTGAATATTGTGCTTATGACATACATGTTCTTATATGGAGATGTTTTCATTTCTCTTGGGTACCTTTCTAACAGAAATGCTGAGTTATATGCTATATTTATGTTTAACTTTATAAGAATCGGACAATATTTTTCAGTGGCTATATTTTTTACATACCTAAGCAATGTATAAAAGTTCCGGTTTCTAAATTTCTTTTTCAACACTTTGTATTGTCTCTATTTTCAGATAATAATCTGAAAATCTTATATATAAAAACCATAAACATTCCAAAAAATGTTAGAACTAATGAACAAATTCAGTGAAGTTGCAGGACAAAATCATGTATATTTATATTCTAGCAATAAACTATCAGAATAAGAAATTAAAAAATCATATTTACAATAATGTTATAACAAATAAAATATTTAGGAAAAAATAACCAAGGAGTTGAAAGATCTGTACACTGAAAGCTATAAGAAATTAATTAAAGAAATTGAAGAAGTAACAAATAAACAGAAAGATATTCTGTGCTCACGTATTGGAAAAGTTATTGCTGTTAAAATGCTCATACTACCCAAAGAGATCTACAGAACACTTAAAGCAAGCAAAATAACACTGTGGAATCAATATTTTAAAGTTAAAAGAGAATATAGAGATCACCTGGTTCAAGGCTACAAATTATCTTAAGACAAAATAATGTCCAGCTTTTTATAACTTTTTAATCTTAACGTTACTATTAGAACTCATATCTTGTTGATTAATAACCATTAATAGTTATACTCTCAAGTCTCTTAAACTGGGGGTATGGGATTGCAGGGAGAGAACACAACATAATTCATAATATTCTCATATTCTCTAAAAGTTACTTAGCAAGTAATCTAATACTAGTTAACTTAGAAGTAACATTATTTTTTAAATTTTCTTTTCATGCATTTCAGCCTTGTTTGAATTTGATACAAAGAACCTGAAGTATTTTGAATAAATGCATTGTTTTTAAAGGAGAAGAAAGAAAAGATGAAGTGTTGTATTTACTCAGCTACTTTTTGCTTTTAATAGATGTTCCAGTGTAAGTCATAAAACTTCTCACTGATTTCAACTCAGGGAATCGGGAAGTGTGGACCTGAGCATAAAAACTGTGAAAACTTTAATGCAGACTGGTACCAGATCTCCCAGTTATCCACTCAATGTTTTTCTAAGTGTTCTTGAATGAACACATAAATTCAGCTTAGATACGTGACACACATGTAAAATATTAGCATATTCATTTTATTGATTTTTTATATTAGGAAAGAAATATTTAAGAGATTGTGCTTGTTTCATTTATTATTTATATATACATTAGTGGGTATCACAGCCAGATCTTCAATTCTCATTGGCCTTATCAGCACCCATCACCTTAATTAGCAAAACTACATTATCCAGAGGGTAAGTAAGTTAACATGTCCATCCCTATATTTTTATGTCTGTACCTGGGTCTGATCGATTGGTTTGAATTGACTTGGGGCCTGAATATGTAGGAAAAATTTCATGGGACCTGTAACAGCATGCTGCTGTCTGCAATTTTGTTTCTGTTACATGAATGGAAATATTTGAGGTAGTAGAATAATTAAACATAATTACTACTGATTTTTTTAAAATGCAGGGAATGAGAATGAGAAAGTAACTCATTCATTGTAAAGGTC
The DNA here is from genome assembly GCA_028533065.1 of Trachops cirrhosus. NCBI lineage: Eukaryota > Metazoa > Chordata > Mammalia > Chiroptera > Phyllostomidae > Trachops > Trachops cirrhosus. The sequence continues at coordinate 108,476,196 of CM052538.1, forward strand.
TACACAGGCTTGCAAAGAGCAGGAGTTTCTAACAGATTAATAACTAATATGCATCTGACCTGAATTTATTTGCAGAAACTAAAAAGAACTTCAATTTAAAGAGGAAAATCATATGCATTTAAATCTGCCTTAAGTTTCTATGTTTTCCTGAGAAAAACTGTTATTGTTCAAAATTATTTATTAATAGATAATTGTTGAATTTTTCATTCCCACATGACAATTGAAATGACCAGGGCTTTCCAAAAGGATTACAAATATACGCAAATTTTCAATTCCCTCTATTGATTATAATCAGTCATCCTTTCATAGTTCATTTTGATAGTTTTAGTTTGGCATGAGCAGCTTAAAATATTTAACACAATGGATTTCATAAAATACAATTATGAGGTAGTTGAGTGATTGCTAAGTAAATCAATAATCTTATTTTATGTGAATACTTACATTTGAAGACTGTTTTCTCAAGAGAGGTGACATATATTCAAAAGAGACATTGTACCACAAAAGCAGTTCTAATTGTTCTGTGCCTCTTAAAGTAAGTGATTCTGTACATAAATCTTTCTCACAAAATCCATTAGCCTTTTCTATATTGGTTAGATAGTAATAAAGCCCCACAGAAGATAAATACTAACAATGTTTTTTGATGATTTTGGCTGATATCCTGGAAAAGAGTGAAACTTTTAAATGAAAGTGGCTTTATTCCCTAAAGGAATGAAAATATAATTTGATCTATGCTAAATAGGAATCATTTAGTAGATGCTATATAAGATACTAGCTTGTAGTGGTAAGACAAAATATTTGTAATCCCCATCAATAATTAAAAAAAGAAAAGAAACTTCCTGTATCATGCAAATATCACACTTCCTATTTTTAAGTATTTATAAAACTAACACACATTAAACATGCCAGGTGATTTATAGAGGTTAAAAATATAACATACATTTAACTAATAATTGTCATTATGCAAAAGAGGAAAAAGGAACTAATAATTAGATAAACATGGAAATATAAAAACAGCACTTAAATGTTTTTAAGAATATGCCTTTATGTAAAAGAAGAACATGCACCATGACTCGTGTGGCTCAGTTGGCTGGGCATCATCCCATAAAGTGAAAGATCACCAGTTTGATTCCGGCTCAGAGCACCTGCTTGGGCTGTGGGTTTGGAGCCAGTCAGGCTGCATATGAGAGACAACCAATTGATGCCTCTCTCTCACATTGATGTTTCTCATCCTCTCTTTCTCCCTCCCTTCCCTTCTAAAAAATAAATAAATAAAATCTTTTTAAAAAAGGGTTTGCCTTTAACTTTACCTTCAGGATCTTGTTTTTGTGGTCTAGTTCAGAGTAATGCTAGTATTTATTGCATACTTACTAAATCATTATAATAAAAATAAACCAAGAAAATTGTGACATAAATATATCACAGACCATGAGCTGATGTATTTGACTAAGGTAAGGTTTTTTCTTAACAATTAAAAATTTTATTCTTTGGATAGCACACATACTTTCTATCTTGCTGTACTCCCAACTGTTTACTGTTGCCAGTTGCTTCACTCAGTTTCTTAACCCTCTGGTCTTTAAAAGTATTTGAATCTGTATTCAAAAGTACCTCACACTGTGTGGATATGCACTAATTTGGAGAATATCTAAGTCAGGTCACAAAATCAAGTATTTTATTTAAATCTTGAGTAGCAATCCATAGACATGGTAGCAAAATAGAATTTTGCCAATGTGTATATGATTTGTTTGTCTAATTTCCTTTGTTCTTAACTAAGTCATAGTCAACTTTCAAAATACAGGTATTATCATAATACTTGGTCATATAAGTTCTGTCCTCTCTTCACTCCTTCAGGTCACCAGAGAAAGTGCTGAGGAAAGCACAACCTGGTTTTATCACACTGATACATTTTCTTTACTCACTAAAAAACCGAACAAAAATGCAGCAGCTTGCTGCCACCGGAAAGAAGGAAGGAAGGAAGGAAGGAAGGAGAAGTAGGAAGAAAGGAAATTAAAGTGTTTTTCCCATATCAAGCCCTTTCAGTGAACATGAGTAGGACTCATGTACATATATATGCATATCTTCTTCCATACACACGTACATACATAAACCAGCAATACACAATATTATTGTGCATTGTGTTCCCCAGCCAAAATTCATATGTTGAAGTCCTGATCCCCAGTGCCTCAGAGTGTAAGTGTATTTGGATATATGGTAAAATGAAGCCATTTAGGGAGGGTCCTAATCCAGTCTGACTGGTGACCTTATAAGGAGAAGAAATGTGGGCACACTGACAGATGTGAGGGATATGTGTGCACAAAGAAAGGTCATGTGAGGACACAGAGAAAAGGCATTTATCTGCAAGTCAAGGCAAGAGACCGGTGGAGAAACCAGTCATGTTAACATCTTGATCTTGAACTTTTAGCCTCCAGAACTATGAGAAAATAAATTTCTGTTATTTAAGAACTATGAGAAAATAAATTTCTATTATTTTAAGTGGTAATTTTTAAATGATAGCCCTAGCTAATTAATACAATTATGATACCACCAATTCTAATCCAATACCACAGAGTTCATTTTGTCTTTTCTTTCGATAGTTTTAACTCCTTTTCCTGACAGTGAGAAATCTCAAGTAGGCACCCAGGAGCCCACCCACCCCTTCCACCCTCGGAGGACGCAACCAGAAATCTACAGCTGGGCAAACACCCCTTACCTGACCACACAGGTACCCTGGTCATGGGCTTCCAGCCTCCGGACTGTAAGAAATGAACATCTGTTTTTCATAACACCGTGTAAGGTGCGTTGTTGTAGCAGCTCAAATGGACTGTGACAGGAGACTGGTACTGAGAGGTGGCAGTGCTGCAGTAACAAACGCTAAAAATGTGGAAGCAGTTTTGGAACTGGGTAATGGGGAGAGGCTGGAAGAGGCTGGAAGAATCTGGAGGTGAGAACTCAGAAGGAGAAGAGGAAAGCTGGTGAGAAAGACTCCCTAGAGAACACCTAAGTGGTCCTTATAGGTTGTTTGGAGAAGTATGGGTGGTAAAGGTCATTCTGATAAGGTCTCTGATATAAATGAGGAAATATCAGAAACTGGAAGAAAGGCAATCATTGATATAAAGAGCTGACTGAATTGTGTTCATCTTCAAGTGTTTTGTGGAAGGTAGAATGTGTGAGCAATGAAATTAAATATTAGGCTAAGGGGAGATCTAAGTCAAGTGTTAAAAGTGCACCTTGATTCTTCCTAATTGGTTATAGCAAAATGCAAGAGAAGTAAAATGAGGAATAGTAATCAAAAGGAAGCATAACTTTAAAATTTAAAGAATTCTTAGCACATCCATATTAAAAGGAATAAAAAGACTTGTGTGGGAAAGAACAAGAAGAGTGTGGCCAAATTCCTTAAGGACATTAGTATGGGTTGGCCATCTTAGCAGAAGCTAGCAGCTATTCATCAAGACCATGGAAGAAAGACTAGGAAGGCATTTAGGAGATCCTCAGGGCTGCCTTTCGCGTCTTGAATGGACCTACAGGGCAGAAAGACGCTGCTGCCTAGCCACCCCGTACTGTGAGCTCCAGTCCACATTTTTGTGCCATGCTCCTCAACCATCCCAGTGGGTCATGGTGCAACTTTTGCTGCATCCAGTAAGCACCAGCACTGTGGCTGCCTCCACCTAGATTTTGAATGATGAAGAAGGCTGGAGCCATGGGTATTTAACCCACACAGAGGGCTGCTGCAGCAGTGGGGACCTGCATGCACCAAAGTGCAGTTACAGCTAGGGAGGATTATAGTGTGGACTGCACCCAGCAAAATAATGCAGATGGGGTGGCTGGAGCTTTCGGGGTCCAACTCTGGCCTTTGTGTGTCCGGAACGTGTGGGTCAGGAAGGCAACACCTACTGCCAAGGAAGATTGGGGTTTTAGTGTTGTTTGTCCCTTTAAGTTTTAGACTTACTTTATATCTGTTACCTCTTTTTCCTCTCCTATTTCCCCATTTTGAAATGAGAATATTTATCTTATGCTTGCTTCACCATTGTGTTTTGGAAGCACATGTTTTATTTCTTGAGCTCACAGCTAAAAATCTCACCCATATTTTATTTAAATGATATTTAGATGAGACTTTGGACATAGACTTTGAGTCGATAACATGGGAAAAGGACATGGATTCTGGCAAGGGCCACAGGTGGAGTACTATGATCTGAATGTTTGTGTCCCCCTCCAAAACTCATATATTAAAAACCTACTATCCAAGATGACATGACATGACTTAGTACTGAGTAAGCAGTCTTTCATTTCCAAAAGGCACTGCTTTCAGGGAAAGGAGCATCACCAATCTCACCACTGCCAATGAGGAAATGTCTCTGCTACTATCGCTGGCATCTCTATGTCAGACACTATGAAGAGGAAGCACGTCACCTTGGCAGTTAGCCTTGTGCATGACCTTTTCCTTTTGAGGTGTGCCAATTTAATTTTCTTAACAATACTCTATGCACTATTTTTCAGTTATTTATTTACATCTATCCTCTCTCCTAAACAATGAGCTATTGAGGTCAGGACACATGACTTAATTACTTCTGCGTACCTGACATCTAGTTTCCCAATATATCTCCGAAGGAATGAGTTAATTAATTAATTAATTGATGAAATCTGCCAGATGAGCCTTTAAGATTAACTGATCAATTTCTCTAGGATAAGATAAATGCTTGTAGAATTTTTAGTGAGCTTTGACCACAAGATGAATAGCATAAACTAATATTTCATATATCTCCATAGTATAGAATAAAGTTTCTAGGCTAAAAGCATTTTGATGTAGTATAAGACGGTCAAAAACTCGGCAATCATCAACTATGTCTGAGTTATGCCTTTGTCAGAATACCTTCACTTATCCTGCTAAGCTTCAGTGCCATAGCTATTACCAATGCACAGCTTCTTCTAAAACAATAATTTACTTGTCACCCATAGTCATGTAAAAGTCACTAAACTTAAATGAAATGAGCTTTAGTTCAGATTATTAAAACTTAATAGTTTATTTCAAGCTAAGAAAGTCGTTTCCTCATTAGAAAAGATTGTATTAAATGCACTGTCTCTAATTTATAGATCAATAATTACATCATTCAAGGTAGATCTGTTTCATTAACAGAAAATCCGTTTACATGACTCTATTTCTTAGAGAATGAAACTTAAAACTATTATTTTAAATTTATTGACTTTAGAGAGAGTGGGAGGGTGAGAGAGAGAGAAACATCAATTTGTTGTTCCACTTATTTATGCATTCACTGGTTGATTCTTGTATGTTCTCTGACCTGGGGACCGAACACACAACCTTGGCATATTGGGATGATGCTCTAACCAACTGAGCTACCAGGCCAACTATTCTTATCTGTAGTGCATGTACAACAACAATATTGTAATGTATTTAAATTTTTCTTACAATAAAATACTAAAAACATGTGCATGCCTCAGAAGTTTACAAAATGTGGAATCAATTTTTGTCTGACAAAAGTATTCTTTTTACTGTTTAATAAAAGCATCTGCAGTTTTAAAAAGATATAAAATGGTAAATTAACAGCATATCAGTGCGTGAAAATTATAGGAAAAGCTAGCTGAATTTTTGGTGAGGAGCTGTTGTTTCTACTAATAGTGAAATTTTATTACAATTCTCATGAGACAGTGGAAAAATGTATACAGTAAGATACATAATGATAAGCTACTGTGTTCTTAAGCAATTTTCTATTTTAACAAAGTAATAGGTACATCAAAATTTGCAGCAAATGTTAAATGGGCTTCATGCCTTAAAAAAACCTTTAAATTATAGTATCTATTATTTGATTCACATTTGAGCATTTGAGTATTCCAATATCACTGAAATATTTTTTTTAATTTTTTATTTTAGTTTATTCAGTACAGTTTCTATCCTTTATTCCCATTCCAGCCCACCCACCCATTCCTCCCCTCCTCCCTCCCCTTTCCAACACCCCTAGTTTTGTCCATGTGTCCTCTATATTTGTTCCTGTAAACCCTTCCCTTCTCCCCTGAAATTCCCTCCCCTCTCCCCTCTGGTCAC
>CM052538.1:108482747-108504530 GCA_028533065.1 Trachops cirrhosus
ACTGGGGGGTTGGAAAGGGGAGGGAAGAGGGGAGGAATGGGTGGGTGGGCTGGAATGGGAATAAAGGATAGAAACTGTACTGAATAAACTAAAGTAAAAAAATTAAAAAATAAAAAAGATTATTCTTAGAGGGTTGTCAGAGGGGAGTCGGGTTCGGAGCTGGGTGAAAAAGGCGAGGGAGTTAACAAAAAAATACTCATAGACACAGACAATGGTATGGTGAATACCAGAAGGGAAAGGTGCTTGCTGGAGGTAGAAGAGGGTAAAGGGGGGGATAAATGGTGATGGATAGAAACTTGACCTGGGGTGGGGAGGACATAATATAGTGTACAGATGAGTAATTATAGAATCATACACCTGAAACCTATATAATTTTCTTAACCAATGTCAACCTAATACATTCCATAAAAATGTATAAAAAGATTGTCTCTTAGAATGTGATAAGGCTGCCAATCATGAATATACTTATTTATGTGATATTTATAATTTTCAGTTTTAAGGAGAAATTTTCATCTTGATGTTTTGAGACTACAATTGGAAAAAGGATACATAAAAATTGCAATGAACAGTAACTTCAAATTTTGTCCTACAAAGAAGAAAGTGATTCACACTGTTAAGAATGGGTTGCAATATAATTATGAGGTAAAATAGCTGAGTACATATTTAAAGTAAGTAAGAGAATATATTTTTTTACTAAGAAACTTATTGGATCATAGAATAATTTCTCATGGGAATTTCTGTGGGAAAAAATGATATATTTGCAGAATTGATTTTCTTTCCACTGAAGCAAGTGACTCATTGAATTCTGTATTAAGAAAGAAGTAATGCAAGAAAAAGCTGTGATAAATCTAAAATATGATTGCACCTATTATAAGAGTAAAATGATTTACTAGAAAATAAAGTAAACTATGGTAATAATTCTCAAGCTACTTTAGTTACATACATACAACGAATCAGACAGCCATTTCCAAACCAAGGTAGCAAGTTGTATTTGTTTTCTCATGAATGTGTTCATTCTGGTTTTTAAAAAATGTGCCTCAAGTAAAAGCATAAATAAATTTCATCAACAGACTTCCTGAGTTGCTTGAGCTGAATAATTCTGTCGGCTTGTTTTGATATTGCAGTACATGAGCCAAATCATCACATTAAGTTTTGATATTCTCGCCATAAGCCTAATGCAGTATAGCAAATGACTTTTCCTCTCATGGATAAAAAGAAGCACTTTTTCTTTTAAATAGTTTTATAATATATAGGTGTGGCTATACATTTTAAAAACATATTACTTGTAAAAACTAGTCTGAAGAGTAAATGAGATCACTGCTGCGGTTTTGGGGGGAAGCCGTTTTATGTGTGTTCTAGTTCCAGCTCGCCCTGCGCTCCCAGCCAGGAAACCGCCGCGGCTGCAGCTAGGCCCATCCCTTCGGTTACGTTCCCCATATGGAAAATGAAATATTTTTGACATCCTCTGCATGATTTCTCTCTACTATTCCCACATGAGAGGTGTTTTATTCTTAACTGACACTAAATAAGTAGATTTGTTTAAGAAAACAAGTTTCTGCCATTTTGCTTTAAATGCAGGTTTAGGAGAAAAGATTTTAGTAGAAAAACAGTAGACTGTAAATGAATAAACTGCCATAACCTTAGCATCTCTTTTTTTTCTCTGCTCAGTGCTTTCCTTTTAAAGTAACATTGATCTTACTTCACAGTGAAAAAGTAATCCATTCCACAAATGCGGTTCTTATTTTCCAAATATTTCTTATTTTTAAAGATCAAAGGGACAGAAGATGAAAGACTCACTAATCTTATTGGTGGAAATACGAATATACGTCTCTCTCTCATATATATTGCATTATTGTGTTTCCTTTTATTGTAACGTAAAGTTTTTTAACTATTTTTTTTTTGCTTTGTGTTCCTAGAGTCGCTGTATATAAACAAAATGGTCATTAGTCACTATTTTACGGTAACTTTGTCCTTCATAAAGTTCACATCTTGAAGGCCAACAGCTTCACCAGTTACAAAGAAATATATTCCCAAAATGTTACAGCATGTTAAAATAGATATATTTTTATGTATTTAAACATCTGTCTTTGTTCTATGAATAAAACATTTAGTTGTCATATTTGTAGTATAGAGAAATAATTGTAAGCACCGTTTAGTTTTTAAGAGATCGCAGTTAAGTTAGTCCAGTTTAGTATTTTGGGGGACATCTGTATTAGCATCAACAATAAAAATAAAGGAAAAAAGGGAAAAATAATAAAATGATTAATATAAAAACACTTTTGCCCATATTTTTGTTATGAGAGGTAGAAAACTCTCAATATAAACTTTCAAAATACGCAAGAAAAATGTTTATTCAAATCATTGAGATTTCTCAGATTTCTCTAATGTTAGATATCTATTGCTGGGATTAAAACAAATCATAGACCTTAAAATCTAAAACTGATATTTAAAATTATTCAGTCATTGCTGGTTGGTGTGGCTCAGTGGATTGAGAGCCAACCTGTGAACGAAAGGGTCACTGGTTCTATTCCCAGTCAGGGCATCTGCCAGGGTTGTAGGCCAGGTCCCCAGTACAGGGTGCATAAGAGGCCACCACATATTGGTGTTTCTCCCTCTCTCTTTCTCCCTCCTTTTCTCTGAAAATAAATAAATAAAACCTTAAAAAAATAAAAATAAAATTATTCCATTAATGTGTAAAGATTTTTAAATAAGAAGATAAAAAGTGATGTAGGATATTTGGTAACCATAAATAAGTTAATAAGTTATTTTAGTTCAGTTTTAAAACATAAGTATACTCAAAGATCTTATGTTTATTCACACATAAGATAAAGTTATCTCTCAAGTTTAGCAGAGTAGATTTTAGATTTAGCATCACAAAAATTACCATGCTTACTCTGATCCTAAAGCACTGTAGTTGTTTCCTAATATTTGTTTTATTAGATAAACTTTAGTATAAGGTAGATGTCATGCTCTAATCTCATGCTCTGTATATCCCTAAAAAGCAATGGTATTGATAGACATTGACACATTACTCAAACACTTGAATTTCCTGTTTTACATTGTTTGATTGTTAAGGATAGCAATATAGAATAACGGTAAGATAAAACAAAGAAGTTTTATGTCTACATGAAAATGACCTAACATCATTAAAATACCTAAACTATAGTCTATGATAATCACTTAACTTTTGAAGGCATTTTCTAAACACATATAAGGCCTATCTTATAGAAGGTACTCAAAAATGTTTGAATGAATGAACAAAATTTCTATCTATGATTTTCCAACATTAATTAGTATATTCTGGGGGTTCCTTTCACCACCTCCATGTTAGATGATTCACTCTGAGGACTTGCAGGACTCAACATATGGTGATACTCATGGCCATCATTTATACAGTACAAGGATTCTAAGCTAAATCAGCAAAGGGAAACAGTGCACAGGGACCCAAGCTTACAAGATGAGTCCTGTCCCAGTGAGAGCAGTTGTGTGGATGAGCTTCATTCCTCCACCGATCAGTTGTGAAAAAGATGTGAAGTGTTATCTGCAAGGGAAGCTCTCTTGAAGCTATCAGTCTGGGGATTCTATTTGGGGTTGGACACACAATTGACCATAATCATTGATATTCCACAATCTCAGTAAAAAAAAACCCTATTCTTAGCATAAATTTCATTGTACAGGTTGGGCACAATGAGCTACTCCTCATTTAGCAAAATTTTATATCACTGTGAGAACTGGTTTCTCAGCCAAGTACCAGACTACATCCCAGGGCCAATCTGAAAAGCAAGCCCTTCTAAGGACAGCTGTCTCATGCCTGCTACATTATTTCCTATACTTGGATGAAAAAGAAAAAGCTGATGTCAGCATCTGTAGTCAAAATTTTATAGTGATTATTGTTAGGATTGTGTTATCAAGGAGGAAAAATGAAAGTCATATATTATATTTAGAGCTCGGGTAGTAGGTGTGCTACATATCTTCCACTTTTTCTTTTTTGTCTTTTTTTGTATTGTTGTTCGTGTACAGTTTTCTCCATTTTCCTGCTACCACTTCCCCCCACCTCCCACCCTCAATCCTTCCCCCCTTTGGCTTTGTCCATGGGTCCTTTATACATGTTCCTTGATGACCCTTTCCCTACCTTCCCCTGCTATCCCCCTCCTCCCTTCCCCCTTGTCACTGTCACTTTGTCCTTTATTTTCATGTGTCTGGTTATATTTTACTTGCTTGTTTTTTCTGTTGATTAGGATCCACTTATAGGTGAGATCACATGGTATTTGTCTTTCCCCACCTGGCTTACCTCACTTGGCCCTCCAGAGTCAGGTTCCACTTTGTGCCTCAGAGGCACCAAGGGACTGCATCAGCTTGTACTGTGCCCTTGGCTTCCACTTGGGTTTGGCAATTGGGAGGCACTGAAAAAAATCAAATGGCAGAAGGGGAGTGAGTTCATGAGATTTATTTAGCACTAACTACATCAACCGTACACAGAACTCCTGCTGGGGTAGTGATGTACACAGAACTTCTGCCGGGGCACTGACTGAGGCAGTGATGAGGGGCAGCAGTGGCTCCAGGACCACCTCTCAGAAGCGGATTCTGACACCTTTGTTGAGAGGCACATTGATATCAACAGCCACCATTCTGAGAAGTAATAGCATGTTTGTAAACCATGCCACATAGTGAGATCATTGTTACTCAAATTGTCAGTGGTGGTGCATGAGATGGCATATAGTTGGAGGGCGAAGTACTGAGACATAAAGTAGCTATGGCAGTTATTCACTGTGGCTACAAAAATGACTATAAATATTGTCCCTTCATCTGATGACCCTAGAGAGCATAGAGAGGGAGAAGGAGACCTTAAGAGCTATAAATATCCAGCACACAACACAAATGGAAAGTCAGAAAACTGAAAGTACCTTTAAAGAAGCTATTGCAGTAGGACGTCTGTGATGAATGTGACTGAAGATTGCACCCGTGTCTTGACTGTAAGAGCTGCAGCACTATTAAACAGTAAACGGTCCCAGGACTTTAAGCTAAGCTAAGGAACTAGAAGAAGAGGAATGGAGCCGCGTGATGCATGTCACACTGGGGACCTGATAGGACACATGAATGAGGCTAAAAACTTTGCATTTTCAAAACCCCCTAAACCTCTCCAGCTAGAAGCAGCTGCTACTTACACCCACTCTTTTGCGAACACCAGCCTTCCCTATAACTGCACCTATGTAATCTGCCACATACATACAGAGATTTACTCTCACCATTGCACTATGTCTTCTGTCTTTCTCTTTCAGTGGACAGACACAGCTAACTATCTTATGTAATCTCATTCCATCTTATTTGCAGGGAATATTCAGTCCTGTTCTCAAACTCAAATTTTAGACTATTTTTTTTAATAACCATACACACACAAAAAGAAGCTAATAGAGATTTTTTTTTGGCAAAGGGATGGGTATGAATACAAAGTCTTTGTTGATTACATTACTTGAGCATGAGTTATTTATGTTTATAGTTTCATAGAACTCATGCAGGTATCATTTTCCTCCTGGACACTCTGAACTGCCTTCTCTCAGTGAACTGTTTCCTGGAAATGTTGCCTACTAACCTCACATCCTGGTGTTCTGTTCTCTGTGTCTCTGAGACATGTTCATGTCCCCGGTCAGTGTCTTGTGTGTTCTGATGGAGCTGCATTATATATATAGTATGTATTATATAAACATATAAATTATAATATATATATTTTTGACAGAAAGATTAACTTCCACATCGGACCAAACTCTAAAGAATTCTCCCATGGTATGGAAGCATGAACACCATCTTATCTTCTGTGGAACACCATTAAACACCTCCTCGAGCTGTAGCAAACTGCTCTTTGACCCTTTAATCACTGTTTATTGACTGGTTTTCCCTTACACTGCATAAATGTTTCCTTTTAGATTTTGCAAGTCCCTGGAGATATCAAGGGCACCAACGAATATCCACCCAAGTCTTTTCCCTTACTCTGACGTGAATTGAATGTAGGTTATTTTATGCACCAGGGGGACCATCTTTCCTTTAGAACTGTATTTATAAAAGTTCACCATGCATCAGTTACACATGGGGGACTTGTTAAGACACACTGCTGAGCCATACTCCCTGAGATTCTGGTACAGTCAGTGTGTGCCAGGATCTACAAATCTGAGCTTCTATCAAGTTCTCTGATGATGCTGTTTCTGGTTGAGTATCTGGTTGGGTAATCACTGCTCAAGAATGATGCCTCACTTCATCTTGAATAACATGATCAGAACTCATTCTGCCTGGTAAAAGTGAGTTCCAAATTAAAATAAGTATTTCCACCTTGACACAGAGGTATAGTTCAAATTGCGTTAAATCCTATTTAAGTCTGAAAAATGGTCATGGGAGTGTTAGCGTGCATCTGTGCTCATGTAAGGGGCTCAAGTCATAGGGATGAAATGTCTTTGACATGCTGGAGAACTTTTATTCTCCGTAATCACTCAGGCAGTCCTGTTTCTCAGTGAGATTCTCACAGTGCTTAAAGTGTTTTTTCTATTCAATAGAAGCTTATAAAAAACATATTTGAGGTAAGGTATAATGGTGCTTGTGACACAGCTGTGAAAGTTTAGCAATGTAGAGTTTAGAGCAAGAAAGAAAAGAACATTTGCCTTTAGATGATGTAGCTGTTTTTAGTGAGAAAATTATAGCTTCAAATAGTATATGAGACCAGAAGTTATAGATATATTTAGGATATATAATCATGAATATTTGGAAATGGTGGGATGAAAGGGTCTCTATCTCCCACTCTGCTTCTGCCCCACAAGAAGTTGAAAGAAATGGAATCATCAAAAAATGTATAAGTAGCCCTGGCTGGTGTGGCTCAGTGGTTGAGCACCAGACTGTGAAGCAAAAGGGTCACAGGTTTGATTCCAAGTCAGGGCACATTCTTGGGATGCGGGCCAGGTCCCCAGTGGGGGCACATGCAAGAGGCAACCACACATTGATGTTTCTCTCCCTCTCTTTCTCTCTCCCTTCCCTGCTCTAAAAAATAAAATAAATAAAATCTTTATATGTATATAAAAATACACATATATATATACACACACACACACATAGCTTTTTACAGAGAATAAAACAATCCTTACTTGGACCATTCTTACTATAAAACTTCATGTTTATTTGCATCTTTTATTCTGCGGAATCTGGAACAAAGAAAGCCTCATTTGTTTTCACTTCCAAGTGAGAGAAGATGTACTGGGGTATGAATGCAGTTTTGGAATCATGGGCTAGAACAGTGGTTTGCAAACTTGGCTGCACATTAAAATAAACTGCGACAGTTAGAAAAACTCCCCTAGCCCAGGACACACCTCAGATCAATCAAATCTGAATTTCCATGGATCAGACCCAGACATCTTATTTTAAGAATTAATCCCCCAGCAGATTCAATTATACAATCTAAGTTAAGAACAATTGGAACAGAACCTGAGCACACCTCACTAAATTTGCAAAAATTAGTCTGTGCCATGTTGAAGAAAAAACATCCATGGTCTTCTGTTTCTGCAGCAAATTTACTTTCAACCACTTGGGACATTTGCAGTAAAATAAAGAACTTAAATAGCCAATGATATTTACATAATAATCCATTTGTAAGAAAGCAAGTTGAAGATTAACCTTCAAAGATTAATTCTGGGACTTCTATTCAAATACCCCTTCTCTGTTTTTTTTTTTTCTTTTTAAGTATTGCCCAAATCAGCTTTCAATCCTTTAATAAAATGGCCCAATTTTATTGGCCTAGATTTGGTACCCTTTTTTTTGACATAATTGTCTTTTCAAGAGAAAATTTGAAAGCAGTTAACTGGCCAGTCATTCTTGAGTATCAGGTTCATATAACTCTTCTGAAAACAATTTCTAGACATTTTTTCCCTTAATGTTTTTTCACAATAAAAATTACAGTTCCAGAATTGGAAAGATGTATGTATTTTTCAGCAAATTATATATGTATGGTCAACTTTTTCAACCATTCATAAATGTTACTTTGTTCTGCTGGTAATGATGGGAAAGTTACAGACATGCTGGTAAGTGCGTTTAGAAATAATTGAAGCTGATTATCTAACCCCCAAATATTTTTCTCCTATTTATATATTATGTAACAAACATTTATTGAATATTTACTTTTTTGCATGGCACCATTCCAAGCATTATAGAACAATAAAAAATGCACAGACACATTGTTGTCTGTTCAGTTAGAGAAAGATACATAGGAAAGTGGTTTCTAATCACAAAATTCTATAGAACTAATGAAATTATTTTCAGCCTGGGCTCTGAACAGAATCATTCATCAGTGATGTTACAGATTGTTTTTGCTGCCCATTTATAAGGAGCAAGACTGGGATTAAGATGCATATTTGAAAGTAGTTATAGTTTCAATATTCTATTGTACAAAAGATTGATGTTTATTTACCCCAGGTGAAATCATCTCCAAAAAGCTAAAAGCATCCTCTCTCACTCAAAATATTTGAGTAAAGAATCAAGAGTCAGCCTGGTATGGCGCAGTGAATTGAGTGCTGGTCTGCAAACCAAAGGCTCACCAGTTCGATTCCCAGTCAAGGCACATGTCTGGGCCATGAGCCAGGTCCCCAGTAGGGGATGCTAGAAAGGCAACCACACATTGATGTTTCTCTCCCTCTCTTTCTCCCTCCCTTCCCCTCTCTAAAAATAAATAAAAAAAATATTTTAAGAATCGAGGGTTACCACCTAAAATGTCATCCCATGTTTCTTCTAATTTTTTAATAAGTAATGATATGGACAACACATAGGGAAAAAAATTAAAACTTTATAGACCAAACAATGATCGTTGAAGGATCACATTTATAAAGTAAGTCACCATTCATAATTTTGGCTTAAAACAAGTAAGAAATCTAGCAGGTTACTATGGGCTTCTGAGATGACTGTAGTTTTATAACTAATTTGCCCTTAAAGCATCCTAGGCACAAAAGGCTGTGTTATTAATTCATTAATTGATTGATTCAATAAACAAGAGTTGTCCTCTGATATGGGGTTGAGGAACACTTTGGAAGCTTTGTTTATCAGGATGTCAGCAGGATGGCAGCTCGATAGCCACTTCCCTTAAAAAAAGACACAACAGCACTGACCTGCTGCTCTCCTTCCACTCTGTCCTACTTCCACTCTGGGAACGTAGAAAGACATTTCATAGAATGGACTATGTCACCTTTCATAGTAGCCTCAACTACCTATAATAATCATTGAGTACATGAGTTCAAACTGTCAGTATTTGGAAAAAGCTCCATGAAAACTAAGAATAGAATCAAACTTTTAGCATAATAAAAATGTTATCTCAAGCAAAAAGCCAATTTTAACCTTTACATTGAAAGTTTAGAGTTGTAGTCATAAAAATTAAGACAACAAATAATTGCCACTAAAGATATTTAATATTGTCCAGCAAATTACTAGCATATAGAATACTACAATGAAAAGAAATCAGAGTAGTCAATATCAGAAAAAATGTTGTAAATGTACAAATGTACTTAAGACATGATTATGTACCTGGAAACCACATGAAGATAAAGTGCAAAACTATTCATATTAGTAAGAATTCAATATGCCAGCAGTAACTAGTTAAAATTTTAACAAAAACTATTTCATTTATAAAATAATAAGTACCACATGATACACTTCATAGGAAACATACAAGACCTATAGGTAGAATAATGCTACATTTTAGTGAGAAACCTAAAAGAAATCTCAAAGAATAAATGCATTCCATCTTCATTAATGGAAAGTCATAAATTCAATATTGAATCAACATTGAAAGTCATATATTCCTCTCAAATAGATTCTTACATCTAATATTTTACCAAGCAAAATTGCAATGAGTTCTTGGGATGGGTGCCTAACAAAGTAATTCTAAAATTTGAGGTAAAGAGAAGCAAAATATACCCTATCAAATTTTGAAAGAAATTCTAAAAATTTCTTTCCTCCTCAGACATTAATATTTGATGAGTATGTTTTAATGACTAATCTGCTTCAGGCACTGGCAGTGTGCACACTATAGTGAGAGCCCCCGCCCACACGGAGCTTACAGTCTGGAGTGGATATGAAAGCATAGGAAAGTACAAAATTGCAAGGCATTGGGGGTAGCTGGCATGATAGGATAAATACAGTGCTGCATGAGAGCACATAGGAGGAGCTGCATTAGGGAAAACAATACTGAATTTGATGCAGAAACAAACCAATCAAACAGAAAACCCAGAAGACGTATGAACAATTTAACTCAAGATAAATTAGCATTTTACTCTCCCACCAACAGTGTGGAAAAAAGGATGAAGTTTCCTCAAAGAGTAAAGATAGCACAACCGTATGATCTAGCAGTCCCACAACTTGCTATGGTATATATCTGAAAGAAATGAAATCAGTATCCCTAAGACATCTGCACCCCCATGTGCACTGCAGCATTATTCCCATTAGCCAAGGTATGAAAACAAACTGTCTGACAGATGAATGAATAAAGAAAATATTATGTCTATCTTTCAGAATTTTTTCTCAGTACATCTCCATGAAAGAATAAATCATGAAATAGATGAGTGTGCTACACCATGAGAGCAGAATCATCAATTAAGAGAGAGTGTGATTTAAGAGATGGAAATTGAAAACTGGCATTAATGATGCTCTTTACAAGTCTAACCATAAATAATATGTAATTTATGTTTTCTAAGTGTTTGATGTGCATCTTCAAAGAACATTGACATAGAGTTTGAGTTTAATATTTAATGGGTCTCTTTAGTGAGATTATAGCCTTGCCAGCATGACTTACCCTTTATCAGGATGGCCCAAAAGTTCATTTGGTTTTTTCACTGGCTGTAGTAGTAGTACTTAGTTGTCTTTAACTTCATTCAAAACAATTTTGTTAAGATTGTATTGTGATGGCTGTCATATCAGCATGTATTTAAATAATCACCAAAATTGGTAATTTTTTGTGTAGCCATTTTAATATTGAAGATGGAAGAACATAAGGAACATTTTAGACATATTATGTTTTATTATTTCAAGAAAAGTAAAAATGCAACTGAAATGCAAAAAAAAATTGTGCAGGATATATAGAGTGACTCATTCAATGTGCCAAAGGTGGTTTGAGAAGTTTCATGCTGGAGATTTCTCGCTGGATGATGCGCCATGATTGGGTAGACCAGTTGAAGTTCATAGCAATCAAACCAAGATATTAATTGAGAACAGTTAACATTATGCCACATGAGAGATGACTGATGTACTCAAACAACATCCAAATCAATAAAGAAGGAGCTCCTACCCTTTGTGACAGCATCGATAGAACTGGAGAGCATTATGCTAAGTGAAATAAGCCAGGTGGTGAAAGAAAAATACCATACAATCTCACCTATAAGTGTAACCTAATCAACAGAAAAAACAAGCAAGCAAAATAGAACCAGAGACATGGAAAAAAGAACAAACTGACAGTGACCAGAGGGGAAGGGGGAGGGAGATAATGGGGGAAAAAGGGGAAGGCTCTAATCAAGAAACATGTACAAAGGATCAATGGACAACCAACAGGGTGAGGGGAGGATTGTATGAGGGGCAGGGCAGGGGAGAGTAATGGGTGGAAAAGGGGAACAACTGTAATGGAACAACAATAAAAAAATTTTTGAAGTCATTGGTGAAAATGAAAAATTTGTCTTTTGTGGAAAAAAATATAGATTTTTAAACCAACCCAATATTTCAAAAGAATCTACACCAATGTTGTATATTTTGTATACAACAAAATATATCATAGAAGCTACCAAAAATATTATTAACTGCATAACCCACCATTTTCTATCTAATTTTTAAGAACTGATTTTTTTTGGACACCTGACTGGGCCTCTCAGGTTTCCAGGTACTACATGTGTACTCTGCTCTCCAGGTATATTCATTTGGACCAGACAGATGGTGGGGAGAGGGGAGCTTCAGGGAATGTTCCTCCCCTCTGGCTACCTCAGACCACGACAGGACCAGTCACTGAGTGTGACAGAATCTCAAAGTGGATGCCCAAGATGAGGCACAGACAGTTGTCTGCTTCCCAGAATAACTGCTAATACTATTTGCATTTCACACACACACAGTGTGATACATGTCACTAAATCCTATGTAATAAACACTTTAGGAAGGAAAGGAGAAAAAGGATAACTTTTTAGTCTTTATTTCCTAGAAACCATATATCTATCACACATTCAGTTTAAAACCTAGTAGAATATTACTTATTTCACTTGTTTTAATCAGACTTCTGTACCTGAAAGTTATAAATGCCCTTAATGCATTGTTAGTATCTGAGACATTACTCAATATAAACATAAAGTATATGTATATTCTTGAATAATATAAGAGAATAACAAATGAGGGCTAACACAAGAATGATGTCTTCTCTCATCCTTCTTATTTAGCATACTGTTGGAAGTTTTCAGCTAACATTTTTTCATATGTGGTTGTATTTTCTACATGATTAAATACCCTTTGTTGATATCAAACACTCACACATCATCCAATGCAGATGGGCTACAGAGACAACACAGTGAAAATTTTGTCAGTATTGTTTGAAGCATCAACTTATTTTGCATAAAATTCTCTAAAATTGGGATAAATTATTCTCCACATAATTTCTTAAACTATTAATCATAAGTAAAAGGTCAAATCTAAGATTTCAAATTTTAATCTCATTTTTAGCCACTGCTGTAGCTAGATCACACTTTGATCATGCTCATTCTGGAGCCAAACTGACCTGTGCTAATAAGACCGTTTTGTTCATTCTGGCCTTTCTTTTGAGTATCTTAAAAAATAATTAGGCAGAAATTGTTTTATATTTGTGGCCTTCCTTGTACAAGATATAGACAATATCTTTCTGAACTTAGTTTTTTATAAATCATACTTTTATGTATGTCCATATTCTTTCAGTTATAATAAACTACTGGTTTAACAATAGCTATATTTTAGTATTACACACTTGGAAAAAAAAGCTTTATTGGGCAAACTCATTAACAAACTATTACCACTACCTCTCCCTGACACTAAAATTATTCACACATTACTTAGAAAACTGTTTTAACTTCTTAGTACTAAAAAAATAATCTTAAGTGTAGTTGGATATCATGTTATAGATATCTTGCTAGTTGATCTTATAGTGATTTATACCTAATTTAGTAAAAATTTATTTCATGTTATATAATGATATATTTAAGTGCTCTTATATGTAACTTTTT
The DNA here is from genome assembly GCA_028533065.1 of Trachops cirrhosus. Classification (NCBI taxonomy): domain Eukaryota; kingdom Metazoa; phylum Chordata; class Mammalia; order Chiroptera; family Phyllostomidae; genus Trachops; species Trachops cirrhosus. Next base: position 108,495,989 of record CM052538.1, read on the forward strand.
AAAATATTGGTTTACATATCCAAAAAGAAAACTTGTAATAAATAGATGTGCAATATTGTGCTGTGTCATTAAATACTGTACTCACCAAAATTGCTGTGGGAAATACAGGAATTGGATACTATGCCATAATTTTAATTTGTAAAAGTACTATATATCTCATTAGTTCTTTGCAAACTGCTCTGTTGGCACAAAAGCATTTATGTGTGAAATAACTTATCAAGTAAAAAATATTTGGGGATCCTCAAAAAACTTTAAATAGTAATACATTGCATTCAAAATAGTTAACTTGCTTTGTTTTCATTTTCTTCTCTAGGCTTATGAGTGTTACAAACTTTTCTTCACTGTGAACATTTTTCAATATATTCAATTTTTATAAAAGAATGGAATAGATTTTATTTTTAAGGTAAAAATATTAAGAACTTGATGTTGCTGAGAAACACAAGCCAGTGCAGAAGACAGGAAGAATGGATTGCCCTGGGTGTAGGTCTGCCTATCTGAATAATTACGCATGACATTAAAATGTATTTCAGATTTGGGTTCTGTAGCATGTAAAGGTCCATTGAGGAGCTCATACTCTATTTAGCCTATAAGGCTTGAATTAAAAAGAGTGTGAAGTGGGGGGAGGTGGAAGAGGGCAAAGGGGGGGTAAATGGGGGTGAAGAGTGACTTTGCTTTGGGCAGTGGGCACATGAGGCAGTGTGCAGATGGGGTTTTGTTCAGTTTTACACTTGAAACCTGTGTGATTTTGTTAACCAATGTCACCCCAATAAACTCAATTAAAATATGTATATACACACAAATTTGAAAAGTTTAACTTGCAAATATTTTATAAAAAAGTACTTATGGTCACTCATGTGAAAAAAACAAATAAAAATAAAAACAGTGTGTTTGTGTGTGCACGCATGTGCCAATCAGATGACAGTGGTTTGAGCAAAAACGTTATAGCAGCAGTGCTGAGACTTGATCAGATGGGTGTGGAAGAGGAGGTTAACGATGGCTAAAGAAGGAAGGGCATTATGGATGGAATGTACATGTGTGGTGAGAGGTTTCTGAGCTGAAAGAGAGAGCTGAAGTATTAGGAAGAGATGCAGAGAGAAGTAACAAAATGGAGACTTCAAAGAGTTTTGTGGAAAAAAATTATATGGGGAATTTTAAAAAATTGACATGTTTCACACGTCCATTGTAAAATTTTAAAAATTAAATGAATAAATAAATTAATAGATGGCACAAGGAAAGCAGACATTTAAAAAATAAAATTTTATTTTCAACCAAAATTTCCTTTTATTCATTTTGCTCTGTCAAAATGATTCTTTAACTTTTATTTTGAACAATGTTTGATTTGCAGAAGTATACAAAGATGGTGCTGAGCCCTCTGTACCCATCTCCCAGCTTCACTCTACTAACATCTTAGGTAACCATGGTATATTTATCACACCTAAGAAGTAAATATTGTTACGATACAATTAAATAAACTTCTGCCTTCATTTAGATTTCAAGTGTATTCCCACTAACGTCTTGTTTCCATTACTGTTATTCCCTTGTATTTTATGCACTTGTCATTTTGAAGAGTACTGGTCAGGTAGTTTGTAAAATAGTCCTCAGTGTGTGTGTATCTGTCTATTGGCTTTTTTTATGATCAGACTGAAATGATGGATCTTGGTGAAGAACATTCTGGAGCTGCTTAGAGCGTCACAGCAGGCATCACTCACACACAGTGTCACCCGCCAAGCCCTGGGTAAGGTGGCATCTGCGAGCTTTGTGTACTTTCAAGTTACCACTTTTCCCTTTCCTTAGGTCTCGGTTAGAACCAAGTCCAGCCCAAAATCAAGGGAGAGGAATTAAGCTCTCCTTCTTGTAGGGGTGGTGTCTGCGTATATTCCCTAGAATTCTCATGGAAAAGTGATTTATCTCTTCTCCCTCATTTATTGATTTGTGCAATCATTTATTTATGTGAGCATGGAATCATGAGTGTTTATTTTATTTTGGGGGTTATAATTTAATACTATTATTATTTATTTTATTCCAGATTTGACTATTCATCTATCACTTTTGATACTCTTAAAAAATGTAGTTTAAAATAAAATAAAATTGGAAAATATGCATAGAAATGCATGGTTTATGACACAGCATAAGGTAAATATCTTTGTAAACACCATTGAGAATTAAAACTAGGAGATTGATGTCTTCTCAAGAACTCCCTCCATGACCCCTGGCCCAGTTTCCACCCCTTCCTTCTCTGAAATAACCACTACCCTATCTTTTGTGGTAGTCCCTTTCCTGCATTTCTTTATAGTTTTATCATGAAATTATGCATTTTTAGACACCAAGGTCCTGTTCATGTTTTGTATAACTTGATATGTTTTTTCAGTCTATTTTTGTTGTTCCTCATGAATTTTTCTTTTCATTTAATTTGACATATTAAGAGACACAAGGCATTTAACCTATAAAGTTTCTGAAAACCTGCACTTTGCTGATGGCGCACTGGTGGTGCAGTGCTGCACGTGCGTCAGGTCTCCGGGTATCCAGAGAGTCAGGAACTGGAGTCAGAGGTTTTGTTCAACTCACATTAATTCACATTGGCAACACTCTAAGCTGTTAGGATTTTCCATCATCAGACACATAATGGCTGATCAATTTTTCTTTTTGTAATGTTGGCAGTTCTTAATGTTTATTGCCCAGATCCATTCATTTACTGGAATTTATATTAAGAAGTTTATAAAAGAGAAAGGAGAAATAATTCAGACATTAATAACTACAGACAGGAAAAATGTTACAGAAGTTCAAAAGAATTGCCTTGTGCTTGTCACCTCACAACCAGAGTGCTTATTCCTTAGTTCTGTGAATCACATTAAAGTATAAAGAGCAGCATATATAGATAAAAGAAATTACAAATGTTATATGTCAAAATAAAATCAAATGAGACAAAATGAAAAGAACTACGAACATTTAATTCATAAATGGGGCTATGGCAGTTACACCTAAACATTTCAGGATATGTCATTTGGAAGTGGTGAGAGACTTGTTCTGGAATTAAAACATGTAAGTTATTTCAAATAATACTGTATGTGTTCATTCAGGCTTCTATCACAAAATACCAAAAACTGAGTAGCTTATAAAAAACAAATTTATTTCTCACAGTTAGAAGTCTGAGATCAGGGTGCCAACACGGTCAGGTGAGGGCCTTCGTCTGGGTAACAGGCTTTTCCCTGTATCCTCACATGGTGGAAGGGAAGAGGACTTTGTGGGTATTCCTGAAAACATCAGCGTATTTTTTTAATGGTACTCAGTAAATATCAGGAAACAAATGTGTGGTAAACCATCTAACAGTCCCCAAAGATATCCTCGTAATGATACCTGGAAACTATGACATGTTACCATAGGTTGCAAAAGGAACGTTACAGATGTGATTAAGTTAAACATCTTGAAAAAAGAAAATTATTTTGGATTATCAGGGCAGGCTCAGTAAAATGACAAAAGAGAGAAGGCGGTGTGAAAATAGAAGCAGAGTCCTTGCGTCACAACCTGGGCACCGCAGGCGGCCTCCAGAAAAGCGGGACACCCAGGAAACGCCTTCTCCCCAGAAGACACAGCGCCTGTGGCTCATTTCAGACAGTGGACCTCCGGAACTGTAAAATAATAAATGTGTGTTTAAACCACCACATGTGTGGTGATTGGTTACAATAACAATAGGGAAGTAATACAGAATGAAATAATAAATGACTTTAAATCTACCAACTTGAATATTATTTCAAAAATAAAGCTTTTAGAAAACAGATATTCCTTTTGTGGGCTATTATGGCCTCCAGAGTATACATGTTACTTGTGCATGTACTTTTGCTTACGTAACATTTAACTGCAAACCAAGATTTTAAAGTGTCAAAGATTATTTCCCTGTCCCCTAGGTGGCATTTTCTTTCCTTCTTTTAGAGGACCATTTTATTGGAACACTTTCTTACCACTTTTGTGGTAAGAAATATAATGAGTAGTGCTGAAACCATAGTTTGTCATTCTGATATGTTAATTGAAAAATAATTACAACTAAACTGAAACTAAAATCACCAAGGCTTTATTTTAAAAATAACTACACTAACAGATTATTTTAATTCTGGCAATCTTTTTAGTAATTACTTTGTCTGAAGATACAAACTGAAAATGGTATGTGATGTTCTCTAAGCTCTTCAAATTACTTCTGGAGTAATGGTTTCTCACTTGTAGTCCAAGTGCTTCATTTGGGGCACCATTTGTCAAATGTGACATGAGGGTATGAGACCTAACAGCTTTCCACAAGGAGCTGAAAGGCAAGGAGGAACTTCATTCACCAGCAGTCTATTATGGAGTTGAGGTCTACAACATTATTTTAATTTGCTCATATTCACACTTGAATTACAATGAAAAAGTGAAGATTTTATTTTCTAAGTTATTTTTACACTTTTGCCATTCATAATTTAACCAGTTCCTTTTTACATGGACAATATTTGTAAAAGGCTTTATAATAATGCATGGAATCAATTTCAAAGTATGCAAACAGTAAAAGGCAAGAATTTACCAGTGATTAGCAATATATCTGTATAACCCTGAATATGTTTAACTTAGCAATCAGTTCCAAACTTTCATCATATATTAAGCAAAAAGGGAAAATGAAGTAATTATCTGGATAATTCACAAATTGTCAAAGTTTCCTTCAACTCATATATATAGTACTAACTTGTCTTGGTGATTTATAAGTCAAAACATATTCTCAATCCTTAAAATATTTCTGTGGCCTGAAGTATACTGTGTTATCACAGATCATGTTCGCATGGGAAATGCTATACCAAACATTACAGTACGGTAATGCTAAAGACTGGACCCACACAACGTGCCATGGAATCCCATCTAGATAATAATAAGTGAGGCAAATTTTAGACAAGTAAAAAAACAGTGTTTACTTTTGTCAATTTAAGAAGCATCCAAACCCCCAGAGAATTTTTATGAGTTAACTTGAGCCAGACTGATGACAGTGGTGAGGATGCAAGGAGTCTGCCACATGAAAGAGGCCCCTGACCCTGACCTCAGATTCCCACCTGTGAGAAACACATTTTTGTTGTTTATAAGCTACCCAGTTTGTTGCGTTTTATTATAGCAGCCCACGTGGGCTAAGACAGGAAATTATTACTGAGAACTGGTGCTGCTGATGTAACAAATACCTGCTTCAGTGGGTTTGGAAGGTGGAACCCCTGCCCCAGGGCTCTTAAAGTTTGGGGCCTGATTTGGATCTATTACCTTTTTTTTTTTCTTTCCTATTTCCTTCCCTTGGAAATGGGAGAGTTTATGCCATGTCTTTCCCACCATTGTGTTTTGGAAGTCCCATTGCATGTTTGATTTCACAGATTCCCAACTAGAGAACAATTTGCCTCAGGAATAATTATCTACCCATATTTAATTTAGGTAATATTTACATGACACCTTGGACTATGACTTTTAAGTTGATGGTGGAACAAGGTAAGAATTTGGGATTTGTTAGGAGGAAAAAATGTATTCTGCATAACAGAAGGACATGAATTGTGGGGAACCAGAGGCAGAGTGCTATGGCCTGAAGGTTTATATACCCCCAAACTTTATATGTTAAGATCCTAATGCCCAATGTGATAATATAGGAGGTAGAGCCTTTGGGAGGTGTGTAGGTCATGAGGATGGAGTCCTCATGAAAAGGATTAGTGCCCGTATAAAAGAGACCCCACAGACCTCCCTGACACTGTCTGTCATGTTGCAATGCATGAACTCTGTGACTCAGAACCGAGCCTTCATCCAACAAAATGCTGGTACCCTGATCTCAGACTTCCAGCCTCCAGAGCTACAAGAAATAAACTTCTATGGTTTATAAGCTACCCTGTCTGGTATTTTGTTAAAGCAGCCTGAATGGACTCCGGCAGTGTGTGTGTCTTTGTATGCACATATGCACTTGTGCACATATTACAATTCCCTCAACTATTTAGTTTAGCTTTTGATTTATTGCAACGCATTTCCCAGTGCCAGTAACCATATCCAGTTGGTTCTTTGGCATAATTGTCTTGTTTCATTTCTTTGATTCCTTACCTAGACATCTTCTCTCTCAACTTAATGGACTAGTCTGAGGTCATCTGGGACTGTATTTGTGGGAAATGTAAAGCCTCTAAACTAATCTTTGCTTTATTGCAGTTTCTTTATTCGGTTGAAAAACCTTACTATGACATTGTGGATCAAACCTTTTTTTATCTTATATTTTTAGTACTTAGCTACTTAGGTTCCATGGCATTTGACTTTTCTAAGCCTGCAAGGTCCATGTTCTCTCAACTCTCACTAATACCGTTTTTCTCTGAAAACCACACCACTTTTACCTAACTGTATCCCTTTCATGAAGTGTATTGTTGAAAGTAGAAAGTAAGAGCCCCATGCAATACCCCTTGACTAATTCCAACCACTCTGCCTAGAGCTCCAGGCTCAGTAGGCTAGGTTCGACACACTGAATTTTTGCACTGCCTAACATGGCTCTTTCTCTTTAAAATTTGTATTTATAAATCTGTGTTAGTCAAAGTAATACTAAAAGACAACTCCAGCCATGGCTGATGTGGCTCAGTGTATTGAGTGTGGGCCTACAAACCAAAGAGTTGCCAGTTCTATTCCCAGTCAGGGCATATGCCTGGGTTTTTGACCAGGTCCCCAGTGGGGTGGTGTGTGAGAGGCAATCACACATTGATGTTTCTCTCCTCCTCTTTCTCCCTTACACTCTCTCTAAAAATAAATAAAATTCTTAAAAAGAAAAGACAAGTCCAAAACCTCAGTGACTTAACACAACAGAAGTGTATTTCTTGATCATGTAAAGGTCTGACAGTGAATCGGGATGTGAGCAACATTCCACTCAACCTTTGCTCCTTTCTGATTGTGAAGCAGCCCCATCTATATTTTTGGAGTTTTCTATGGTCAGCAAAATATGGGTGGGAGAAAAGGGAAGGGAGGATCATGAAGGAAATTGTCATGGGCCAACCTGAAAATACATTACCTACTCCCACATTCCAATGGTCAAGGACCATCTAAATGAAAAGTAACTGGGTGATTTGGTATAGATGTACCCACAAAAGAAAACAGAAACTGGATTTTTGAACAACTAGCCATCTTTTGCCACCACAGTGTGTGTAAGGCAGGCATTTCTCTTTCTCCTTCTCCTCCTCCTCCTCCTCCTCCTCCTTCTTCTTCTTCTGCTCCTCCTCCGCCTCCTCCTTCTCCTTCTTCTCCTTCTAGCCCTAATCTGAAGATATGTTCATTGATTTTAGAGAGAGAGAGACTGAGAGAGAGAAACAAAGAAACATCGATGTGAAAGAGAAACATCAATCAGTTGTCTCCCATATGCATCCTGATTGGGGACTGAACCCACCATTTAGGCATGTGCCCTGACCAGGAATTGAACCTGCAACCTGTTGGCATATGGGACAACAGCCGAAGTGACATGCATGTACTGTTTAATTATTTGAATTCAGTCTGACAAGATGACACAATGTAGGAAGTCATGCCTATATGGTACTCAGTCTAATAACAATTTTTCTAAGTCTGTAGAATCAAAATATAGTCATTATCAAAGTAAAAAAAACTGTTATGATAAAAATTTCAGTTCTAAATTCTAAACAGCTAATAGAGTAGAAAAAATCATCAGATTCTTACCTTGTTACAAATTTCACTCTGAAATAAATTAATATTTACTTTAGCAACAGAATACATACTAATTTATAATAGCAAAGAAGTATGAAAGTATCTACTTCTGTACTGTTGCCTTGATTCAGGCCCGTCTTTAAGAAACATCTACTCTTCCAGTGCAGATGGAGGCATAGGTAGACACACTGTGCCTCCTCGGACAAGCAAGATAGGTATAACAATTTAGAAACAGAATAACAAGAAGAACTGACAAAAAATTGAACTGTATGGAAGTCGGACAACCAAGGAGTTAAAATAGACACGTTCATCCAGACCCATTGGAGGGGAGGAGTCAAGTATCCGGGCAGAGAGGGGTCTCGGAACAAAGAACCTTGGGACCCAGCCTACCTGTAAGGCTTCCCAGTCACACAATACCACAGTGGGCGGACCCTGGGCATACAAGCCTGAGCTGGCAGACCCTGGCCCAGGGGTGGCAACTGGAAGACCCAACGAGGCAGCGATTGTGAAGCAAGGCACTGCACACAACCCAGGATCCAGCACTGGGAAATAGAGCTTTGGGGCACTGATTGAAAACATCTGTGGTGGTAAGGCGCAGGGAGAAACTCCCAGCCTCACAGGAGAGGTCCTTGAAAAGACCCACAGGGTGCACAAGCCCACCCACATGGGAATTAGCACAAGAAAGGCCCAGTTTGCTTGGGGGCAGCAGTGGAAAGGACTGAAGTCTGACAGAGAGAGGAGCAAGCGCCATTGTTCCCTCTCAAACCCCGCCCCCACATACAGAGTCACAACCCAGCGACTGGGGTGCCCCGCCCTGGTGAACACCTAAGGCTCCGCCCCTCATAAGTAACAGACGTGACCAGACACCCCCCAAAAAAAA
>CM052538.1:108504630-108627946 GCA_028533065.1 Trachops cirrhosus
TCAGGATGCTCACAGAATTGGTTGATTTTGGTTGCAAATTAGATGAAAAAATTAAGGCTACAATAAGTGAAATGAAGAAAAATGCACAGGGAACCAATAGTGATGGAAATAAAGCTGGGTCTCACATCAATGGAGTGGACCAAAAGGAAGAAAAAAAACATACAATCAGAAAAGAATGAAGAAATAAGAATTCCAAAAAGTGAGGAGAGGCTTAGGAACCTCCAGGATATCTTTATATGTCCCCACATCTGAATTATAGGGGTACCAGAAGGAGAAGAGGAAAAACAACAAGTGGAAAAGATATTTGAACAAATAATAAAGGAGAACTTCTCCAATCTGGCAAAGGAATTAGACTTCCAGGAAGTCCAGGAAGCTCAGAGAGTCCCAAAGAAGTTTGACCCAAGGAGGAACACATCAAGGCACATAATAATTACAGTAGCCAAGGTGAAAATGAAGGAGAGAATCCTAGAAGCAGCAAGAGATAAGGAGACAGTAACCTAAAAAGGAGGCCCAATCAGACTGTCAGTTGATTTCTCAGAAGAGACCTTACAGGCAAGAAGGGGCTGGAAAGAAGTGTCCCAAGTCATGAAAGACAAGGACCTACACCCCAGATTGCTCTATCCAGCAAAGCTTGCATTTAGAATGGAAGGGCAGATTAAGTGCTTCTCAGATAAGGTTAAGTTAAAGGAGTTCATCATCACCAAGCCCTTATTTCATGAAATGTTAAAGGGACTTCTCTAAGAAAAAGAAGACAAAAAACATGTATAGTAAAATGATAGCAAACTCACAATTATTAACAAACACACCAAAAACAAAAACAAACTAAGCAAACAACTAGAACAGGAACAGAAGCACAGAAATGGAGATCATATGGAGGGTTGGCAACAGGGGAGTGGGAGGAGGAGAGAGGGGGAAAAGTTATGGAGAATAAGTAGCATAGATGGTAGGTAGAAAATTGACAGGGAGAGGGCAAGAATAGTAGGGGAAATGTAGAAGCTAAAGAACTGATGACACATGGACCTGAACTAAAGGGGGGAGGAATGTGGGTGGGAGAGGGTGTGCAGGGTGGAGGGGAATGAAGGGGGGTAATGGGACAACTGTAATAGCATAATCAATAAAATATATTTAAAAAAAGAAACATCTAGTACTGTTGGCTAACTTTGTCAAGCAAGGAAACCTCAGCATCAATGACACTAACATTTCCGAATGTCAAATAGAAAGTGTACTGTCCAATAAGTCAATTTATTCTGCAATGTCACAATGTGGTTAGCCAGTTCCAATTCACCCTGAAAGCTCTTTAACATCATTTGTATTAAAAGTCAGACAGTCTATTGGGTCTTAAAGACTTTCTTTTATGGCTGACATGTACATTTTTAAAATTAAATCTTAACATTTCTTAAGGCCCAATGCGTAAGTTCTACAATGTGGAATTCAGAAAACTGATTTTATATTCTCATTCATGTACAAGTATTTGAAAAATAATCCTGTTTTTGAAATTAAAAAAATTGGTTCATCTTTGCTGGTATTGATGTTCACTTTTGGACACAGTTTGGATGATATTCAGTATGAAGGAAAATAGGTAAGATTTCATATTTTCAGAACAAAAAAAGTCAAACATCCAATATATCAGACACAAAAATTTAGATTTTTTAATATTCAGTAGTAAAAATTATTTCCTGCTTTTACTTATTAAGAAGGAAGTGGCACTGATCTATTTTTCTCACTATACAATTGTGAAAGTAGAGAAACACACAAAAAAGTCTTCAAATATTGGACAACAAGCAATACACAACTGTGATCCATGAAAGGAAGGAAATGCATCAGAGGAACTCTACAAATGCCAACTTTCTTCTGAAAGGAAATTTCTTATTCTGACAGGAAGGCAGAATGTAAAGAGCCTGGAAGTCTTGATTCATTGGGGAGACAGAGCAGAGTTTAGGGAGGCTAAGGCAGCTGGAATTTGCAGGGCAGAGTATCAGAGACAAGGACCTCTACTAAGGAAAAAGTTAGAATTTTACATGCAATCCCTTTTGAGTCTTCCATGAAATACTAATATGTACATGAATAGTGTAAAACTTCACTTTAGTAAAGGCCAGGAAAATGACAACTGCCAGGGAGCTATAAACTAAACAGTTGTCTGAGCTACACAGACCTAGGAGCTGTTCTGATTTTTACCAGTCAAAGGAAAGGTTGTAGGGTCCAGTAGGGCTGGAGCTTAGGCAGTCAGGGCCTAAGAGGCTGGTGAGGTGTATGGGGTCTGTAGGACCAGAGCTGAGTGGGTGTGGCTGGGAGAGTGCCATCATACAAGGAAAATAAGCAGACAAAGATATGCACAGATAATAGGAGCATACTTTTTTTCACTATTGAAGGGGTTATAAATATAGAAAGAGTAAGACTAAAATGAGCCCTGTAGTGTTGGATTGGAATAGAAATTATTGATCCAAACTGAAAGCTTTTAACTTTGCATAGATATAGAAATAGATACAGATAAGTATATATACACATACATAAGCATAATACATTTCTTAGCTCTGTCCACTGAGAGGGCTAAGACGTAATGAGTACCCCTAGTGCCCAGGCCTTGGTTTCTAAATCCCATTCTCCACTCACAGGAATCAGGGCTCTTTGGAGACCTGACTGAAGCTGGCAAAGTACAACATAAGACTGGAACATCTTTTTGTTCCAGAAAGCAAGGAAGTCTCAAAAACTTAAGGGGACCTGTCAGAAGTCACATAGGAACCAGTATAAAGGGGCTCCCACTAGCCAAATATGGGACAATTTGGGCATTAAAATAAATATTGATGTAATGGATTATGACCAACAGAGTGAAATGGAAATCCGTGGATCTTGCTGATTAAATAAATAAATAAACAAATAGATAAAGCACTACTTTTCAATAGAAAACCAACTAATAAATATAGAAGCCATGATAAAACTAGAAAAATCAATATTTGGCAGCTATTATAATAATATTTTATTCAGGCAAGAATCATCCAAGGATGATAAGCTGAGAGTGTGTAGAGGAATAAAATTAACATGATTCCAAGGTAACATCCCAAAAGACATTTCTTAATAACAAAGGAAAAACAGCTTTACAGGGGAGAGATCCAGTAACCACCACCTTAACCAAAGGACCAGAGTCAACATGACCACTGCTAGAACACATTGATATCAGGTCCCTCCTACCATGATATACTGAGAGGAATGCAATGTCACTTTAGTGATATTTCTGCCAAAAATGCATAACTTGAAATGAATCATGAACCCAGATTAAGGGACTATGTACAAAAATAACCATCCAGCACACTTCAAAAATGTCAGTTACAAAAGCCAAGAAAAAACTGAGTAGAGTTCCTGGATTATAAGACTAAAGAGGTATATACATATAAAAGTGTGATAACTAAATGAAATCCACTATCCTGGATTGAATAGTTGACTGACCACAAAGGAAATTTTTTCTGCTATAAAGATAATTATTGAGACAATTGGTGAAATTTAAATGAGGTTCTAGGATTAGCTAGTAATATTACATCATAAATGTTTTATATATTTTATTGATTATGCTATTACAGTTGTTCCATTTTTCCCCTTTATTCCCCTCTGCCCGGCACTCCCTTTCCACCCACATTTCTCCCCCCTTAGTTCATGTCCATGGGTTGTACACATAAGTTCTTTGACTTCCTACATTTCCTATACTATTCTTAACCTCCCCCTGTCTATTTTGTGCCTACCAATTATGCTTCTTATTCCCTATACCTTTTCCCTTATCCTCTCCTCTCCCCCTCCTTCCTCCCTGCTGATAATCCTCCAAGTGATCTCCATTTCTGTGTTTCTGTTCCTGTTCTAGTTGTTTGATTAGTTTGTTTTTGTTTGTTTTTAGGTTCAGTTGTTGATAGTTGTGAGTTTGTTGTCATTTTACTGTTCATATTATTTTATCTTTGTTTTCTTAGATAAGTCCCTTTAACATTTCATACAATAAGGGCTTGGTGATGATGAACTCCTTTAACTTGACCTTATCTGGGAAGCACTTTAGCTGCTCTTCCATTCTAAATGAAAGCTTTGCTGGATAGAGTAATCTTGGATGTAGGTCCTTGCCTTTCATGACTTTAAATACATCTTTCCAGCCCCTTCTTGCCTGTAAGGTTGCTCTTGAGTAAGCAGATGATTGTCTTATGGGAACTCCTTTGTAGGAAACTGTCTCCTTTTCTCTTGCTGCTTTTAAGATTCTCTCCTTATCTTTAATCTTGGCTAATGTAATTATGATGTACCATGGTGTGTGCTTACTGGAGTCCAACCTTTTTGGGACTCTGAGCTTCCTGGACTTCCTGGAAGTCTATTTCCTTTGCCAGATTAGGGAAGTTCTCCTTCATTATTTGTTCAAGTACGTTTTTAATTTCTTGCTTTTCCTCTTTCCTTCTGGCACCCCTATGATTTGGATGTTGGAATGTTTAAACTTGTCCCAGAAGTTCCTAAGCCTCTCCTCAGTTTTTTAAATTCTTGTTTCTTCATTCTGTTCTGGTTGAATGTTTATTTCTTCCTTCTGCTCCAAACTGTTGATTTGAGTCCCAGTTTCCTTCCATTCACTGTTGGTTCCCTGTGCATTTTCCTTTATTTCACTTTTCATAGCCTTCACTTTTTCCTCTATTTTGTGACCATACTCAACCATTTCTGTGGGCATCCTGATTATCAGTGTTTAGAACTCTGCATCTGATAGGTTGGCTATCTCTTCATTGCTTGGTTGTATTTTTTCTGGAGCTTTGATCTGTTCTTTCATTTGAGCCATTTTTTTTTTGTCTCAGCACACCTGTTACATAGTTAGGGGCAGGGCCTTAGGTGTTCAGGTGGGGCAACCCACTTCCCTGGGCTGTGGCACTGTATGTGGGGGAGGGGTCCAAGAGGGAACAATGCTACTTGGTCAGCTCTCAGGAACCTTTCAGTCACTTCCCCTGCTATCCACAAGCAAATTGGGTCCTTCTGGTGCTGATTCCTGGGTGGGTGGGCTTGTGTATGTTCTAGGACCCTGTGGGTCTCTCCAATGAACTTTCCCATGAGGTTAGGATTTTCTCCCACTGCCTCAACACAGGTTTTTTCAGTCAGAGATTTTGAGGCTTTATTTCCTGCACTGGAATCCTAGGCTGTGAGGTCTGTCTCGATCCCCAGTTGTTCCTCCTTGTTTATCCCCAGACAAATGAGGGACCACCCACTCTGCCAACTTCCACTTTGCTGCAAGTCCTCTCCACCCTGGCTGTCCATCTCTACCCCTCCTACCAGTCCTGATGAATATTTCTTCTTTAACTCCTTGGTTGTCAGACTTCCATACAGTTTGATTTTCCGGCAGTTCTGGTTATGTTTTTGCTTTTTTTTAATTTGTTGCCATCCTTCTTTTGGTTGTGTGAGGAGGCAACGTATATCTACCTACACCTCCATTTGGCTAGAAGTCTCAATATGAATTTCTTGATTCAATGATTGGTTTATTATTAGGTAAGAGATTTTTTTCATCTTTTAGGAACTACAAAGCTTTAAGAAATATTTAGGAGTTTTCAACTTTCATTTGATTCAGATAGGAAAAAGGCAGGAGGAAGGGGAAGAGAAGTTTGAAACTACTTTAAAATAAAAAGTTTAAAATGACAAAAGAAATCACTACCATGTTTTACTTTCATTCTTTGCAGCAGAGACTACACACCTGCTTTTGCTAGTCTGACCCATGTCCAGGCACATAAGAGAAAACCAAGGAATATTTGTTTGAATACTTGGTGATTTGATTTGTCGTATCTTCTTTCTCAGTTGTAGGCTACTAGAGGGCTTGAACCAAGTCTGGTTTCTCTCGGAAGTGGGGGGAAGGAGAGACATACTGAATACTTGGGGCAATCATTAAAAGTCCAAGATGGTGCTTCAGGAGAAAGCATGAATTAGCACTAAAGGCTATTTTGACCCATCCAACCAAGCTAATCTACAAGCAACTACTGCAAAACAAACTTCAACACTCTGAAAAAAGCAAACGATGCAACCCATAGCCAGCCAATACAAACTGACATAGACACACAGATATTATATGTATGACAGCCGGGAAACATTGTTTCCACCCATCTAAATTTAGGGATTATTTTTCTTGATTCATTAACCAGAAGAGCTTCATATGTCAATTTTTTGTTTCATCTTTAATTGGTGATTGACTCTTATAAAATTTAATGTTTTATGTGATATAATAATCATATTAAGTCCATTTTAATGTTTAGGGTTTATACTATAATCAAATATAAAATAAAATGTCCAAATACACATGTCAGAAAAATATTATGTGAAAAAATGTTTTCACAAAATACTTTTCCTTATTAATGAGTAGAATGACACTAGGTTTGTGGGTAGGAAGGAGTTTTTTCTTGCAAAATCACAAATTTAAGTCTGATTAGAAAATAAATATTAAAATTAATTTTCTCTGAGAAAAAGTTGGAAGTTTTATGTCGTGAAAAAATTCCTATAACAAAACAATATATTATCCCTATGATTTTTTAAATTGATATAAGTTCTGAATATTTTAAAATTAACTTCTGTTAATTAATAACTATAAGTTTTAATGAAGATGATGTTTTGCTATTAAAAATGAGTCCTATGGGTGGTAGAACATATTTAATTCAGATTACCTATTGTGTCTTGCTACTAATTTGTCATCTGAGTAAATGGGTATAAATGAGCTAATAATCCATACAAATCCTATTATCAAAAATAAAGAACTAGGTATCAGTAAACTTACTCAAAGGATTAGTTTCTTAATGTTAGCCTTTCCAGCACTGTTAAAAAGGTCTTTTAGAAAGTGAACTATAATTTGCATAAGCAGTCTTATATCAGTGTAATTATTTATAAATGTCATTTTGACATTTGGATCATGTCCATGCATTAATGTTACCAAGTTGCTTCACTTTTAAAAATACAACTTTAGGAATAATTGCAACCAAATAACTATTGCTCCTGATAAATGTATAAACAACAATGAATAAATATGCATTAATCCTAGCATATTAATCCTACATTCAGGTTCAATCCTTAGCTGGTGATTAATTAAAAATATGATACTGAAAAGGAACAGATTTGTACATTTATAACAAGAATTGAATTCCAAGTAAAGTCTTCATTTATCAGAAGACCACAGAGTACTGGGATATTGATGTAATTTGCACATAGGGGATGCAGTTCATATACACATACACTCTCTTAGATACTTGGAAGAGTACCAGAGTCAAATTTTCCTCTAAAATTGAAATTCACATTAACTCAAGTATCACTTATCACTCTCCAGATGAAGTAAGGTAATTTTATGCAGTATGAAATAGTAATTGTTTGAATTGGTATATAATTTGCTTGAAGGGACCATTTTCAAGAGCTTTATTAACACAATTTTCTTAGTAACATTTTAAGGTATTATAGGTCAAAACCTATTTCAAAAAGTAACACTCTACCAAAAATCATTAGCTTAAAATGTTTTTAAGCCTTAATAATATTGCAGAATTTAATTTCCACTATTTATTACTGATAACAAGACTACATTTTTTTGTTGTCTAAACCCTTTTCAGTTCTAGAGGAATGTTAAAAGAAAATCATCCCCCAAAAACATCTTGGTAAAGATCAGTCTTTTTGTGTGAGTTGTTCTTATTATTAATTGACATGAGTATAATAATAGATAGTAATTCTTGATTACTTCTTGAGGAAAATATAAACTTTAATCCTATAACAACTCCCTTTTAAAATACCTTATTAATTTTAATTCATATTTATCACAGAGATCTGGTATCCAATGAAGGTAGAAAATATAAATTGAAATAGAATGAAGTTAGAAAGATAATCTAAACCAAAGCTTTAAAAGGCCAAACCTGGGGTAGAGAGTAAAATTGTAGAGGACAAGAGAGAGATAGGTGAGGCACATAAAGTTTGATGTAGCAGAGAATCTGAAATATAAAGAGAGTGACTGATTAATTATGGAACTCATTCATTTTGGAACTAGATGACATTATACAGTTTATCTACAATGTTATATTTTAACAAATGAGAAAAATGAGAAACAACTTAGCTACAGAAATTTATACAATATAATTTAGCTATTTAAAATCAGAATTGAAGTATCAATGAAGTCAAATGTCTGGGGAGAGTTCTAGACCTGACACCCTCAGATATCTTCATCTTAATTTTAACTCTCTATTTACTTGAAAATGTACTCACTTCAAAACATTTTTTAGTTTAATCCATAATTTTTTAAACAGTACAGAGCATTACAGAGAGAATGCTAGATTAATAAGGATTTTTGGATCTTAATCAGCCATTAACTAATTAAGCGACCTTAACAAAACATAGTAAGAGTCCATCGTTTTTTATTTGAAAAGCAAATCTGGTGGATTCAAAAGCCCACAAATTACACAAAAGACAACTTCAATGCACATATATAATAAAATTCTTATAAATTGAAGCATCTGTTACATGTAAAAGGCCATTGTGCACTTTCTTCAGAATATGACTTGCCAGAAAGCAGCTGATTTTTCTAACTCATGTCTTCCCAAGTGTTAGTATCAGTAAATAATATCTCTGAAAAAATATATTTTAGTTATATTGTGATAAAAATAATCCACAATAGGAAAATTAATACTTGTGTCATAGCTCTTACATTAAGAAAATATTATGCAAATACAATTTTTAAAGGAAATAGATTGTTTTACAAAAACAAGCAAATTGTTTTCTTAAGATTACACAATGGCAAAAAGTCATTCATCTGATAAATAGTAAAATGTCATGGGCAATACAAAAATAAACCAAATTTTTATCTTTTTGTAATTGCTCAAGGTAGAATCAAAGAGATAATTTCAATGTCATTATTTTGAACACATGAAATTGGCATATGTGTTTTCCTAATATTTAGAGTTCATGTGTTTTTTTTAAGGATTTTACTTATTTATTTTTAGAGCAAGAGAAAGGGAGAGGGCAAAACATCAATGTGTGGTTGCCTTTTGTGTGGCCCGTGCTGGGGACCTGGACCTCAACCCAGGCATGTGCCCTGACTGGGAAATGGACCTGACCCTTTGGCTCACAGGCCTGCACTCAATCCACTGAGCTATACCAACCAGAGCATGACTTTCCTGTTTCTTAAAGAATTAACATGCAACTATTATATGAGCCCTATCAAAGCAATCAAAGACTACAGCTGCTTAAACTAAGAAGGAGAAAAACTTAAAACACAGAAATTATTTCTTTTTCCCTGTAGAGTTTAGCTTAGTCACAGGATACAGACTTTCCGGGCAAGAATATATCTACAAAACAGGTAAAAACCATCTGTCGATAAGGTAGAATTGCTTTTTTAAAGTGCTAACTATAAAGCCTAACCTATGATGTCTTTTTCGAACAGAAGAAAAAAATGCCCTTTTCCAGAGACAGTTTTAACCCTAATATTTTAATAATTCCCTGGAAAACATACACTCAAATGAGGTGAAAAGGATGAAATGACACACCATCATGTTAACTACAATGGTGCACTCTATCTGGTTTTTAAGTTGGAAAGGATAAACGTCTATCCTATATCACTTCCAAAATAATATGAGAAATCAAAAAGCACCTTTCACTTTAAGAAATGGGGGCCACATGGCCCAGCGAGAGGTGGTAACCTAGCATCAGAGCTCAGCATTTGGAGCTCAGGCTCTGGTATTATAGATGGACCTGAGTTTAAAAAACAGTTCTTCCGTGTACTACTGTGTAACTTCAGGCAATTAATTTATCTGTAAATATCCTTATCTACCAAGTGAAAATATTGTTGCTGGGATGATTAAATGAGATAATATAGAGAACTTTGCACTTAATAAGTGCTTAATATTAATATTATTAAATAATATTGAATAGGTACCAATCCAGTAATGAAAATCACCTTGAGGCTGGGAAGGCAGCTGCAAATAAGGCTAAAACTTGTATTTTGGTATAAGGAATATCATTTTTTTTCTGTCTACTCAGATATACCTTTTGCAAGAGAAACCTGAAGTCAAACTGAAAGAATAAAAATAACAAATTTGTCATTTTTACATGTATAAGCTATCCAGTATTACCAGTGTTTGTGTGTGATACAGGAGATGCCATGATGGGAAAGTAAAACTCCTTTCAATCATATGCCATTGTTTAAATGTAACCTTGACAGCTTCAAATACCTTTTACAATGTGATTTCAGAAGCACTGGACTTATGGGGGAAAGTACAGAATGCATTACAAGTGAGTATTTCACCACTTGGCTGCTACATTTAAAACTGTAGTCCTTCTGCAAGGATTTATGCTAAAGAGGAAAGGGCAGGCCTGGTTAATGCCGAAGTTTAAGGCTCTGTGACATGGGAAGGAATCAGTAACCTGGGATCTGGGATTCTAGCTATATGAGGTGGGAGCAGATTTGAATAGGCAAGAGGATGCTTAAGGCACAGAAAATTTCTAAGATTTGCCTGCTCAACACGTGAATCTCAGTCTTCTTAGTCGGCCTGTATTCAAGGCTCCTTGTAACCTTGGTCTTTCATATCCTTCCAATGTTTGCTTTGTCTACTTTACCCATATTCCAGCCAAATGAGCTAATTTTATTCTCTAAAGTGCATGTTTGCTCATGCCCTCTCTGCCACCAGAAACTGTCTTCACCCTATGCTGTATGTTCAAATCATACTCAAGATCCAATATCATCTTTTCTATATTCTTTCTCCCTTCCTACACCCTTTCTTTCTCCTTCTCCCTGCAGAGAACCAGAAGTTTTCTGGCAGGAGAAATGTATGCCTTTTTTAAAATTCATAGCATTTAACCTACTTTACTTAAGGTACATAACACATTGAGTCCATTTTTGACACAGATAAATTGATAAATGCATATGGATAGGTAGGAGAAAGAATGACTCTATTTGGGGAGATCAAAGAGTCTCCATGGTGGAGTTGCGTTTTGGTCTAGTCCCCCAGAAATGAGAGTGATGTGGACAACTGGAAGTGAGAGAGAAGGTTGGTCCAGGTTAAGAGAACAGAGTTAAGCAAAGCAAACAGGAAAGGCTACAGAGTTACCAGACAACAACTAAAATAACAAAAAGTATTGGCTGGAGAACCATGAGAAATAACATAAAAATAAAAAAGATAGGGCTAGAATCTTGTTCTTTAAAAACAGGGCTATACAAGGTCTGTCCAGAAGGCATACAGCCATGCAATATGAAAAATAGAGGTTTATTTGAGAAGATACAAGATACAAGAAACATTAGACATGGGACAATGACATCTTAGTCCCCTTCAGAGTAGGCACCTTGGGATCTCACACAGTTCTCCCAATTGCTATCAGCTGCCCCATAGTAGTTTCCTGAATCTCACTGATAGTTTGAAATCTCTTCCCTTTTAAAGGTGATTTTAGTTTTGGGGAAAGTCAGAAATCACAAGACACCAAATCTGGGCTGTAGGGGGGTTGAGTCACCTGAGTGATTTGATGTTTTACCCAAAAGCTCTGCACAAGATGTGATGCATGAGCAGGCACGTTGTCGTGATGAAGCTGCCAATTACCAGTTGTCCATAGCTGTGGTCTTCTGAATCATTAGAGTAGTTTCTGCAGAGGAATGTTCAAGCTTAAAGCAAAATTTGATGCAGACTCATTGCTGTACTTCCTCAGTCATATTGAATGCACAGCCACATAGCACTCATATTTGCTTACTCAATGATGTCTACCACCCCCACTGACTAGTACTGTGAAGTCATCATTGTTCATGTATGCACATTCCAGTCCACTCTCCTTGGCTGCCAATTTACATCAATGTCATGCAAACCATTCTCATTAAATTAACAATGGCTGGACTTTTTCTGGATATATCTCATATTTTTTGTTCAAAGTTTGTTGCCCAGTTCTTTGAAGACTTGTATCTAGTGACTTTCATCTGCTTTCAGCATTCATTTTCCTGTAGTATTTTTTCCCCTTTTTAGGTACACTCATGATCCATTTAAAGATGAGTGATATTCTAAAACACAAATCTGCCCTGGCTAGTGTAGCTCAGTGGATTGCGGGCAGGCCTGTGAACCAAAGGATCGCTGGTTCAAACCCCAGTCAGGGCACATGCCTGGGCTGCAGGCCAGGTCCCCAGTAGGGGATGTGTGAGAGGCAACCACACATTGATGTTTCTCTCCCTCTCTTTCTCCTTCCCTTCCTCTTTCTAAAAATAAATAAATAAAATCTTTAAAAAAAAACAAACACTAATCTGATTTTGCTACATTCTATATAAAACAATTTATTCTTTGTATTAATTAAAATCCAAGCTCTTAATAGGGAATACATTAAAATATTAGTTAGTGAACAATTTTCCAGCTTACTTGAAGTTTTCCAAGACACTTGTTTTAGATATATTGCTTTTAAATAGTCTCCTTCCTAACCTGTCTATTACATAAATCATATAGAATGTTCAAAATCTAATTTATTGCTTTTTTCTTTTTTCCATGTCCAAGTTTCATTTTATAATTATAGTTGATATTCATTATTATACTAGTTTCAGGTGTACACCCCAGTGACTACACATTATGTAACTTACTAAGTGATCATCCTGATAAATCTTGAATGCATCTGACACTCTCCATAGTTATTAGAATATTATTGACTATATTTCCTATGCTGTACTTTACATTCCCATGACTATTCTATAACTAACATTTTGTACTTCCTTATCTCTACCCCTTATTCACCCATCCTCCCAAACCCCTTCCCATCTGGCAACCATCAAAAAATGCTCTGTGTGAGTTCTTTCTGTTCTGCTTGTTTTATTTTGTTTTTAGATTCAGTTGTTTATGGATATGAATTTATTACATTTTTATTGTTCATATTTTCTTCTTCTTCTTCTTCTTCCTCTTCCTCTTGTTGCAGAAGACTGCTTAACACCTCATATAATACTATGTTGACAGTGATGAACTCCTTTAGCTTTTTCTTGTCTGGGAAAATATCTCTCATTTGATTCTAAGTGACAGCTTTGCTGGGTAGAGGAATCTTGGTTGTAGGTCCCTGCTTTTTATTACTTTGACTATTTCTTGCCAATCCCTTCTGGCCTGCAATCATTCTGTTGAGAAATCAGCTGCTGCTTCTTATGGGAATGCCTTTGTAGCTAACTGTTTTTCTCTTGCTGCTTTAAAAATTTTCTCTTTGTTTTTAACCTTTGGCATTTTAATTATGATGTGTCTTGAAGTGTGCCTATTTGAATATATCTTGTTTGAGACTCTCTCTGCTTTCTGGACTTGTATGTCTATTTCTTTCAACAAGTGAGGGAAGTTTCTGTCATTATTTCTTTACATAGGTTTTCAATTTCTCCCTCTCTTTCTCTCTCCTCCTACAGGCAATCCAATGATGTGAATACTAGTACACTTGAAGTTATCCCAGTAGTTCCTTACACTTCCTAAATTTGGGGGGTTCTTTTTTCCTTTTTGCTATTCTGATCAGATGTTTCTTGCTTCCTTATATTTCAGGTTACTGATTTGATTCTCAGCTTCATTTACTCTAATGTTGATTCTCTGTAATTTATCCTTCATTTCAGTTAGTATATCCTTAATTTCTAACTGGT
Source organism: Trachops cirrhosus (assembly GCA_028533065.1). Classification (NCBI taxonomy): domain Eukaryota; kingdom Metazoa; phylum Chordata; class Mammalia; order Chiroptera; family Phyllostomidae; genus Trachops; species Trachops cirrhosus. The sequence continues at coordinate 108,518,192 of CM052538.1, forward strand.
CCATTTTTATGCTGTTGAGGCTCTCACTAAGTTCCTTGAGAATCTTTGTAACCAGTGTTTTGAACTCTGCATCTAGTGGATTGCTTGTCTCCATTTCGTTTAGTTCTTTTTCTGGAGTTTTGTTCTTTCATTTGGGAAATGTTTCTTTTTCTCCTCATTTTGGCAGCATCCTTATAGTAGATAGAGCTGCTACATCTCCCTGGCTTGTTAGATTTGCCTAATGTGGTAAGTGTACTGTAGGGTCCAGTGGCACAGCTGCTCTGATCACACAAGCTGGACACTTAAGGTGCTTTCCCCTTGTGGGCTGTGTACACCTTCTTCTTGTAGTTTAGCCTTGATTGTTGTTGGCATATCAATGGGAGGCATTTACTCTCAGGTTGGTCAGCTACAAGGAATGACAGCAAACACAGACCTCCAACCACTATGGAGGATCAGCTGTGCAGGGGCCCACTACACAGAGAAGGACTTATTTCTGCAGGGTCCTAGTGGCCTGCTGAGTCCTCCCCTTGAATGTGTCACTTATGGAGCTGGTTGGGTAGTGCTTCAATGTGGTCTGAAGCTGTCTACAGGATGCACTGGCTCTGGGTCCTCCCAGTAGGTGCAGGCCAAGGTCAGTCACCACTTGTGTTCTGTCTCATTCCACCTAACATGAACTATAAAGAAATTTGCAGATGGCTGCTACTTCTGGTCTTGGAGGTGCCCAGGAGAGGCCACACATGAAGGAAGGCTGGCTGCTACAAGTTCCAGGCCTAGAGCCACCTAGTGAGAGGTAAGGGGCTCACTGAGGTCAGATGCTATTTATTTGAGAGATTTTAGGAAACTCTGAAGCATGAGTCAAAATAGGCCATTTGTATGGCAAAGCCACTGGAAACAGCTTGGCTTGGTGGTTTGAAAGTTGGGTGGAGCAGGGCCTCAGTGAATCACCAGGGTAGGGGAAAGAGTGTGAGCCAGGTTGATGGAAATTACAATTATGAAGCCCGCCTGTCTGTTCTGTGTGTGTGTTGGTGGGGGGGGGCTCAGAAAAAGAACAATGGCCTCTGCCAGTACTTCCATCTGACAGAAAGTTACTCCCACAGCTCTTACCCTGATGCTAGACAATACAGTTCCTCTCTGTGTGTCTCTGGTGTCTTTCAAGCTGCCGCACCATGCTGAAGCTTAGAGTGAGTGAGTCTGAGTAAATGTGTGTGGGTCCCTTAAGAGGAACTGCTTGGGACTCTGGAAGCCCTCAATCTTAGTCAGCCACAATCCCTGTTGATTTTTAGAGCCAGAAGTTATGGGGACTTTTCTTCCTGGCACTAGAACTCTGGGATGGGGGGCTGGTGGGGGCTGGGAACTCTCTCTCCTCAGTTGGGATCCCTATAGTTGAGCTATCCCTCCTAATTTTTGTCTAATACATGTGGATGTGGGAACAGCCTATCCAGCATCTCTGTACATTTTACCAGTCTCAATGTGGCTTCTTCTTTAGTTCCCTAGTTGTAGGACTTTCATTCAGCCGGATTTCAGGTGGTTCTTAAAAATGGTTGTTCTGTAGTTTAGTTGTAAGTTTGATGTATTCTGGGAGGAGGCAATAACTATTTACCTACTGTATCATACGTTTATATACTCTGCTTTTCTTCTTTGCAAAGATTTTTATGACACCTTCAATCCAATGCCAAAAGGCCTCTCTCTTGTCTTTTACCACCCTGCATGGACAAGTCAATTCAATTGTTGACACATTTTAGTAGGTGTTTCTGTTTTTTTTCTCTTTACATAATAATTAATTGGTTTGTGCAGTATTTATTTAGGATGTTCCAGCACTTAACACAAACTAAAGGCAAAAAACAATAATAAATGTTTGTTGAATTTTTAAAATTCATAAGATTGTCATGCTAAATACTGAGGTTGGGGCAGATTTCCCTTGCAAGAGGAAAATGGAGGCTGCTTGACCAGTTATAGAAGAGAGTGGAGAGTGTGAATGAATCACGCTGATTAGCTATTCTTTGTGCTACTTCAGAAAGCTGGTCAGCATTGTTAAATGCCATAAATATGAGAAAATATGAAGTAGGGCAATTTTGAAAAATTAAGTGATTTGTTATGAGTCTCATGAATTGACATTAGTACTTATTGCTTACAACTAATTATAAGGACAATAAAAATAACATTCAAAAACTACGGAACTGTTATATGCCAACAAATTATTGAATACTCTTGATGAAATGGATCGATTCCTACAAACATACAAAATAATGTGACTGAATCAAAAAGAAATAGAAAACCTGAACAGACCAATGAATAAAAAGATTAAATTAGTAATCAAATACTTCCCAACAAAGGAAGACCCTAGACTAAATATTTCCACTGGTGAATCCTACCAAACATTTAAATAAAATTAATACCAACCATTTTCATCTCTGCCAAAATATTTAAGAGGTGGGGACACTCCCAAACTCATTTTATGAGATATGCATTACCCTCTAACAAAGGCACATAAGAGAGTAAAGTTAAAAACTACAGGCCAACATCCCTGATCAATACAGAGGCAAAAAACTCTCAACCAAATACTAGCAAACTGAATTCAACAACACATTGAAGGGATCATACACCATGATCAAGTGAGATTTATACCTGGGATTCAAGGATGTTTTGACATATGCAAATCAATGAATATAATATACCTCATTTTTAGAATGAAGCATAAAAATTATATGATCATCTCAACAGATTCATAAAAAGCATTTTCCAAGTACATTATCTCATGATAAAAATCTTTCAGTAAAATGGGTATAAAAGAATTATACCTTCACAGAATACAAGCCAAAAGCTAACAGAATAAAATATGAAAGGTAGAAAACTTTTCCTTTGAGATCAGGAACAAGATAAGATTACCCACTCTTACCACTTTCATTCAATATAGTATTAAAAGTCCTAGCCAAAGAAATTAGGCAAAAAGAGAAAAAAAGAAAAAAGAAAGAAAAGAAATACATCCAAATTGTAAAAGAAGTAGTAAAATTTTCTTTGCAGATATTATCTTATGGATAGAAAATTCTAAAGACTTCATCAAATAACAATCAATGAATTAAGTCACAGGATACAAGATCAATATATAAAAATTTCTTTTATTTCTATACATTAATATAGGAACATCTGAACAAGAATTTTTTTTAAAAAAGTAATCCCATTCACAATCGCATTAAAAATAATAAAACACCTAGGAACAAATTTAACGAAGAAAGTGAGAGATCTGTACCCTGAAAACTATAATACTATGATGAAAGAAATAAAAAAGACACAAACAAATAAAAAGAACCTCATGTTCCTGATAAGAATTAGTATTGTTGTAATGCTTATACTACACCTAAGACTGTCTTCAGATTCAATGCAACTCCTATAAAAATTCCAATAGCATTTTTTACACAAAAAAAGAAAAAAAACAATTCTGAATATGTATGAAACCACAATGCTCCAAATAGCATTTCTGAGAAAGAACAAAGCTGAAGCCATCACACTTCCTGATTCCAAACTATACTAGAAAGCTACAGTAACCAAGAGTATGGTGTTGGCATTAAAGTAAACACATAGACCAATGGAACAGAATTGAGAGCCCAGAAATAAGCTCATACTTGAACGGTAAACTGATATTTGAAAAGGGGAGCCAAGAATACTCAATGGGGCAAGGATAGTCTCTTCAATAAATGGCATTGGGGAAACTAGATAATCATATGCAGAAGATTCACACTGGACCCTTATCTTACATTATTCACAAAAAATAACTATTTTATTTTTCATTTTCATTTTTTAACATTTTTATTGTTGTTCAAGTACATTTTCTGCCTTTTCCCAGCACCCCAGCCTTCCCTGCCTCCCTCCCCTGTTTCCATCCCCCTCCTTATTGTCCATGTGTCCTTTATAATGGTTCCTGCAAACCCTTCACCCTTTTCCCCTATAATCCGCTCCCCTCTCCCCTCTGGTCACTGTCAGCCTGTTCTCAATTTCAATGTCTTTGGTTATATTTTGCTTGCTTGTTCGTTTTGTTGATTAGGTTCCTGTTAAAGGTGAGATCATATGGCATTTGTCTTTTACTGCCTGGCTTATTTCACTTAGCATAATGCTCTCTCCAGTTCTATCCATGCTGTCACAAAGGGTAGCAGCCCCTTCTTTCTTTCTGCTGCATAGAATTCCACTGTGTAAATGTACCATGGTTTTTGATCCATTCATTTCCTGATGGGCACTTAGGTTGCTTCCAGCACCTGGCTATTGTAAATTGTGCTGCTGTGAACATTGGGGTGCATAAGTTCTTTTGGATTGTTTCAGAGTGGAAAAATAACTCTTAAAATGGGTTAAAGATTTAAACATAAGACCTAAAACTATAAAACTCCTAGAAGAAGAGGGGACATCTTCTTGACATTGGTCTTGGCAATGATTTTTTGGATATGACACCAAAAACACAAAAGCAAAATTTAACAAAAAAAAAAGCAAAATTTAAGTGGGACTACATCAAATGAAAAAGCTTTTCCAAAGCAAAAGAAACAACAAATAAAAAGGCAACATACAGAATGAAAGAAAATATTTGCAAATAATATATCTCATAAGGAATTAATATCCAAACTCTATAAAGAACTCATATAACCCAACCCCCCAAAAAAACACAAATCTTATTTTTAAAAAATGCACAGAAGAACCAAAGACACATCTTTCCAAAGAAGACCAATTAGTAAATGTGGCCAGCAGGTACATAAAAAATTGTTTAACATTACTAATCATCAGGGAATTGCAAACCACAATGAGATATTATTTTATACATGTTTAGTATGTTTAGCAGTAAAAAGTCAAGAGATTAGTATTAGAGAGGATGTACATAAAAGGGAAACCTTGTTCATGTAAATTGGTGCAACCATCATGGAATAATAGTATGGAGATTCCTCAACAATTAAAAATAGAACTGCCATGTGATCCAGCAATCCCATTTCTGGGTATATATGTATCCATAGAAAAATGAAATCAGGATGTCAAAGACATATTGGCATTCCCATGTTCATTGTAACATTATTCAAAATAACCAAGTCATGAACAACCAGAATGTTCCTCAACAGATGAGTAGATAAAGATGCATATACATGAACTATTGTTCAGCCATGAGAAAAGCAAATCCTTTCATCTGAAACAACATGGGTAGACCATGAGGGCATTATGCTATGTAATACAGGTCAGACAGAGAAAGACAACTATTATAATGATGTCACTTATATGTGAAATCTAAACAACTTGAACTCATAGAAACAGAGTATAATGGTGGTTACCAGGGGTTTGGGGAAGGGGGTGGGAAAATGTTGGTCAAAGGGCACAAACTTTCAGTTTAAGCTGAATAAGTTTTAGAGATCTAATGTTATTATATGGTAATTATAGTTAATTTATTATATTATACAATTGAAAGTTGCATGATAGTAAATCTTAAATGTTCTCACTACTGAAACGAAATGGTTATTATGAAAGATTGTTACCGAACAGAGAGTTCCTCCACTGGCCAAACACTAGATACTGAGAATTGCAGTGAAGAAAGATTGGCTATTTTTTTATGAATGGTGCCACCTAGGAGAACAGGAAGCTAATGCTAAAAAGCCCAAATTCCTCAGTCCAGGGTTTGAGGAAGATTTTTAAAGGTATACAGGAAACAAGCATATGTAAACACTGCCTGGCAAGTTTTAATTGGAGGACCTTGAGATTGGCCATCTATGGTAAGGGGCATCAGCCCTGAAACCTTTGCTTCTGCAAGGGATCTGATGTTCAACTTCCGGTTGTGTCCTGGTCCTTTTGTTCTGTGTGTGTATGAGGAGAGGGAGACTGGTTCTGGGTGCAAGAGGAGTTCAAACTTTTCTCCTCTGCTGTTTTAGCTGCATGACTTGTGGTTTTGGTCTGTTGTCTCTGAAAAGCAGCAAAGCATCTCTTTAAACAGGATAAGAACATTTTGAGCTGTTTCTGTAGTTACAAGGTGATAAACATGTTAGCTAACTTTAGGGTAGTAATCAATTTCCAATTTATAAATTTATCAAATCAACACATTGTACACCTGTAACTTAAACAACATTATATCTCAATTTATCTCAAAATTTGTTAAAACATTTAAAAAGGAATATTTGCTTTCACTCTCATATAGATGAGTATGAAAATTTAACATCTCTATTGGTAATAGGCAATCTCTAGTTTCCTCAGCCCTCCAAAGCACACACATTAGGCCAAACTATCTTTATTAAACTTAATAACTTAAATGACAACACTCAGTGTTAAGGCATTTGGGCATATATCCACAGGGATGATATGCCAAACTCCTAGTGACCAGGGAGAAACATACCCATTCCCAACCACTCCTCCCTGACATCAGTAGCAACTCCAAGTTGTCATCTGCGCTTCTGATGGACTGGCTAAAGGTAGAGGGGATTCCCACAATTCCCCCCTTGCACTTTAGTTTCCAATGGCAAGTCCAAGTTGTTACCTGTACTTCTGACCAACTACCTATAAATCAGAGGTTCCCACGACCCCTTCCTTGGGTTTGATTAATTTGCTACAGAACTCAGAGAAACATTTTACATACTAGATCACTGGTTTACTATACAGGGTATAATTCAGGAGCTAAATAGAAGAGAGATGCATAGGGGAAGGTTTGTGGGAAAGAGCATGGAGCTTCTTTCACTTCACAGAAAGCTTAGGAAACTTGGCTGAGCCCTGAAACACCCTAACTCTGTGGACCTTTGAGAACAGGAAGGCTGTGGTTCACAGTCTGTTCTGAAGGAAAAACCAGTTATGGCCACCAGGATACCTCAAACTTTATTATAATCTCACTTTCACACTAAATGACACACCCACTGGCACCATGACAACTGACAATCACCTTGGCAATGCCCAACAAAAAGATGAAAAGAACGTGTAATCCTGGCTCCTTGGAAACCACCAGAAAGACCATGAATATTACGCCCAGTCACTCACATAAACCTCCTCCTCATTTCCACTATCCTATATAATCAACTCCTCGACCTCTGATGGAGGGGAAGTTGATCTGAGAGCTAGCCTCCCTCTTCTCCCTCTGGTGGGCGAATCACTAAATAAAGCTTAGCTGCTAACACTCCTTTTAGGTTTTGTAGTACTTGTTTTCAGTATGCCAAACAGAAAAAGCATCCCACTTGGGGTCTTACAAAAAGGGCTTTTGTCCCTTGAGTAACACGTCCATGCTCCCTCCAGCTACACCTTTCTCCCAACACCTCCATGTGTTCACCCACCTGAAAGATCTCCAAACCCTGTCATTTAGAAGTTTTAATCTCCAGCCCCTCTCTCCTTCCCAGAGGTTGGGAGGGAACTGAATGTTCCAACCCTCTAATCAGAGTGTTGGTTCTCCTGGGAAAGGGGCCCCATCCTTAGATTACCTAAGGGCTTTCCAAATCTCACCTCATTAACATAATAAAAGACACTGCCTTTAGGGTTCTTATCACAAGACATTCCAATGCTTTTACAAGTTGTGAGCCAGGAAGCACTGACAAAGACCAAATATATATAAAAAGCATAGTTTGGTCATCTGCCCCCTTGTCTTCCAACACCAATCTGTTGCAGCAAAACAACCATGTAAGTAAAAAGATATTCACTCATACACAACTAGAATCTCATTCAGTAATTAATAACCACCCACTTTATCATCTACCTTTTGAAAATATCTCCCAGGGCAAGGCCACTCAGGTCGGCAGGCTTGTATTCGATCCTCTCAGGTTCCGAAAGCAGGAGTGGTTTCATCAATATATGACTTCATCCTTTCAGTGGAGCTGAGGGAAAATATCATCTCTTATTCGGAGGCTCTTCTAGGAATTATATTAACTCTGAAGAGTTAATATAAAGTCAGACATATATATAAAATATTTATATATATAAATAATATATATAATATATATAAAACATATATACACACACACAAACACACACACATATATGTTTAAGCCTCACCCGAGGATATGTTTATTGAGTTTAGAAGGAGAGTGTTAGGTAGAAGTTGGAAATATGGAAGGAGAAAGCGATGGAGGGGGGCCACAGTGCTTAAAGAAAGAGCCCATAAATAACTTGGGATAATTGCCCTAACTTTGATTAACTATCTCCAGTTATATATCTGTTTTACAATGAATAACAAGAGGTGGTGAGGAGCAAGAGAAGGGTCTGGGTTAACAGACCCCCACACATACCTATGTTTATGTGGTCACATCTTCCTTCCTGTGGGACAGCATGCATCACCTCTGCTCAACAAATTAATATGTAACTACCCCACCCCACCCTCCAAACTATGTAAGTCCTCAAGATAAAGGACCTGACACCTTGCTGCCCTCACCTTGCCTTTTGCCTCTTGCCCTTACCTATGCCCTATACCTTTCCCACCCAGCTTGGCAAGGCCCATTCCCTTCCCTGAGGGCTACTAATAAAGTTTGCTTGCATACTAACTGACTTGCTGATCTTTCACTATTTACTGTAGCAGCAAGAAGAACCAAGTTTCTCGCAACAAGAGGAAGATGTGGGGAGAGAAAGAGAAAGAGAGAGAGATTGATGTGTGAGACTGACATTGATTGGCTGCCTCCCATATGTGTACCCAGCTGGGGATCAAACCCCCAACCTAGGTATGCGCCCTGACCAGGAATCAAATCCAAAATCTTTTTGGTGTATGGGATAATGACCCACCCAGCCAGGGCATGTGTTAATGTAATATTGGATTTATCTCATTACACAGCATAACCCATTCATTCATTCCTCTCCTTTCCTCTCTTCATTTATACCCAAACTTCCTCACCTTTGGAATGGACATTATGCTCAGCCACTGAGTTGGTCTAGATAGTGGGCAGCAATACTATCTACAAGTGGTTCCACCTCAGCCCACTGCTGTTTACATGGAATAAAGTCACATAGGTACGACTAGTGGACTGTTTTTATTGCCAGGCAATATATCTGAATTCACTGTTATGTTCAGCAGATGGGGTGACGGCACATCCTGTCCCATCGGGTCCTTTGGAATTGTGACATAAGTGCTAAAAACACAGTTATAGCTTCTTCTTTAGGATTCATCTCTGCTTCCTGTTCTTGTAGTTGCAGCCCCAGTCTTATGACAAATGCATGAAGTAGGGGAGGAAGGGAGTTGAAATGATGCAGAAGACACTTCACCCACCCTCTTTTCCACAAATCCACCAGAAAAACAGAAAAATCTATTCAACAGGGACACTCCTTTAGCCCCAGTAACATTCATATTGAGTGTGAGCACACACTCATGAAGGCATGTAAGTTAGCCCTTTAAGTTTTTATCTCCCACTGTTTTAGACAACCACTGTTTTAGTTGCCCATTCCAGCTCTATCTCAAACTATCGATGTCATCTGAAGAGTACATCTCTGCCCATTGTTGGATTTATCTGCTGTAAAATGACTTCCTTGGTCTGAAGAAATGACAGTGGACCATCCAAACTGGTGCAATATCTTCTGTTCTGATTCTTCCGTTATACTCTGAGCGTCTGCATCTACCACGAGGTAAGCAAAGCCCAGTCTAGTGTCAGTGTCTATTCCTGTCAAAACCCATCTTAGCCTCACTCCCCCACCCAGCCACTAAGGCTACCAGTATCAGTCTGACTTGCCAGCTATGCTCAGGGTATCCCCACCAGTGAATAAATCTACCACATGGCCATCTTCAGTCTATCTCTTTTGCTTCCAGACAGAGCAGTTCTTACTGGCATTTGTGACTTTGAGAGTACAAGAGGACTAAGTCTAGATTCAGCACATCTCTGCATTGCTGCAGTACCTGCATATCCACTCATTTCATGGACCCTGGTGGTCATCTCAAAGGAGTACATGGGGATATCTGTTGGTTCCAGTCAAATTCAAAACCTGGAAGGAATTTCTTCTGATAAGCATCAACAAGTCCTACTGTTACCGCACCACTTCTGCACCAGGGGCTGGCCCTGCGCCAGCACTTTAGAGTGTCAGGTGACCTCCAGTTTCTTGACTCCTACAGGAAAAAATTCAAGATGTGAGTCCAGGTGAAGTGAAAGTGACTTTACTAACACTTAGGACAGTGAGGCAAAAGAAAGGCCTTTGGAGACAGGATCAGGGTAAGTTTGGGAAGAGCTACCATTGCCCACTGCTCCCCTGGGTGCAATTTTAATTGGGACCCTTAGAGCTTAGGATAAAAGAAGTAAAATACACACCTGAGGAAAGGTGTGGGGGGTGGCACAGGTATGCTCCAAAAAGATTGCAGGTTTGTCCTGAAGGGTTTTATATAGTTTCTATAGGTGGGAATTTTAGGGGAGGTCCCAAGGGAGGATCTCAACAGGATATTCGTTAGATTTCCCAGTGTGTCCCTTAGTAGACTGATGTATTAAAATGAGCATATAAGGGGGTCCGGGGTCATTTTCTGCTCAGTTTTACCTCTGTCTTAGATTACTCTGGCTCTAACTTGCTTTTCTTATCTACCTCCATGGCAATGGTGATTTAAACCACCTGCTTTTAGGTATCTTCAGTTAGGGAGGATAGGGTCTCATGATTTATTAGCTAGTTGTTAATTACTCAGCTGTTCTGGCCATTTGTTTAAATATTTGTCTCAGTTTTCTCATTCCACTTACCAAGGAATTTTCCTAGTCTCTTACTCTCCTGCCTCACCAGTTTCATGCACCCTCAAATTTCCATAGTGATTTCCGCAGACCCTGCCCCATGCGGGCTGCCCTTTAATAGCCTGGTTTCCATTGCCCTCCTGACTGACCATATTTGCAGGACAGTGGCTACTACTCATGAGTCAGTAAAACCCAAACATAGGAGCTTTTGCCATTATTAAATTCTTTTACCATTGCTAGGAAAAAGCATGAAATTCAGCTCACCAGGCTGATCTGTTCTTACCTTCTTTAGTCAGAGTGGTCTTCCAGTAGCTCAAAAGTTAATTATTGGGGGAAATGTCTCCTCCTTGCATTCTTCGGGCAGAATGATCCTGTATAAACCATTTCCATTTTATCATGGAACCCTGCCAGGGTCCAGCCTCAGTGGGGTCTCAGGGTTCCCGAAGGACGCATGGCTCAGGCGAAGAGACAGACACCAAGTGAGGAGCGGGAGGACAGCCAGGCCTTTTGGGCCCGACTGACTCACTGAGAAGAATCACTCTTTATTTTTATAGGGGAGGTTATACAACATTCCATACATAGTGTGATTATTAAAACAGAAACAATTACCATAGAAATAATTTTGAAAAGTACAGAAGGTTTTTACAGATCAATCATGTTAAACAAAGAAATAACCGAAAAATGCAGGAGGTCCCACAGATCAACCATATTAAACATTTTTATTATTATTATTAAACAAAGGTTGTTTTGACCAAGAGGGTCATTAACCAGATAGCCAATGAAGCTATACGAGCACAAACTTTCAGGCACCAATTAGTAACTAGGTGTCTATTAAAATTCTAGGAATTGGTCTAAATTAGAGGGGTGCAAGGGGAGATTTATAGATTATACAGAATTTAGCTATTGTTCATTGAGATTAGATTTGTCTCAGTTAGGTAACTGGTTTTTTGCCTAAGTTTTTTTATTTGTACATCTTGGAGGGGGACCATGTTTTATATTCATTTCCATGTATTTGAGATTATTATTTCCAACTAGAACTCCTTGCTTCTTTATACTCCTGTCCAGGGTATAGGAGGGGTAGTGGCTCTAATAAATCTTAAGCTTTTGAGTGGTGACTCCTTAAGTGATTCCTAGCAACAGCTTCCTTCAGCATTCTGGCAGCTGGTCTGCCCATAGTTTAATTTAGTCCTTAACTTCCCAGGTGGGGGAAGCAGGCAGCATTAGGGTTGCTAGGGGTCTCTATTCTGTGGTCAACAAGTCATTTTGAGCAGAATCAGAGGCATCATGCAGAATTTTTGTTATAACACACAGGTATCCAAAAATCCCACCATCTATTGCTAGCAGGGATAGGCATACAGGAAGAGATAGACAGGAGATCTGGCCACAGTCACCTCTGCTGTGCAGATGCGTCTCATCTGTCCTGACTGTGTCAAGGGTCGGCTGTTGGTCAGCTCCCAACAGAACCCTCCTGGGCATTACCCTTTACAGTGATTCTGTGGCATCACCCAAGACATCCCAGGTATTACTGGTTTCAAGATCACTGAATGCCTTTTAGTTATCTGGGTAGCTTCAAGTAATATCCAATAACAAGGTAGTTAATACCCCCAAAATGACAAGTCCAAAGTGGCACCAGTTGTCCTTGGGAGGTGCTCACAGGTTTTTGACATAAACCCCAGTCTATGTTTCACATAGGACTATGTCACACAGAATTTGTTCCCAACCAGCACTCCAGCTTCTATTACACACTGTTTGGGCTCAGGTAATCTTACAGTTTCCCATTTAGCATGTCCAGTTAATAATGCTTGAAGGGCAGATTTACATGCTCTTTGTAATAGAATACTGGCAGAGGAAATGTTACTCATTTAGACAGAGTGTTCATCCCAAAACATAATCAGGTACAAGAAACACAACTGCTTTACATTGTCTGCTTAAGCATCTGAACTTTCACAATCCTATCAATCATTACATTTTTACATTCTTTCAATCTAATTTTAGCACAGGTCAGGGCTTCACCAATGGGCTTTGGTACCACAGCTCTTGTGAGGCCCATATGAGTGAGTTCTGGAAACTTAACTTTTCTGCCTCCTGACCATTTTACCTACGCTTATGCAAAAGGTTTTGGGTCCCCAGTGATGTGTGAAGCCAAAGGACCTTGGCATTTTTGTCAAGTCTTATCTTGATTAATCTTCCTATCCATTGCCTCATTGTTATTTTTTGCCTTCTGGCTGTTTAAATTTCTCCAAACTAGGGCACAGGGGACTTATTTGGCACCGTTTAATGGGGGACCAAAAGGGGATCACTTTGAACCACCCAATCTTTGGTAGTGCTGTATTAAAACTTTTGTTTTAACACCATAAATGTTTATTTTATTCATCCTATTGCTTAATAACCATCTAAAGATTTCCATGCTGCTGGAATAAGTCTCCTGATACTTCCCTTTCTGTTTCTTCTTTGTTTTACCCATACATACTTGCTTTATACATCTCCTTTATTTTAAAGATTTTATTTATTTTGAGAGAGAGGGGAAAGGAAGGAGAAAGAGAGGAAGAGAAATATCAATGTGTGGTTGCCTTTCATGTGCACCAACCCCTCCCCCCAACCCACTGAGGAGCTGACCTGCAACCCAGGTATGTGCCCTGACTGGGAATCGAAACCACGACCCTTTGGTTTGAAGGCCCATGCTCAATCCACTGGGCTACAGCAGCCATGGCTATACACCTTAATTCTTAATAACTTTTTAAAAGTGCCCATTTCTTGGGAAAGAGTCCCTTAACTTTCTTCTTGTCTTTTCCCCATTTTCTTATTAATTAACCTAATGTTTTATTAGCATCTTGTAAGACCCATGAGGGGAAGCTGAGACACCAAATTTGATTAGGTTCTGGAAGTGTTTTTCAGTTTTGCAGCAATACAGGATGCCCCTGTGAAAGGAGCCCCCTTAACCATAGCAATTACCATAATCTGAGCAATGAGGATTTTTAATGGGTGGCTATTTAAAAGCCAATCCCACATGGCTTGCATAGGAAACCTATCAGCTGCTTCATCTCGGGTATTCCATTTGACATTTATAAGGGCAGCTGGGCACTCCCCCTTCTCAGGATAAATACACTTTACATGAATTTTATCTAGTCTAGCAGGCTAGCTTTTCCCTTAGGAATATTTTTCCACATGTCTGGCTCATGCATAGACAGTTATCTGTGATTGTTCCACAGAGAGCTATGTGTTTTGTATGAACCGAAACATGCTCTTCCACTCTGTAGCACTGAAAAACAAAGACAAAATCCCCAAGTTACCACAGATATATTACAGTCTGATGTTCAGGCGAAACAGAGGCCTGATGTCAGTTCCAATAACTGGCTTTTGAATTGAGTATAACCAAGGTAGTAATTGATAACATTACCACAGTCTATTCACTGAGTCAATACAGAATATTTGAAAATACATCACTGCTATTTTCCCAGACATTTAAGAGGATTTTCTACATGTGAAAGAGAAGGATATTAGACAATGTGCTATTTGCTCTCACTAAAATGGGGATGAATTGGCCAAACATATCCCCATTGGGATTTTGGAATAGCTACCACCAGAAAATGGAGCATTGCTGGTTTTTATATTTCATTCTAATTAATAAATTATATGGTATCTACTAAAATCAATTATAGAGATAAAACAATAACTTATTCTCTTCTATAGGGGTTTAAATGTTGATATAACACAATAAATAATGTTGAACACAATGATATAACACAATAAATAAAATTACAGCTAATTATTTCTTTTTTATTCAATTAACTACAATATAAAACAATTTCCATTAAAACTATTAAAAACTCTTTTCTATTATGCTTATATTTTATTTAAAACAATGGACAATTAAATGCAATAAGCAAAAGATATCTTTTTAAAAGTATCCAAAGAAAAATCAAAATTAAGTAGGCATTTTGAGTGTGCTTTTTCAAGATTCATGGAAGTATATCTCATTGCTCTATGACTCCATTTAGGACTACACTAATGATCATCATCTGGATAATAGAAAAAAGAAAAAAAAAGAAAATTATAAAATCTCAGTTCTCTTAGAATTTCACAGTTGAACCCTAAAATATCATAAGCCCTTATTCTGAGTGGACAGCCCACAATACTTTCTTTTTCTCTTAGTCTCATAGGATTATTATGAGTTTCAAATGAAAGTACGAAGGGAAAAAATGCATTGTGTTGCTTTTGTTCTTACGGTTGTTCCTTGATTCCTGCACTTTCAGGATTCCTTTCAAATTGTAGCAGATATTTTGGCTACTGTTCATTCCTCCATTGCTGTTTCCCGGCTTTGCCTAGAGCTCAGGGAAGGAAAGGAGCAGACACTTGCATTTTGATCTCTATGTGAATTGCCTTCCTGCCCTTTGAGGTCCCAAATAAAACACTCCCCTGCACCCTTCTCCTTAGCTCAAGATGGCAAACAAGCGTGAACTGCTCCGTATCTTTTTGGGTCTCATATTCTTATGAATCCACCATCAGTACATATGTAATTAATTCAGTCACTTTCTCCTTTTAATCTGGCTTATGCTAATTCATTACTGCAGCCAGAATAATTTTGAAAGGTAGAGAGAAACATTTTTTTAGTCTCCTACAATACAAAAATATTATTTTTCTAATCATGAAGAAACTTTGCCTAGTATCTAGGTCTCTCTGAAATTAACTCTGTTTGAGCCCTTTTTCTACATTAACTTTTTTGACTTGTCATGCACATTACAGTTGGGAAATCTTCATGATATAGAACGTAACTAAACTGTTATGGATATAGTACAAAAATTATTTTACTGATATTAGCATTACTATTCACTTATAGCATCTCCTGAGTCATCACAAAATTACACTCTCTTGATTTTAGAACAAATCTATATTTAAATAATCCAAATCTTATCTTCTGAAATATCATTGCTAAAATTTGAAAATATACTCCTTAATAATACTTGCTATAAAAAATAAGCATTTTTACAGTAATAAATTATTTAGCTTTATCATTCACTTATTTAACTTGTTATAATTTCAGAACAGGGGAATATCTGACCATCATAATATAAATAGATTGGCATTTTGAAAATCATAAATGAAATACTTTTGTTTAAATTACCAAATCATAAATTGGTGCAAAGAGCTATTACTATGATCCTTATGTATGATTAATAATTTTTCAAATTAATTATGTTCTAAATAGGTCAGAATACATCAAAATTCTTGTAGAATCAAAACTAGGAAATCATTCTCCTGAACAACTACGTAATCTCAACACAAGTTAACAGATGGCACTGCCTATATTTTATTAAAATATATACACAAGAAAGAGGAAAATCCAGTTGATTTGGAAATTTTTGCTATGAATAACTGACAAATGGCTATTTATAAATTCACTATAATTAGCAATGCTTTGTATTTGATTCCTACATTTCAATTACATCACAAAAATTATTCTTCAACAATTGCAAAACAACTCTAAGCAAAAACTGTAACATCACTAAACCATTGGTATCTTTATTTCATTATTACCTTTACTTTAAGGGAATAGTTACATTGGTCATTATAAGCCAAACAAAAAATCATCATCTCACAATTAGTTTGATTAGAGTTCCTACAAGAAAAATTCAATTTTAATGCAGACTTTTATATCCACAAACAAAACACTTTTCACAGTCTGCCTTAGAAATATTTTTAATTTAAAATTGTTGATTAATTTAGCACATTTTTGTCTACTTTTAATTTATACTTTAAAAATTCTGGATTTGTCTGAATTGGAGTTTTCTAAGCTAATGATTCAATTTTATTTTTTTAATTTGCCCTTTTAAATTTAAAGGTTAGGGAACAATTATGTTTTTATTATGTTAAGTATAAAATGCTATTTATTTTTTAGTAAACATTATTTTCTTAGTAAAAAATGTAAGGTTTCATCCTACTGAATTTTTGGAAAAAAGTTATTTTCTGTCTTTAATTGCATATTATTTTTGCTGTATTTGGATCTTTTTACATTGTCAAAGGGTTAATTATCTTCAAAACTCTTTAAAGTGTTCTTAGTTTCTTTTCTGCTGTTAAGGCACTGGAGTAGAAGCACTAAGAATCCCCAGTCTTTTTTCTCCAGTACCTTCAAAATACATTAATGCAATTTTGTAATGTGGGACTTGCTCTTAATCTGGTGAGTAAACTAACATTTAGAAAAAACACTCAGCAGTAAAAGACAGATATGCAAAACTTTGATTCAAGATAGAAATTGTGAGGTTCGTGAAAAATTTTTATCAGGAAAGTTAAATGAAATTTAAGACAGCTAGGGAATCATATTTTAGTTACCAATTTTAGCTGTTTAGATTTCATATATGTGACCATATTTTAGAGTGTGTGTGTTTAGTTACAAAATTATTTCATAGTGGGAGAAAATGTGCCTATTGCATAATTAGAATTTGTATGGTTGGTCATATTCAAATGTACATTTTATAAGCAAGATCACTAGAAAATATCTCAGTTAGAAATAAGTGAATAAATTGGGTCAATCTTGTAGTTATTTAAAGAATTAGTGTGATATAAAGAAAGATGTTGTCTATGTCCTGAAAGCTGATTATTTTCAAATTTGTTCAGATATGGTTCATCTAGTGGCTCCTTGTTCTTATTTATTTCCCTCCCTGGATAGATCTCTAAGAGATAGGAATTGATCTGAAAGTAAAGGGAAATCCATCAAAATAGGATAACTTCACCATGTTACCAAGGAACCTTGCATAACTCAAAACTATCAAACATATTAAACTATCTTGATCTCCCAGGAAGTTTTCTGCTGGTATAAAACAGAAAATATTAAATGTCTGGTAAAAATAATACAGCTACATTTAAAAGAGCTAACATGTATTTAGAACAAAAAAGCCTCTCAAGTTCTTGCTTGAGTAGCCCGATGACACAGTTAAAACAGGGACCAAAAAGAATTTAGTTGTTAGTTTTGATGAATCAATGTATCATTTTCCTTTTATTCAATAGAGCATATGAAGACTAATTCAAATGGTATATAAAATCATTTCTTTATTAAAAATTCTTAATAGTTTTACCTATGCCAAACAGAATTTGGAAATAATTATTCAAATACACAAAATCCTCATGACTCTTCAATTGTGTTCATGTATCACAGACATATTCTTGGAGGCTTAGTCTGGGTACTTCCATTCCATCTTTCTCTGTGGGTAAATCATCCTTCATTCAATAAATAATTATTGATCTTTTTTTCTGTGTCAGGTGTTGGAATACGAACTATTATAGCAGGGAAAAAATGCTCTCTGCCCAGAATCACCTCAGTCAAAAGACACACATGTTAGCAGATAAATTACAAGACAATAAAGTTCTTTTGAACAATAAACAATAAAGTGTGCATGCTCTGCCTGGAGGAATCACAGATCACCCTACTCAAGAGGTAACATTCAATGTGATAGATTCTAAAGAATTCCTCAGGTACAGAGAGAACCCAGAGCATCTAAGACTGAAGAAATAAAATCTTGTAATTACAATGTGTAGATCCTCCATGGCTGGCTCCAGGCCTCTATGTTTTGCATGAAATGTTCCTTTCTTCAGCTAAACTGCCTGACATTTTTTCCTAATATTTCAAAGCTTACCTCTGTGAAGTAATTCTTAGGCTTCCACTGTACCCCCACCTCCTCTGCTGCATCATAAACTGTGTTCTATAGCTTTATTAAAGCTCTTATCATATTATGCTATAACTAGTATTAGGGCGTTTATCCTTACAGTATAATATTTGTCTCCATCACCCAAGCAATTAATTTAGAACCTGTGTTATAGCATAAACTCAGTCTATAGGCATAAATAGATAAACAAATAAATGAATAAATAATGTTAGACCCTAGAGAAAGAAGGAAAGGGTGGGATAACCTGCAGAAATAAGTACAGAGTATACCTAGAAAAATAAGATAAATCTCTAAAGCAAGATGAAGGACTCAGTAGATACTGTTTTAAAAAAGAAAAAAGGTGGTACCCACAGGGTCTTACACAAAGCTGTTTTATTCTTAATTAAGAGGGGCATTCATTCCCTTTATGTAAAAGGGGCAGGAGCCGAAATAGCTAAATAACCAATGGCAAAGTAAATGCTGAACAGAACCATGAATTTAGCTGTAGTTGGAAGCGTCAATTAGCTGCAGTACTGTCTTCCTGATTACTTTACTCCATTAATGCTTGACAACCAGTTCAGTCAAATGTGTTTGTGAGAGCTTAGCATATTAAGAAAATATTGTATAGAGTATATTAATTATGCATGAGATAACTATGAAATAAAAAACCTGGCACCTTAAAATAACAAACATTTAAGCTCTTACAGATTCTGTTTCTTTGGGGGTTAGGAAATGGGACTGACCTACTTGGGTGACTCTGGCTCATGTCATTGCTATCAGAGTGCCATTTCCCAGGTGGCTCACCTCTATAGCTTTGGCAACAGGTCTCAGTTCCTCACCACCTGGCCGTCTTTCCACAGGCTGCTGGAGTGTTCTTACGACATAGTAACTAATTCCCCCAAAGCAAGTTATGAGAGAGAGAGAGAGAACAAAATTGCAATTCCTTTTATGATCTTACATAATAAGTCATACACCATCATTTCCCATTTAAAAAAATTTCATTAGAATCAAGTTATTAAATTCAGTATAAGCTCAAAGATAAGAAAATTCAACTCCACTTTTTGAAGCAATGTCAAAAATTTGTGGATATATATATATTTTAAAGATTTTATTTATTTATTTTTAGAGAGGGGAAGAGAGGACGAAAGACAGGAAAAGAAACATCAATGTGGGGTTGCCTCTCAAGTGTCCCCTACTGGGGACCTGGCCTGCAACCCAGGCATGTGCCCTGACTGGGAATTGAACCAGCAACTGTTTGGTTTGCAGGCCAATACTCAGTCCACTGAGCCACACCAGCCAGGGAGTGGATGTATTTTTAATCATCACATGGAGGTAAAATGGTGAGCAAGAGAGACAAAGCTTTGCCCTTATGAAGATTATATTCTACTTCATGAAGATGAAAAATCAACAAATAAAGTTTATACACAAGAGAATTTCAGATTTTGTAAAGTCTTGTGAAAGTAATGTACAGGTGTCTTTATTATTGAAGACCTAGGAGCTGAGACTACTGAACAGACGAGTCAAGGCAGACTGCTTCCTGGAGGTTGATGTGACTAAGATGAGGAGGGAGAGAAGCCTTGTGAAGAGCCAAAGAAAGAACTCTCCAGGCACAGGAACCTAACCAAGGGAACAGCAAGGTCGGGCCTTCCTTCCTTCCTTCCTTCTTTCCTCCCTCCTTCCCTTCCTGCTTTTCTTCCTTTTATTGTCTTTCATGTTTCGCTCACCCTTTCAGACTTTCTTTCATTGTTTCTTTTGTTATTTCAAAATGAATTGAAGGTAGATTTTAAAAATTCACTTAAAATATAAAAATATTTCAAACAAAATAATTTAACATTGATTTACATACTCAACAAATATTCATTTGGGGCCCATTTTGTTTAGTTATTTCACTAGTTTACTGGTGCAAATATAGTGATTAAAAACAAATGGGATCCCTTCTGAACATTGCAGGAAGAGGGGAACAGAAATTAGGTAATCGTTCTAATTAATGTCTAATATCACATTGATAATATAATGTTTTTTTAAGACAAGGGACCCTGTGTGAAAGAACCACATCAAGAAGAATCTGACCAGATTAACGGGTTACTGTATTTATTGTGGAAGAAATAAATTAAAATGTGAAAAAGAGTAGGATTTAATTTAGGAGGATTAGGAGAAAGTATCTCATTAAAGGGTACAGTGTGTCACATGCCCTGTGCTGCTAGAGAAGATGAGCTGGGAGTCAAAGTAGGAGTTTTAAAGGAGAAACAAGATGCATTTGAAAAATTAACACTGCAGGACAACTGAACAAGACATGCGGCTTTCTGGGGTAGCTCCGAATTGGCTAGCACAAACATACCTTTGGGGCTCCTGTGGGGCTTCCTGATGATGTGCTTATCATACTCCATTCAAAAACGCTACAGTGGTTGAGAAACATGCACACAAGAATGATGGGAATAAAAGATTAACTTTGTTGCTAAATAACCAATAGGGGAACATAGTTTGAGAACCAACTTTCTACTTACTGTAAGTTGAATTGTGCCTTCCATCCAAACAGACATGCCAAAGTCCTAACTGCTGGTACATCAGAATATGAATTTACTTGGAAATAGAATTATTGCAGGTGGAGTTCATTGCAATGAGATCATACTGGAATAGAATGGGCCCTTAATCTAACATGACTGGTGTCTGTTGGGAAATGGGAGAATCCCTCCACTCTACCCTTCCTTAGTTCTTCTGGTTGGATTAGTTACAACATAAAAATTTTGACACTAGATTAACATGACAAAAAGCTCAACTTAATACATGTGCATGGGAGAATTACTATATTATCTTTAAATGAGGCTAAAAGAAATGATTGAACTAGGCACCTTTCAATAAACTTTTTAGAGAAAGAAACAATATTTTTTTGAGAAATTGACAGGACAAAGAAAACACACCTTAGAAAGGTATCTGAGCAAGGTTTGGGTTTAGGTAGCAAATTAGTGAAGTGTTACAAAGTTTGTTTATACAGGATTTTCCTACTGCAGGCTTTGTAACTCTCGTGACAACGTTGTCTCTCTGCCATATCATGGAGATTTATTTCCTGCTTTTGGGGAGCAGAAGAGATTCGGAGAGCCCTTTCTGCTCCTGCTGCTTCTCAGGTGATTTTAGTTGGAAATAATTAGTAGGCTATTGTGAGATATCCTGGGGCAGCCTTCACTGGGTCCAAAATATCCTTATAAAAAAAGAGATGGGGGGGAGAGAGAGAGAAACTCAGAGAAGAAGATGCCATATGGAGACATAAAAGCACAGAGGGACAACATCATGTTGTCTTGACGTGATGACACAGGAAGAGATTGGAGTGACGGAACTACAAATCAAGGGACTTTAAGAATCAATGGCCTTCATCAGAATTAGGAAGAAGCAAGGAAGAATTCTTCCTCACAGGTTTCAGAAGGAGGTTGGCCCTCTTGGCACCTTGATTCCTGACTTCTGGCTTCCAGAATTGTGAGGCAATACATTTCTGTTGTTTTGAGGCTCCCACTTTGTTACCTCAGCCCTGGGAAAGTGATAACATAACTTTTACCTGTGATCATCCACCTTTGGGTCCCCTCCGAAGGGAGACTTACACTGATTTGTTTGTGGGGGACCTGAGGAAAGTATGCATAAGATATGAAACAGGCACACTCAGCCTCTTTTCCAATCTCCCGAACTAGATAAATGTCATTTTTTTTTGTGAAAAACAAGAAAGGAGAATGAAGAAAGGGTAGAAACTACCCACTCATCTAAGTGATTGGAAGTTTCTCTTTTATGGTGCTGGCTAGTAATAAAGACACGATGGAGAGTTGTGCTTTGGCCTTGTAATCCTCAAGGACTTGCTTTACCCAAAGCAACTGGAAGAATTTGAAGATTGCTTTGTGTGTATTTTATTTTGTTATGGCAGAAGTTATGTTGTAAGAGCACACAATTAAATTTTCATTTTGAAAAGATCATTTGCCTGCAGTGGGCAGAATAGATTAGAGAGGTCCCAGAGGAAAGGTGGATAATTCTCACAACTTTAATAGAGAGATCCTAGGAACCTTTCCTGAGATGCTTTTATTAGAAGTGAAATAGTTTAAGAGAGATTTCAATACAAAAGTCTTCACAATTTGATGGCAGATTGACTATGACAGTGGGGAGGAGGTATAGGAATGATAAATTACTAAGCAAGGAAATTTCAGCAGAAGAAAAGCGGGAGTAATAAAAACAACAAAAAAGCAAAAAACCAAAAGCAAAAATAGAAGACAAAGAGTGAGATCGATTACATGTAGATTGCATGGTCCATAATGTTCGTTAGATGTGGGCCGTATTATTACCTCTGAGGTTTCCAGAAAACTGCATAAAGAAGGAACCACATAATTTCTTATAGAAATTATAGGTTTGTTTAAAATAAGCATAAGATTTCCTGATACCAGGGCTGCCTCATGCTCCAGAGCCACCTCACACCAGGGCTGCCTCACAGCCATGTTTTTTCATAACTGAGCTGTGACACTACTGAGCTGTTCCATAGCCGCTCTGTTCAACATCCTTGCTGCATCACGGCTGAGCTGTCTCCGCTAAATAAAGTCTCCTCCTTCACCACCCCTCACCCCCAAAATGAATTCCTGATACCAATGTTCAAACAACATTTTCTCTATGATTTTCTGTAAAAAAGAATACTTTATAATTCAGCAAATAACATTCTCTCCAAAACCATAGCAACAACTACAGCAGCAACAAGATTATGCTCAATTCAATCCACGAGTAACATTTTAAACTCTTTTTAAGTTGGAGTTTTTGTGATGTTTGGCAATCCTCATAAGCACTTACTCTCCCAATGAAGTGTTAATTGCAGTGGGTTGGAAGTGATGGCCCTGCCAAGAGAATGGAATATGACTCTCCTGTGCAGTTCAGTGACTCACGAGACAGCCGAGCTGAATTAACACTGGCATTTGCTTGTGAAAGCTGAGGTGTGTACAAGAATGGTGTCCAGGTAGAAGGACGCCTTACCACTGCTTAGAAAGTTTTAAGAATATCTTGTCTTCAGGACATAGATAAACAGAGAATGGAAGCCCTGAGGTTTTGTGTAGGATAAAAACTTGTCGCTCAAAAAATAAGTAAATAAATAAGGCAGCTTTCATATAAAAGAAAAAGAAAATAATTGTCATGGAAAGCAGCAATGTAGTCATGAATTCCTTGAAAAAATAAACACTTTAGATAAATAGGACCAATATTTTTGACAGTTTGATTTATTAACTAAGGCTGGATCTTTAAGTGTTTTCAAAGAATAAATGAGTCAGTCTTCCTGGTAAGCGGAATGAGAAACTGCACACTTTGTTTTACATCCTGAATGACTCTGTTTCCTATAGTAACACCTTCCTCAGTAAAATGGCTTTGGCTTGTTTTATTTAATTCTAATGTTTATTATAAGTTAATAATATTTTAATATTTATTATAAGTAAACAAATATATTTTCAAAACAATGTGTACAAGAAGGTTGGATTTGTCACACAGGTTTCTTTCAGTTGTAACTGAAAATCCAAGTAGAAGTAAGGTAAATAACAGGCCTTTGTTTTCTCCTGTAAAGAAGTTCAGGGGGAAGGTCATTCCAGGATGATTAAGTTCAGGCCTCGATGGTGTCCCACCTTTCTTTGCTGCCACACTCAGCATGCCAGTTATGTCACTCTGTTAACACGTGATGATTCCTACAATCCCAGGCATCCCCCCACAACATCATCCAATGGAGCATTTTCCCCCTAATCTGTCCCTTTTATCTAGCAAGGAAAACCTCTCTAAGAACTAAGATTTCTCTCGTCTCATTAGTAAGGACAGTGACACGTATCCATGCATAAACCAATCAATAGCTAGAGTAACAAGACCCTGATGACTGGTTTGTCCATTCATCACTCAGTCCAGGACCTCAGGGTAAGTGAGGGGTATAACCATATTTTCTGAGATCCTGATTGCATATCAGAAGACTATCCAAATGAAGTTAATGTGTTTCCAATTAGGAAGAATAATGGCAGAGGTTGTTGCAACAAGCATGATTCCCACAACGGATAAAGCATTTATTATAAAAAGTGAGATGAAATTATAACTGAATGCAAGTGCAGCTTCCTGCTGCTTTGAAAGCCAATACTCAAAAGACAGGTGCTGGTGTAAAAGGAAGTGATTTATTCAGATTCTGGTCACCTGGAAGCCCTTCTTCCTGGGAAGATGGGAGACTATTGTCTCAAAGCCCATCTCCACATCTCAATGGAGGCAGAGGTTGTTATAAGGAGGGAAGAGAGGAAGCAAAACAAAGAAGTGAAGGAGGAGGTTGAAAAGTTCTCTATGTGCAGATGAGCACAATTCATTCTTATAAGGCAAGGGATTGTCTGGTGTGCACAATCCTGGTTTTAGTCATCCTGGCTTCACACCATTGTGGCTCCACAGTTGAAGGTCGACAAATGTCTCAGAGCTGGGATGCCTGAAGGTCAAAGTCTATATTTTGGAGGATTCTTATGCAAACATACTGTTTATTTACAAGCTACATATTAGGCAGAGTCAGCGTTTGCAGAAACAATGTCAAAAGAATGGTGGGGTGGGTTACAATTCTTCACTGTTACAAAACAACACATTGAGGATTTCATACATGTTTTATTTTGTTTCTGTTGTAAGGGGAAAAATCATCTCCTCTTGCTGGCTGAAGGAGATAGAGGAAAACAGTGAATATGAAGGAGGGAATAAATGGGTTAACCATTATTCCAGGAGGGTAGCCCTTTGAAAAAAATAAAGAAGCTCTTTGGTGGTTGTTATTATTGTTGCTGTTGTTTTGCAGTAAGGAACTAGGTCTCTTGCTAGTGGGAAGTCAAACTCCACATTGAAGGAGCAGATTGTACTCTCTGTGTTTCCAGGAGTTGTCAGAAAGTTGCAAAACCCTAAAATGAATCCTGGATGATTAGGAAAAAGTACAGGATGGAAGATATCATAAAGGCTGACTCCTGAGTCTTTTGAGTTAAGTATCTCCAGGATATAAAAACCTTAAAGAGAAATGATCCCAGTTCAATCCGTTTTACATTATTTATTTTGATAAAGATTCACCCAAAATTAGAGTCACTGCCTGACATAATTTGTCTAGATATCTCCTAATGTGATATGTATGAATAGGTCATTTTTTCCCTTAACATTATCCTGATTTGGATGATGAATTATATGCTCATCTAATCAAAACAAGGACAGTATTCAGATGCCTGGAAACTAAAAACATGACAAATATCCACTATGCTGTCAGTCAAAATTTTAAGGTAGGTCAAATCAAATACCATACTCTAATAAGTGATTAAACAGGAGCCCAGCATGCTGTGCAGTCTGTTCCACTGGGCAATTTAATGCAAACTATCATTATCTTGTTTTCTATGATGATGTCATTTCCATATGAATTAGATTAAGATACTGACCATCAGTGCCTCTCATCCACCACATCCTTCCTTTTGTCTCTTAAAACAGGATGTCCTCTGGCATCTTTTGTATTCTACAATCTTGACAATCCCAAGCTTCTGATCTATGGTTGTGATCTATGATAATCTGGTTTATGTATTGAATAAAATTTCTCTGTTGAGCTTCAGCCTGGATAACCAAAGTCTGTGGTATCTAAATATCCAACTTACTATTGTATATCTCACCTTGGATAGCTTTTATTAAATCATTAATTTGGATAGTTAAAAGAATTTAATTTCTTGCAATTGTATCACTGAGGTCCCCATTTTCTTGCTACCACTACCGCCTAGAATATGGAAGTGGTTGTATGTTTCTTCTTCTTTTGAAGGATCATTCTGGCAACAATTTGGAATTTAGACCATTAGGTTTATCCAATCTAATAGAACCTGTCTTTTTTGAAGTACAAGGGTTGTTTGCCAATGGATGAATAAGGTAAAGGTTACTTAGAAGACTTAAAGAAAATGACATGTTTTGAATAGGGCAGGGAATTGACCTAGCATAAATAAAAGATTTTCAGAGGATGACTGACACTATCACAAATTTATTGTAACTATAAACTACCTATTTTGCTAGTATGTTTTTCCTTAGCAACATCCCAGCTCAGAGTAGAAGGGATCCAGATAGAGTCTGAGATAGATTTAAAGTGAGTTGTTTTCAGAATAGATATAAAGAAATCAGGAAAGAAAGACATTGAGAGAGTAAGTAGGAAGAGTAATTTAAGTGGTTAATGGTATTGGGCTCCAGAGAATGGGGCTTGGTGAAAAAGGGGTTCAATGCAACAATGCACAGGGATCAAGGGGCTTAAGTCTTTAGAACGAGTTGCTGGGGATGAGAAAATTGGACTGAGAGGAAATTGTTGTTGGTTATGGGATGTACAAATGAAAAAAAAGAATAGCAATAGTCTAAGAAAATCTGTCTGGAGAGTGGTGGTAGGCATGTACTGCTAATGTCAGTGGGAGTAAAGTTTACTGCTATTTGATGTGCTGACAGAACTAAGATTGTTCTTAACCTTCAGTTTTTACTTGGATAGACTTCAGGATGTGCATTTTTCTGAGAGTCCATAGCAGAGTTATCATCAGATTTTCAAAGGCTCTGTAAGCCTCAAAATGTTAGGACCAAATTACATTAGATGAGTCTAACATTTAATAAAAATATGAATCAACATTTAATAAAAATGTTCACAGTATTTCTACATATATGGGCTATAATTATCTTATTTCTTGCCTGCAATCTATTACCTGCTTTAACTTATTAATTCTCCTTAACATGTTACAAAAAGTAGTTTTAAGCAGGGTCCAGAATATATTTGCTTTGCTCTTTCTCTTCAACAGTCGATTTTACTTACATAGGAACATGGCATTAGACTTGATAGAGAAAAATGACATTCCTTTAAGACATCAAATTTTAATGGGACATACAATAAATAATAAATTTACTCGTGCATGTTGTGGTATGGGAGAGAATTCCACTACTCTACCCTTCTTTAGTTTTCCTGCCTGGACAAATTACAAAATAATAAAATTGACACAAGACTAGATTAACAGGAGAAAAAAACAATTTTAGTATGTGTGCACAGGAAATTCACAGCATGATGCTCAGAGCATAAAATGAGGTTCAAAGAAGTGATCAAACTAGGCATCTTTTTATACTATTTAGACAAAGAAATAATACATTTATGTATTGTTTCACAAGACAAAAACTGTTAGTGCTCATTAGGAAGAAATCTAAGCAAGTTTGGGTATTCATTGGTGAGGAATCTAAACAAAGCTTAGGTTTATATAATAAATTAGTACAGGAGTTACACTGCTTGTTTATACAGGTTCTTTAGACTCTGGATTTTATTACACTTGTGATAAGGTTGTCTCTCAGTCCTTCAGGAGTGGGGAGGTCATTTACCACAGAGGTTTATTCCCTGCATTTAGAGAAGAGTCAGAAAGCCCTTCTGGCTCTTGATGCTTTTCAGGTGATTTTAGTTCAAAATAATCAATATGCCATTGTAAGGGTAGCCTGATTTTGGCCCCAACATGTGAGCATATTTGATCAGAAACTACCCAAATATATCTTATTGAAAGTGGATCTGAATCAAAGAATTTCTTATATTTTCCTTTAATTATTTAAATTAATTTCCCCAAAATTATTCCAATATAAGTCAGATGTTTATAAGAAAATATAATGAAGAAATATAATAGAAATTATCTACTAGGATGTATTCTCTTAATCTGATTCTAAGAACTTTAAAAAATTTTTTAAAAATATGTTCATTGATTTTTTCAAGAGAGAGAAAGGGAGAGAGAGAAACATCAATGTGAGAGAGAAACATTGACTGGTTGCCTCCCATTCACATCCCAACTAGGGATTGAACCTATAACCTAGTATGTGCCCTAACAGGGAATCAAACCCCAACCTTTTGGTGTATGGGGTAAGGCTCTGACCAACTGGATCACACCAGCTTGGGCTGATTCTAAAACTTTTAAAGACTTTTCCTTTAAGTTTCAAACTTGATTTTATGTTTTACTAATTCACAGAAATAATATATGAGTATGAAACTTAGATGAGCATAGAGTTACTCAAAAATACCCAAGAGACCTTTTCACTGTCTACCTTTGTGGAAGAAAAATTTAGGATGAATTTGAATTGTATAAGCTGTTTTATAATAAGAAGGAAATGATTCTCATAAAGGGGGAAGTGATAATTTGTAAGCTGGAAATGAAACATCTAAAAGCTTACTTTTTGTAACAAAAATGTAATCCTAAAATTGACAGTTGATAGATTTTACAAATACCTCAGTGTATGCAGGAAAATGACAAAATGATAAAAGAGAATGTTGTACAGGAATATTAGTGAAGATTGAAACGTGCTGAAAAAGCCATACTACCGCTGAGAACATCATTAGAGCTATTAACCAACCGGTATGCAATGCCAAACCTACATACTTGTAGTGATTGATTAGGAAGTAACTGAATTTATACTTTGTGCACTAGGCCAAAAGAACAGAAATAAAATAAGCTTGCTACAAAGTACCAAGCTTTTTTTTTTTAAATCAAGGAAGCTTGTATATTTAATGCAAGGAAAAAGTAAAATGTCTTTCAAACAAAAGTCACCAACTTTTATAAGGAAGAAGAAACAAAGTAAGAAAGTAAGAAATGAACAGGACAGAGGGGAACCAGTGAAAGAGGGGAAATGAGTACCTTATATATTTTGTCACACACACATATATACACATAAATCATCACGACTCCATAAAGTTTTTTTATTAGGTTGATTATTTTACAAGTAAGGAATTAGTGGCAAAGAGCGGACAATTAACTTTCCCAGTGACATCCGGGCAGCAAAAAGCAGAACAAGGATGCGATGCCAGGCCGACTGCAGCGCAGGTGTCTCACCACTTTACACGGATGGGCCTGATCGCTGCCAGTGCACCATGGACACTTATTCTAAAAAATACTCTCTCTTCATCTAAGAAATTTAAGAAGGGGGCATGACGACAAGATGTACATTATTGGTAGTTTTTAGATCTTGTTTTAGTATCACATCCTTCCAAAGGATATAGAAAGAATGGTATATTAGTAATACAAATTTGTTATAAAAATGTTAAATTCTTACAAGAGGCTAGGAACATAATAAGGCAAGTAGCATGGTTTTTACAAAGAAGCAATAGAAGAACTTAGTTACATTAAATAATCTGACCCCAGGTTCTGAATTCAACCTACTCAAATTTCAACTTTACCAATTAAAAGATGTATGAACTTGGATGAGCACCTAGTCTCAATTATCTCATCTGTTAAATGGGAACAATAAATGAAGCTGTTTAACATGGTTATTTTGAAAACTGCATGAGTTAATGTTAAATGCTTAGCAAAACACCTGACAAATAGTAAGCAATGCAAATAGCCATCACAATTAAAAACAAACAAAAATAAGTGATTTTTTTCATCATAGTCAAACATGGATCTATAAATAATGAGAGATTTATTTATGAAGCAAAGAATATGATTAAAATATTTATCTTACATCATTACAATTAAGAGTCATATTGCTATAATGAAACAGCCAAATGGGAAAGAGATGTAGACTGTTAAAAAAATTACTGATATGTGCAAAACACACAGAAATCAGTTTATTCTCTTAGACTTGAGAATAATTTGTACCAAGAATTTTTGTACTGAGACATTTTAATTTAGCATTTAACTTTTAATGTAATACATATCTCAATTCACAATATAGGTAAGTAGATCTTGCCAAATTATTCTACAAATTTTTCTACAATATATACTTTAATAAACAGTATTTCCCCTAAGCTTTATCTTTTTGCTTAATAGGCTAATGTTAAGAATATTTCAATCTGTTGTTGAGAAAAAGTGACAGTGAGTAAATCAATTTAACAGCATGTTTTTACTTTGCTCTAAACACTTGTCTTTGAGTTCTGCTAAAATGAAATACTTAAAATTTTATAAAATAATAGCTTGAAAGAACTTTGTATAAAAATGCCCTGTAGGAAATGCCCTCTAGCATATATTTTAATATATTTGCTTCTGGCTTTGAGCCTTTTAGTTCTATCAGGGAAATATTTCACATTTCACATAGAAGTCAGTACATAAAATACTGTTTATACTATAATAATTTATTCTCAGTAAACCCTGCCTAATCTCTGTTGTGTCCAAAGCCATTCATGAACTCTACATTTACACTTTCTTGAAACAGAATGCTTCAGTTGAGTTTGGAACTAATATCAGTTTATGTTTGGTTCTAAATTTTAGACTAAACCTTTTTGATTGTGATTTGAAGTTTTAGCAAATAATGTGAATCTATACATAACAGAGAATTCTAAAACATTATGTTATGACCATGTTTCTTAAACACAATTTTGCCCCATAAAATTATTCAGTAGTGATACAGATACAACTATAAATTTCTCTTGACTAAATAGAATAGTGCAAGTATCACAATGACAAAGCTGATAAAATTTTATTCAGCGGTTAATCTTTTTTCATGTTGTATAAGCAAAATACCAAAGTGTTTATTGTTATAGTGTTTACAAAAATGTTCAAATACTGCCTAGTTGGTGTATTTATAGTATATGTACATGTTTAATGTATTCAAAAGTGTGGCTCACCAATAACCTGCGTTTTCCTATTTCCTAGTTTTAGAGTAGAACAAGATAAATATTAGGGTTATGCACAATGAAAGTTAATAAAAAATTCTGATAGACTTTTGTTCAATTTAGAATGAAATGTTATGAAAGGCACATTAATGCTTCATAAGGTAAAATTACCAACACATGACACTATGAATAACACAATTGAAATTTATTATTTTTATTTATCTTTTAGTTCATGAATTTAATGAATACAATCAAATTTTGAGCAAGATGCTTATTTTTAAATAAAAACTACCCCTAATTATTAGGGAGTAAGAGAGTCATATAAAAAATAACAATGTATGAAGGTATAATAGTCATTGTCAAAATTTTTTTAAAAAGATATTTTCTAAATAATCTTTAATTGTATTCCTTATCATTTGTCTTCTTTTCAGAATTCATATTCAGTCTTGACATCCTCCATGTGAACTTAGGTTCCATTAATGAACATGTCTTCACTGTGGTATGAAGACACTGATATGCGTATTCTTTTTTTATTTTTATAGACTAGGATTTTAAATGGGTTAGTCCCTTTAAAAGCAATAATGCAAAATAGCAGTCAAAATGACAGAAAAGGGCTTCTAAGTAAGAAAAGAAATGAGCAAATCATTCTTATTGTGGGCTAAATTGATATGCTATAGGCAAGCCAGGAGGCTTTGTTTCTCTTTCATTTTATGACAGATCTACCTCTTTTATTTTATTTTTTCTTGCTCCGTTTCCTCACAGCAGGCCCACTGAAGGATTCACCTTCAGCCTGTGTCCTGCTGAGTTCCAGAACAGAACAGGCAATCTACTGGAAGAAGGAAGTATATGAACTTCAAACATCTGGTTTTCTACACCTGAAGTATAATTTGCCTCAGCCTTGGACTCTGTATCCACAAGGTCAAGGGCACTGCCTTTCTGGCCCACAAATATTGCTTCCACAAAGAATACATTATTCTTAAAAATAAATCACATAACACAGAAAAATATAAATACCATTTCTAATCCTACAGTACAGAGAAGCCTTGTCAATGTGTTGGTATATATTCCTATATCTTTATACTACACACATGCACACACAGCCATACCATACACACACATCCAAATATATTGTTTTAGGTTGGATCTCCTATAAGCAGACCCTGAATAAAATCGAAGAGGAAATAGCTTTTTTGGGAGGTGAAACCAGGAGCGCCCATGGAGAAGGGGCACGCAGACAGGAACAAAATCCACTGTGGGGAATTAATGGGTAAGTTATCCCTTTGGGAGACGACTTGGTCGTCCTGGGAACATCAGGACAACTGTAGTGAACAGACTTGGAGTTGTTCCCCACAATGAGTTGGGAACTGGGATTACTTATCCACAAACTCCCACACATTGTGGGCTGCAGGCTCTACCCTCAAGGGTGTAAACAAATACTCTGGCACTTCAGGCTTACTGTGCACGCTCCTGAGGCCAGACAAAGCCCTCAGGCTCTTGGAGAAATCAGCAGGACAGTGTCCAGGGGATGGAGGGGAGGAAACAACCCCTATACCTATAGGGTAACCCAAATTTTTCTTACACTGTTTATTTTATAATCTAATTCAATAGTTTTCATGTCAGTGCATTCACTACAGCTTTATCTTTTTAACCTAATTTTAACACCCCTTTATCCATATAACAGCTTTATTAGATGATATTGCTATACTATTTATTTCCTATTTCCTATGTAGGACATTTAACTTTCCCATAAACTTGTTACTCTAATTAATAATGCACCAACTTGTCTATTCTCTCTTTGGAAAAAACCTTCAAAGTAGAATAGTGGAATCAGAGTTTGCATATATAAGTTTTGACTAAAGTTTCGACTAAAGTTTCCTGGTTATGCATCCTAAATTTTATACTCCCATCACTAGAACAATTAAATGCCTGCTTCCCCATATCTTTCCCATTGCTGTGCTTTATCAACTTTTCTAAGCTTTGTCTGTGTTTTTCTTTCAGATCCCTACTATTTATATGATGAAGGGCCAATCGCTCATTTATTCCTTTACCACATTTCTACCAAGACGTTAGGTTTGCCTTCTGTATAAACCCTGAAGAAACACTGGTGCCTTCATTGAATGGAGTCTTATAAATTCCAAGAACTTAACTCTGAAAGTCAATACATTCATCTATAATTTGAAAAAGTACTGTCATGTTTTCTCTGACAGGACTTCTCCAAGTCAAACACTAGTGATTGTGACAGTTGGTCTCCCCTACAGAACCCACAAGTGCCTTCAAAACTTCTAATTCAAGGTGTCCAGCTTGCCCATGTTGCTGAATTTGCTCTATGAATAAAGGTTAGATCCTATCCTCAAGTTAATGATCCCCAAAACACACTTATTGTTTTAAGTCCTATGCTTTTTAAACAAGAACACCTTTTTCAATTTTACAAATTTAAGACTCAGTACAGAATCTGTTTTCTTAGTCACTAAGCAAAATATTGCTTTAAGATTTTATTCATTGGCATGTGGAAGACATATTTCTAATTTGCTAGTGTAATATTACTTCACTGTGATGTTGGTAAATAGCATCCAAACAAGTTATCCACTTAAAAATTTTAAACTCTAACACACTCCTAAGCTTTAAGAACATTCAGATATTTTAAAGAGAATCTGCTATCTTAGCATTTCTTGGAAGAAAGTCTCTGACTTAAGGAAAAACCTTATAACTGTGTTTAGCTAGGAATATATTTGAAGAATTATGGTGTGCATGCTGGAAAGTACTTTATTAATTTGAGTTGAAGAATCCAGCATATACCAACAACAAGGACATTTTATGTCAAAATATTTGATTACTGTTCATTTAAAAAGTCACAGCTTATATTACACTGCTGTGACATGTGGTATCACTAAAACTGGTTAGGTGCCCTTAGAGAAAAATTGGGTTCTACCTGTGGCTCTTTGCCTCTTGTAGCTAGGTTAGATACTATAGCTAGGGTATGGGCTTAAAGCATTGATCTGAGTTAACTCAGAGTTTAAAACTTTTTCAATCCAGCAAGATAATGTACCATTATATACATAGATACATATAAATATATAGATATATAGATATAGCTATATATTGAATACAGATAGATACACATATAGAGATCCAGCTAGATATAGCTTTTAAAGAGAATCTATTTCTTATAATTTCTAGGTATGAAGTCCCTGAATTAAGGAGAAAAATTGTAACATTATGTTTACTTGGGATATGTTTTATTATCTCTCTATACATACATATACATCTCTATCCATTTTAGTCAGCTAACACATTTTCTGTACAAAATAAGCTCTAAATTAAAAAGTCAGGGTATATTACCCTTATGTAACCACTCAAAATAGATGACTTTCCTATCTTTTCAATTTTTTATCTTTTCAGTTCTCTAGGTTCAGTATCTGAAGCCTATCCAGTACAAGTTAAAATTTTAAATTGACTTCCTTTTCTTCTGAATAGGAACTCTTTGAAGCCATTCCCACTATAAAACAGCCAAATGACAATAAATACTGTTCACTCCAGGGTGGCAAGTGCTTGATTTTATCAGCAATAGATAACTATCACCACTAAGAAAAAGTCTCACTCTTCCAGACAGTGGGGTCTGAATAACCTGCAGAGCCCCTTCCTGACCCCGCTATTGATTCTAACTGAAAAGGAAACTTTTTCAAATGTCACTTCACCTGTTGTTCCATCTTTCTTTAATAGGGATGACCTAACAGCTGTCTACTCTGTTCAGTAAGTACTGGGGTCTTCCTCTTACCCAGTATGTCCATTGGAAGAAAATATTTTTCTTGAAATTTTGCTTGTGATTATCTGAGCTTGGTTGAAAGAAAAGACAAATCTGACACATGTCAACCTGTATATGAAAGATTTTTCCTTTATTAAATATACTGCTCTTATTCCCTTTGTAAAACAGGCCAGAAATTATGTTTTAAAAAAAGAGGTATCACAGATAAGAAATAATCAATATTGGTAATACCACGTGGCTAGAATATGTTTTATTTTTTTTATTGTTGTTCAAGTACAGTTGTCTCCATTTTCCAACCACCACTTTCTCCCACACCCCCCACCCCCTACCTCCCACCCTCGCTCATTCTCCCGTTTGACTTTGTCCATTTGACCTTTATACAAGTTCCTTAATGACTCTTCCCCTTCTTTCCCTCATTATCACCCTGCCCCCACCCCTCTGGTTACCATCAGTTTGTTCTTTATTTCAACGTCTCTGGTTCTATTTTACTTGCTTGTTTGTTTTGTTGATTAGGTTCCACTTATAGGTGACATCATATGGTATTTGTCCTTTACCGCCTGACTTATTTCATTTAGCATAATGATCTCCAGTTCCATCTATGCTGTCATGAAGGGTTGTACCTCCTTCTTTCTTTCTGCTGCGTAGTATTCTGGGGAAAACTGTAGTAAATGTACCACAGTTTTTTGATCCACTCATCTAGTGATGGGCACTTAGGCTGTTTCTAGCTCTTAGCTATTGTAAATAGTGCCTCTATGAACATAGGGGTGTATAAGTTCTTTTGAATTGCTGTTTTGGGATTTATAGGCTATATCCCAGCAGTGGAACTGCTGGGTCAAAAGGCAGTTCCATTTTTAATTTTTCGAGGAAATCCCATACTGTTTTCCATAGTAGCTGCACCAGTATACATTCCCACCAACAGTGCACTAGGGTTCCCTTTTTTCCATATCCTCACCAGCACTTGTTGTTTGATTTATTATTGACGACCATTCTGACAGGTGTGAGGTGATATCTCATTGTGGTTTTAATTTACATCTCTCTGATGGCTAGTGATATTAACCATTTTTTCATATGTCTATGAGCCACAGTTCTTAAGCAAGTTCCTCAGTCCAGATTATTTCTGTTGTTCTTACACAGAATTCTCATTTGTATGGATTCTCTTTTACTTTCTACTGTGTCTTATTTTGACTACTTTCTTATAATATACCTTAGAAACTGCCTGCAGGTTTCACCCAGAATCTTAACTTTGATAATGTTTTTATTTTCTTTTGTCACCTGCCTGTTGCAAGTCATATGTTCCACTCCCATTTCCCAAATGCCAGTCAGTAAAACTCATCTCACTAGCAGAGGTAAATATATATTTTTCCTGATCTGATTTTAAGCCTACTGATGTACATCTTAGTTGCACAGCACTAAGTCTAGGGGAAGCACAGTTTGCCACCCCAAATTATGCCTTTTTTGGGGTATCAATTATTTTAAGTTGGCTATTTTTAAGAAACAAAGACTCAAGAATAATGTCTGATTTTCCCCCTAACTGCCTAACTTAAGGTAGACAGAGGTCCCACCCCAGGAAGGGAGAGGTCATCGTAGATATCTAGAATACGAACTAGTGTCCCATTGTTAAAGATGGCCCAGCACACATTCATTCACCAAAACTTGCTTTTCCATCTCCATGTGAATTGCCTTCTTGCTTTTTGAAATCCAAAACCACAACACCCCACCCCCACACTTCACCTTAACACAAAATGGCATGTAGGCCTTAACTGCCAGATTTTTCATCTGGTCCTATTCTTAGGGAAACCCCCATATGTACACATGTAATAATTTGGTCATTTTCTCTTATTGATCTGTCTCATGTAGATTTTGTTATTAGACTAGCCAGAAGAACTTAGAAGGGTAGAAAAAATATTTTTCCTCCCCAAATCCCTTTCACCTAATCTGAGCGACATGAGGCTAAATAACATGTAGGGAATCTTGTTAAGTCTCAAACTAAACATAACTCGCTCCTTCCACACCCAATCAGGGCACATATAATATATTTAGTAGCTATTAATAATAATAATTAAAATCACCATCAGTTATTAATAACACACCAATGTTACAAAATAACAAATAATAATAATTTTGTGTGATATTTATCCAATCAAGTCCTCCTCAGAAAGACTTGAGCTGAGCATAAGGTCAACTCTCTTGAAGGCATAAGTATGCTAGGCAGGACCAAGGGAAACAAGTAGAAGTAGTTTATAATCCTCCATGCAGAGGTGATGTGCTGAAATTATATGCATATATATGTGTATATGTGCATATTGTATATATAAATAATATATTATATGTCATATGTATATATATATTAGCATGGGCTGTCAAAGAGAGAAATATTTATCTAGCTAAGGTAGTTTCAGAAACTATAGAAAAGACTTATAAAGGCATATATATACTCTCTACAAGAGAGCAAATAAACTACAAGAAAAGCTGATTTGCTTTTCTTCCTGTTAGAGCTAGGCCTTGTTAAATGTCTCCCAAATGAGGTTTCAGAACCTAAATAGAGTAAATGTATGTGTGTACCTGAACAATTGTCCATTATTACGTATGCTGAAAATCTCATTTTTGTGCCTCACTAATGACTGATATCAAGACTTTTATCTAGGCACTTCTATTGTAAAAGATGATCTCATCCATTCCAGCAGAAGTTGAGGTACTGGAAAGGGCAGGGAAAGAAAACACAAAGAGAGGCTCTAGAAATACAGAAGATTAACAAGCTAGTTTCCTGTCCAATACCACTCAGAAGTGTCATTTTGGATGAGCAACAGAGGACTACATATGGATTCATGGTGGGAAAGACATTTTTCATCATCTAAACTCAAGGAACGATTACTTCCATTCACTTTTATAGCTCTCATTGTGCATGCTCTATGGTCCTAGCTATATTGTAATTACTGTAGTGTGTTTTGAGTTTTTAGTCATCTTTTCCTGTGCACACATCTCATCTCCCAAATAAGATTTTCCCACATCTATTTTCATTATGTTCTCCTACACATCTGGCATAGAGGCATAGAGTAAAATAGAATTGAGAATTTGACACTCAATAGATCTTTGTTGATTAAGTGACTGGATCATTTTAATTCTATACAAAAAACTTAATGATTTTAATTTGATACAGTCAACTAAATAAAAAATGTATTTGCAAATACAGATGTTATGAAAATAATTCTGTTGTGAAATTATCTACTGCATTAATTTAGTAGTATTGACCCTCCACTCTTTCAAAAAATGCAAAAGCTATTCCGCCTGTTGGGTAACTAAATTAGGCAAAAAGCATGCACTTTACAACTGAAGTTTCACCTTAGTTCAAACTGTAATTAAAACTGGAGACTTTGTTTCAGAAATAGAGAAGAAGTACATTCAGAAAACTGAGATTTAGGACTGACAGATCCATGCAGCTATGCTCTTGAGCTGCTGTTGGATTCACTGTGCCACTGTGATAACTAGGAGAGACAGTGTGAAATCCTCGCTGTAAGCCATTTTCTAGGAAGATGAAGCTAAAACCAACACAGAGTAAAGATGAGTTGGAATCACGATAACTAAAAATTAATATGCCATAATATTTATGTCCTTATAATTTTAACTCTAAATATTGATGACATTCAACAGAAGGAGGCAGTTAACTATTTTATAAGAATTTAATTATGTCAACTGATTATATCAGTGTGGAAATAATATGTACAAGATCAAATGCGGTAACATTTAGCACTTCAAGAACTGTATCTACTAATAATAGTGTTTTGTAAAAAACATCATGAAATGTTTGGTTGGATTATTTTTGAAATGAGTAAGAGCTACATTAGTAAATTAATAACAGTTGTTGAAGAGTATTATTGCACACTAAACTAGTCATTATTATTTCCTTAATATTTCATACTTCTCTAAAATAGCATGCTTAGATTTATTTCCACACAAATTTTATTATTTTAAAAGTACTCAAAACCCCCCTGGAAACATTCATTTTTATTTCTAGGAAGAACCAAACCTGAATAAAATATGCATCATACAGAGTTCTTCAAAATACTATTTATTTTTTTAGCTAAATATATGTATTTGTATTAAATATATCAAAGACAAAAGAAGAGGCAAGGTATCTAGTCCAGCTCCTACTGTGATATGCTATTAATGAAGACTCTCTGTACAACTTTTAAATTGCTTCAACATCTGTAAACAATTGTTAGAATTACTCCAATATACATTATGACACTGTATATTCTACTATTCGGTTTAGATCATTTGAAGAAAATTGAGGACATACATGTATGCATAAAATTAGTTCAGATATGCTGATCAGTGTGGATAGATACATATGTGAGAAATATGTTCCCCCATTCCATAAATTGTCTTTTTACTATCATGAAGATATCTTATGAAATTTTTTAATTGATGAATTTCAGTGTATCTAGTTTTTCCTTTATCACTTGTGCTTTATGGTATTGTATAAAAGAAACCCTGAAGTTTACAACTATGTTTTCTTGTTAGTGTCTTATATTTTTAGTTCATACATTTAGGTCTATAATCCATTCTGAATTAATTTTTTTGTAGTCTGAAGTTGGGTTCTAATTTTATTGGTTTGCAGGTATATAGTTGTTGTCCCAGAACCATTTGTTGAAAAGACTCCTCTTTCCCCTACTGAATGTTCTTGACTCTTTTGTCAAAAATCAGTTGCCAATAAATATAAAGGCTTATTTTGGAATTCTCAACAATATTCCATTGAAAAATATGTTTATCCTTATTCTAGTATCACATTATCTTGATTATTACAGCTTTATAAAAAGTTATGGAGTTAAAGTTATGAAATTGGGACATATGAGTCCTACAAGCTTACCTTTTTTCAAGACTATGATGACCATTCTGAATCCCTTGCATTTTTACATGAAGTTTAGGATCAACTCAATATTTTTCTGCAAAAGAAACAGTCACAATTTACATAGCAACAGCACTGGATTTTTAGATTGACTTGGGGACTATTGCCATTTTAACAATATTAAGTCTTACCATCCATGAACTTGGGTATCTGTTTATTTAGATCTTTAATTTCTTTCAACAATGTTCTGTAATGTTCAGTGTACAAGGCTTCCATTTTTTGTTATATTTATTCCTATTTTATTCTTTATCATGCTGTGGAATATTTAATGCTAGCATAATATTTTTTCTTAATTTTTAGTGTTCATTGCTAGTGTAAAGAAACACAATTTAGTTTTACATATTGGTCATCTTATCTTGCAACTTTACTAAATTTATGTACTATGCTATTTTTTTAAGATTTCTTATGATTTTCTATATAGCAGATGACATGTGCTCATGAAAATAGTTTTACCTTTTCCCTTCTGTTAACCATGCCTTTATTTGTATTGTTTTATTTTATTTTTGCCCATTACTCTGGCTAGAATCTCCAGCATAATATTGAATAGAGGTGTGACAGAAAACACCCTTGTCTTGTTTCTGATGTCAGGGAAAAATCATATATTCTTTCACTATTAAGTATCATGTTAACTATTGGCTTTCACAGACACCCTTAATCAGTTGAGTTAGTCCTCTTTTGATTCCTGGATTATTTAATGTTTTTGTTACTGATTTTGTCAAACATTTCTTCTTTGTTTGTTGGGACAATCAAGTGTTTTTATCTTTTTTTCTATTATGGTCGTGTTGAATTAGACCAATGTTGCATTCTTGGGACAAATCCCAAGTCATTATTTCCTGCTGTGTGTGCCTTTTGAAAATACTGTTCAGTTAGCTTAGTGGTCTACTAATGATTGGATTAAAAAAAAACTTCTTAATTGCTTTGAATCAGTGTTTTCCACTTTTGGCTGAGGGGTTCCATGTATATATTTGGGCTTTCCTTCAATGCTTCAGCAGTTCACAACTGCGTTTGGCTTCCCTTCCTCTTTGTGCAGGTCCTCAAGTCCAGCCAATGGCAAGAGATTAGGGCCTTCTTAGGAATTTCCAGGCATGTGCATAGCTCTACTAATGTATTATTCTAGACCCCCATGATTATGTTAGAGCTTGTCAAAGCTCCCTATGGACAGCTCATTCCCAAAATCTTTCTTTTAACATTTTGGCTAGCACCTTTGTTTTTTACAATGGGTATTTCTACCTAGGGCAGCTGCAATGTTAAACAATTATTATTAGTTGCTGCCAAGAAAAATCTTAATGATAGAGCTTTTCCAACTGAGCTAGCTCTGAGTTAGGTTAAATAACAACAGCCTAGAGAAGGTTTTTCAGGGAGGTACGAGACAAGTCACACACTGGTAATTCTCTGGAGATCGAGCTTTTGGAAGAGCTCCTACTCTTCTCTACCACTCCAGTGGTTGTGTGGCCTTTGGTTCTCACAGCTATCATGGTTGCAAGGCTGTTGGTTTTCAAAACTACTATGAACGTAGGGAAAAGGGAATAAAGCTAGGGCAAGTTAAACCACCACAAAGCTCACTGTCTTTCCAAGGGAGGTTTAGCTATTGCTTGTAGCTTATATACACTATTTAATCAATTATGTTTCTTTCTTTCATTTTTCAAAATATTTATTTATTTATTCATTCATTCATTCATTCATTCATTCATTTTATTTATTTATTTGCAGTTGGCTACACTTATCCCAGGTCAAGTTCTTGTCAAACCATTCTGTTTACAGCTGGTCTACAAAATAGTGTATTATTACATTTAAACATTAGCAAGAATAGAACTTTGAGACCCTTGTCCTACCTAACATTAGGTTAATTTACAAAGTTCTAAAAACTTTATTTTGACAATTTTTGCCAGTATTTATTTAGCCTCTTTGGAGAAGTAGATTTTTTTATTCCACTTTCCCAGAAGTCTCCTTGCTGACTAACATTTAACTAATCAACTGTAGTAGCAGAGGTGTTCTATGCCTTCTGAGACTAGGTCACAGAAAATCTGCCTGGTCCCTCTGTTGGATGCTGTTCCTTGGAATCAAGAACCAATGCTGTATAGCAGCCCAGTACACAT
Organism: Trachops cirrhosus; assembly: GCA_028533065.1. NCBI lineage: Eukaryota > Metazoa > Chordata > Mammalia > Chiroptera > Phyllostomidae > Trachops > Trachops cirrhosus. The sequence goes on from CM052538.1 coordinate 108,559,742, forward strand.
GGAGAGACAAGTGTAGAAAATCTGACCCAAGTGAAATACAGCCAACAGCCAGCAGTAGCTACAACTTTGTGTGTGAAAAGCCCTCAAGTTGTTTTCTGCCAACTACATGAAATATCCTAAGCAAAGACCTCTTAACTGAACCTAGTCAACATTCAGAAAAATAGTGATATTAACAATAGCAAAGAATTGTATTATGCTACTGGTGTTTTGGGGTTATAGATTATTGGAACAGATTTAGATACTAGGAGCAGGATGCTACAAAAACAAATTATAAATATGTCATTGGCTTTGAGACCCGGTAGTGAAAAAATGCTACAAGGGCCTTGATACTGTTAGTGAAATCCTATAGGGCCTTGACAAGCTTCTGGTGGGTACAGTGAGAAAAAAGTGTTATTGGGAGAGGAGAAAGGAGCACATTGTGATGTCTTGGCCGAAAATTTAGCAACATTGTTGCCTGTGGTAACATGGAAGATAGAAAATATGCTTAATGAACTGAATATCTAGATAAAGGGATTCCCAGGCAAAGTGTTTAAAAGTGCCACTTGGCCTCTTCTATTTGTCTATAATAAAATGAAAAGGAGAGATTATTTAATGAACAAATGGCTAGATATAAAGGAGCTGAAGTTCACAGGTTTTGAAATAAAACTGTGTCTTGTTTTCAGATTCTCCAGATGGCAAACAATTTTCAAATTCTGAAAAAACAAGCTGGCAAAAAGGAAATCCAGGACACTCTCTGGAAAACATAGTCTATCGACAAAAAGCCGAGAGAGTGTGACTGTTAAATCCTTTGTTAAGACCTCAGAAAAACTTAAATAGTGCCTCAGACTCTCTTAGTAGGCAAAATATCCCCTAAGGATGTTAAGGGTGTGCCCTGCAGATATTCTTAATTGAATACTAGGCCTTCTAAGAATCTTAAGTATGTTTCAGCTTTTCAGAGAGTCCAAGGTAGATGGGGATTTTGCAAATGGCATGAACACGATAACAGAAGTCTACAAAACACTTAAGGTAATTGTCTCATTAAAAACACCACTAAAGGAGACAAAGATGATACAAAATGAAAACAGGACTTTGGACACCTTAACTTTAATGGGCATGAAGCAGGTTTAAAATACTATTCAGCCATTAAGCACAAGTTTTTTCTTGGAATTTGAAAGAATATTCAAAAGACAAATACTGAGATCCAGATCGTGCAGACAAGACTTTCCCAGGCAGTAGAAGTGAGCCATAATCAGCATGTGCCATGAAGCTGACAGCATGTGCCTGAATGTTTTTCAGATTTTCTGTGGACCACCTGGTTTCCCATTTTCATACTTTACAAATGGTAGTTTTGTTATGCTTACTCCCCAATTCTGTTAAGGATGTTTGAGGAACAGGATACTTATCTCCTCAGATTTAAAGGAAACTTATCTACACTTGGACCTGATTTAGATTACAAAAGTCTGGACCTCAAACCTGAACAAAATGCCTTGGGTAAATGTGTTTGCATGTGGAAGGACTGTAATTTACTTGTGGCCAGGAGAGATTACAGTGGTTTTAAATAAGTTTACCATTTTGATCCAATTTCTGTCAAAAAGGAGTCTCATCTCTCCTCCCTTGAACATGAGCTGGTATCGGTAACTCACTTCTAACAAAAATCATGCAATAGAACTGTTGTTACACCATTTTCTGAGACTAGGTGACAGATTTTCCATCCAGATTTCTCTGTTGGGATAGGTGTTCTAGGAACCCAGTTACCATGCTATGATGAAGTCCAGCTCACTAGGACAGGCAAGTGCCATCAATCTGGCTGGTTGCAGCAGTTGAAATCCCACCTAACAATCAGTATTAACCATCAGACATGGAAGTGAGGTAGTCTTCAGAATGACATTAGTCCCAGCAACCATCTGACTACAATGTCATCAACAGGCCTCAAGTGAAATTAACTTGGTGAGACTAGTCAACACTCGGAACCATGACATATAATACAAATAAGTGATTTTTATTATTTAATAGCACTAAATTTGGGATGGTTTATTACATATGAAAGGATAACCAGAACATAACTTTCTATGGAATCTCCACAACACATATCCCTTCTCAATTTCTCTCTCTAATGTGTATGTGTGTCTAGACAGAGACACATATACACCCCATTTAATTATTAATGTTAATCTTACAGAAGTTTACTTTTTATGAAATCACAAGTTTTCCTTTATAGTTTCTGTTCTTTCTGTCCTTCTTCAATAAATCCTTACCACATCAAGATTGTAAACAAAGTCACATTATCTTTTCTACTAGTATTTTATTCTAATAATTACATCATTGAGCCCCCTGGAATCTATTTTGTTATATTTGTAAGTATCCAAATTTGTTTTTAAAATGACAAGCCAACATTTATGGAATGGTTTTATTCCTTCAACTAATTAAAATATAAGCCATAGATTTAGGGGCACCTGTATAGACCTATACACTAAAATATCCTTCCCAATCCTTTGTTTCTTGAAATTGTATTACTATTACCCACTTCTTTTATTGTAAAACTTTGCTACTGCAAACCTTGAGAGAAAATTTTTCAGTTGGAAACTATAATCTACATTTTAGTGTGAGTAAAAGATTTGAGGGTAGTTATGTCATAAATATTGTTAGGAGATTTTGAAGACATTGGAACTGTAGAAAGTAAACAGGAGCAGAAAACCACTTAGGAAAGTAAAAATTAAAAGAAGTATTAAGAAGTAGAAAGCAGTATCACCTGCTCAGAAATGAAGTAACTTCCAATAAAATAAATGAAACTTCAGATTCAGAGACCTTCATTTATACAGGCTCTTTCCTAGGCCCTGTGATGGGCCCCAGCAAAGTGTTCACACATTCTTTTTATACTTTCATTCACACTTTCCCTGAGGTCAGACAGTATCGGCGAGGCCTTGGCAATTTGGGGATCTGGCTGAAAGGAAGTTATTAGAGAATTCATTTAGTATGGACTTAGTAGAGTATGTTCACTTGTTTGTAGTTTGCAGTCAGACTGAAGCACGGATAAAGTTACTGCTTGTTTGTTTTGGCACTGAAATTGCTTTCAAGAGTATTCAGACTACTCCTTGTGCCAACTCATCCAGCATTGTGATACAAAGATATGTGGTCAAAGAGGTGTTTATTTAAATAACTGTGAAAGCACAATGTACCATTTGGAAGGACACTTTGGGAAATTTCACATGGAACAAGTAAAAAATATAGACTCCAGTTAGCAGTACTTTCAAATTTATTAAAAAACTGAGAAAAATTGGTACAAACTGCTGAATATTTTAAAAAAGCAATAAAGATAAATAACATCAATAGAAAGTATTCTATAATTAAGAACCAAATTGTTGCCAACATTTCAGATCACATCAATAGCTTTAATTAACCAAAATTATAATTGAAATTATAAATAGGCTATTGGATTGTTTTATAATGTGATAAGTAGAGAATAACGAATGGATTGAGCTCATTAGAAAAACATTTAAATATCTCGCTGACCTGACATGAGATGCTGACACCAATGAAGTAAGCATGTAACTTGAGAGAAGGGATCAATGGTGGTGGTACCTGGTTCAAGAAATGGCTCTCCAGGGGGAAAAAATGTCCTGATTTTCAGTTTTGGTCAATGGTATGAATTACTTCCAACCTGGCCACCTCAATCTACCAATATGATGATGTCACTGAACTCAAAGTTGGGAAGAGATACACACAATCAGCTCTTATGATTGCAAACGGAAAAATGGTTTCCAGCTCTTCCATCACTGTATTACAAGGTGGAGAAAAATTGTGAACTGGCTCACCAGTATTGTCCATTAATATTTGAGTAGTCGATACCCAAAGAAAATTGAAATTCTTTGAAATATTTCAGTTCATATATGAAACAGGTTTTTCTCAATTTGACAACAATCCCAAAGATATACATGGCATTGATGATATTCAGCTGTAAGGCTGAAAGAAACTTTTATATGTTATCAATTTAAATGTCAACAACCTTACTGGAAAAAAGATTGAACTGAGTTTCTACTCTTAATAAGAATATTAGAAAATAATGGTTAAACAGAGAAGAGATCAAAAATATGTAGCCAGGAAATAAAAGAAAGATTTTAAAGGTAGATCAGGCAATTAATGGAAGTATATTATTTTTTTAAATGAGCTGTAAGCTTTATTTAATAGCTATTTATTTTATTATTCTAAAATATTTGCTTTGTCTCTAATTTTATATTCATAGTTGTTTTTCTTTTTTTAAAGAGGACCTTCAGAACTGTATTGGTTTCATACCTCACAGACCCTGGATGTGCCCCACAACTGATTCATAATTCATCTTAGAGCCAACTTAACTTTTAGATGCCATGTGATTCTGACCCCTAATGCTAAATTTTGAAGGAGAAAACATTTTAGGAAAAGTGTTTACAAATGAGCTAAGCTTTCTTTAAGATCTACCACTTACCAAATTTTATTTCTGGGTGAGTCACTTAGTGTTCTGAGTATTACTTCTTCATTTTAGAAATCAGATTAACTCATTTTTTGTATGCCTTCCAAGAAAATTATTTTAGAGAATTGAGTGAAGTGATGTATGAGAAAATATTCTTATAAAGAGATACATGTCATCCTTGAGCCTAGGTGCACCACTATTTTACATACATGAGATATGTTATGACATTATACTGAACTTAACCCAGTGATCCTCTCCAAATGTAATAAATTTCCAGAAAGAACTTAGTAATACAATTATGTTAAAAATGACCTATTCAAAGAAGTTTGTTAAGACACAAGATTTTTTTATTAAAATGCATTAAAAAAATGGTTACTCCACCTCATTCCATAAAGGATATAAGGTGGCTTTCAAGTGAGATTGTGAGGTAAGGAAAGCATTATGATATACTCTGCTTCCAAATGCATTTAAATTGTTTTTAGAGCCATTTTAAAATAATATTTTGTGCAATCTCAAGGGGAAATAAGAAACAAGTATCTTCCAGATTTAGTCAGAATTTTATAAATACTCTTATTGTCCAGTAAAAAATTAAGAATTATTACTTATTTTTAAAAATACTTCATTTATTTATTTTTAGAGAGAGGGGAAGGGAGGGAGAAAGAAAGGGAGAGAAACATCATTGTGTGGTTGCCTCTCACACATCCCATACTGGGGACCTGGCCTGCAACCCAGGCATGTGCCCTGACTGGGAATCGAACCAGTGACCCTTTGGTTCACAGACCCACATTCAATCCACTCAGCTACACCAGCCAGGGCAAGAATTATTACTTCTTTGTAATTAAGATTCTCACCAAAATTGGTATGCCAAGGGCATTTTGCTCATTTTAATTCATGTTGTGGCTTGCATCATAATTTTTTATGGTGGTCATTGGCACTATCTGTGGCTAATATTCATTATGTGGCTTAAGTGACTAAAGGGCAGCCTCATTGTAAAATATTATTTACTTTGTCAGAATTAGCAAGCCTTTGTGTATGAACAATTTGCTCCTGAATTTGACCTCAATTAAATCAATAAATAAGTTGAAGCTGCTTTTATTAAGGCTCTATGACACTAGCTCTTGAATATATGAATAGAAAATAAAACAGTCAAGCAGAAAGTACATCTTTTCATAAATGGATCTATAACTTAGCATATGATAAAACACATTTTTCTATTATTAAAATAATATGAAGAACATTTATCATTACAGAAAAGACTGCAAGTAGAAGAAAAATCAACTTATAAAATGGCAAATATGGTATTATTATAAGGAAACACACCCAAATCTTAAAAGTCTGTATCTTTATATTTTTGTCATGCATATTTGCTAATTCTTCAACAAATATGCATTATACTTTAGCATAAAAAACAATGACTTTTAGGACAGGCTTTACTTGTTAGCATATGCTTTAACTCTTCTAAGCACCAGAAACTAGATTTACATTATCCTCTTTGTTTCAGTGCCCCACCATTTACACACTGTTTATTAGGTTTGTGAGGGTGACAGATGGAAATTACAGAGAGTTTAAATCAACCACAAAGTTAGAAGCTACAGCCCCTGAGACTGGCCTCATTTCTAACACCAATTGCAAATTTGGGGGATTCCCGAAACCACCTTCAGGCTTAATAATTCACTATAAGAATGCATAGAACTCACTGAAGGCAATTATGCTCGTAGTAATAGTTTATTAAAAGAAAGGAGACCTTAAAATCTGCCAAGGAAAGGAGTGCATAGGTAGAATCTAGGAGAAGTACCAAATATGGAGCTACTATTGTCCCCTCCCCATTGAGTCAGGTTGCATTAATCTTCTTATACTGATTTCTGACAATATGTATAGAGTCTTGCCAACCAAGAAATCTTGCTGAAGCACCAGTGTTCAAAATGTGTATTGGGACTTCATTATGTAACCATGATAGATTGACTGATTATGCACATGGTTAACGTAAGTCTCCAAGTCAAATGATATCACTGACCCAAAACCCTACACTACATTTTTGGGTTTTCTGGAATGGTCCTTTACCCTAAGTCACATAGTTAGACTATCCAGTATCACCAAAATCCCTAGGCAGAGGAAGGACACTAGCAATTACTCCGAAAATCTTTGGGCAAGGTCAAATTCCTTACATGGCACTAAGCAGATCAGTAATGTAGTAGTTTATCATGGTTCTCAAATAGTATGGCATGTTGTCTCCAATCTAGTCCTTAGTATTTGCTACCATAGGGGGGAAAAAAACAAAATGCAACTGGATTAAAATGTTTGACAGGTAGGCAAAACTTTTTTATAAAACCTTCCAAAGTCATATAGATACAAAGAGCATTTTGTCAGCTTCCAGAGGGGAGGAAGTTTGGGCAGAATGAGTAAAAAGGGTGAAGGGATGAAGTACAGATTGGTAGTTATGGGACAGACATAGGGATATTAAAGTCCAGCATAGGGAATATAGTCAATAACATTGTAATAATGATGTATGGTGTCAGATGGGTACTAAATATACTGAGGTGATCACTTTGTAAGTTATGTAAAATGTCTAATCCTTGGGTTGTACACCTGAAACTACTGTAATATTCTACATCAACTATACTTGAAAAATAAAAAGAATATTAAAAAAATAAGCTGTAAAATGATGTTCTCAACTTCTTTTTCTCTATCTGTAAAACAGATATAATTATAGGTCAATCCTCATGAAGTTATGAAAACATTAATTGAAATAATGAAATAGATACATCTTGTATATAGTAAAATAGAAAACTTTCCAAAGCCCTGCTTTAGCATTTGGAATAATTCTTTCATAATTAAAGAATACTCACATCTAATCACTAATGCTGATTGTTCACTTCCTTAAAGAAAAAAATATGTTCAGGGGATAAAGAGGTCATCCACTAAATATGTAATATTCATTTAACCTGAAATACAATTGGATATAATGAAATAAATGATTAAATAATCTCAATAGTTAAATATTTATTTCATGCATGTCTATAAACATAGTAAGTCATATAAACTTCCCACTATTGGCAAGCAACTTGGTCAGTCCAAGAAAAATAACATTTCCATTATTTTTCCTTTTAAATAACTGGGCAGGAACATGGATGTAAAAACAGGAAGTTCATGCATTCAATATGTGGGAGGGAGGACAACCTTCATACACAGTACCCTAACCCCAGATCACTGTTTCTTGAATTTTCCTATTGGATTAACCCCTTTCAAGAGAGGACATCTTTTAAATATATATGTAAATTCTTTGTGTTGATTCAAGTCATCTTTAGTATAGCTTTTTATTATTATGCTTTATTATATCATGTATAGTACTATATAAATTATATATTTGTCAAGGCATTAATTAAATAGTTAAACCTACACACTAATTACCATATAAAATTGATTAATGACTTCTAAAATTTTCACAAATATGAAACCTAAACAAGTAAACTAAAAATTTAAAAACGAAAATCAATCAAATTCTAATGAGCATATTATACATTACTTCTACCTGATTTAATCCTCACCTATTTTTCCAATTGTCTGGAACAATGTGAAAAAATAACTTATTTCAGGGTAACTTACTATGCTACCAAAGCACATAGATAAGTAGTATGTACTCAGTTCCTATGCCCAAAAAAGAAAACAAATTCCCAAAGAAAGACTAATCAAAATGTACAAAATATCAGTCAAAAATTAATTAGGCCTCTGAATTGTTAAAGTTATTATTATTAAAGTTAAATTATTATTATTTAAACTGTTAAAGTCATCTGACTATATTTTCTTTGGGAAATGTGCATTTGTCAAATAGATAAGGGGACCACTGTGCATCAAGTGAGGGAAAGACAGGCAGCATGATCACCCATTAGTCATGACAACAGATACAGTCAGCTGACTGAAGAAACGGCCAACATAACCATGACTCTTTTAAATTCACTACTCAACTTCAGGAAAATATAGTCAAGTTGCTCATCTGGACTCTCAAACATATTAAGATTATAGCTCCCAGTGTGAAGTTACTAAGAAACACTAATGAAAATGACTGTTCATCATCAGTGGAGGCATCACACCTCATTGAGAGCCCAAATGGGAACATGATCTCTGACTCACAGTACACTGTCAAAGAACAAGTGATGGAAGGCTACATAATGACTCAGTGATCAACAATGCAGACAGTTCCAGCAGCAGGAGGGAAAATGCAGGGTGCACATCAGTCAATATATTAGACTCCAGCACATACTATTTTTTTGAGAACAAATTCAGGCTTAGTTCTTTATGAAATGGTTGAAACGTGGTATCAAATGAAAAGCTGTGCTGCTCTGATTGTTCGTTTCCAGTATTTGCATGAAGGCAGAAGATACTGGGGATTTGATTGTGTTTCTAATGCTGTCCAGTGTTAATTCCAAGTATGTAAAGGCTGCCTTGATGCATAGCTAATTAATAAGTGTAGAACAGTGCAGACATCTTACAAAGGAGCTATGGACTAGGAGAAAGAAACCATGGAAGAAAGACTTCCTTACAGTCAAAGTTGAAATCTCAGGTCTAAACATGTTTAACTGTCTGCTTTTTAAAGCCTCCTAAAAACTCATCTCTCCCTACCCATCCCCAAATTTATTATTGCAGGTTATGCATTAGTACTAGCTTTAGTCAAGTTTGTTTTTTCTATTTTTCTTTGGTACAAACAGCCAAATCATAGCATGCTGGAGCCAACTGACACTGACTCACAAAGGCTGACTTTATGCATCAGTCCCCACCTTTATGTTCATTAATATCACAACAGTGGCTTAAATTGATGATGGAGTATTTATACCACAGAAGTCAGCAAACACTACAAATCAGGGGTCCCTTATCCCACTCCCCAAAACTAACTTGTTAAACATTTACCAACACACTACTGCACCTCAGTAGTGTTGTATATTCATTCAAATACGTATTGTGCTACGGGGCACACCATTTGCCAAAAACAAAGGATGAAACAGTGACTCAAATATAGTCTTTGTTCTCAAAGCTTTAAGTTTTATCTAGTTGCCATGCCACTTTCTTACCTTATTCCTTACCTTCACTTACATATATCCTACTCATTCTTTAAACCATCTCTATTTTATACAACACCAATGTCTCCCTTTGCTGAACTTTCATTGCATTTTTCAAAGTAATAAATTTAGCAAATAAGAAAAATCAAAATTATGTCCCATGTATCATCTTCTTGATAATTATCTCAGGGTACTTCAAAGTAGATGAGTTTTACAGCTTTTGCAAGGTTTGCTTAGCATGATGCACATGGTGGGTGTCAGGTGTTGGCACATAGAGGAACACTCAAAATTTTGAAAATAATTTTTCTTTTAAATTTTAAACAGAATGGTATGGTTCATGCATTTTCCACAGGCTCTTTTCTAATATTTATATGGCTGAGGAAGGAAGTATAAGTGAAAAATCCCAATCTGACTCTCCCTTTGTCTTCTCACTCTTTGACTCTATCCTGAAACTATGAGGGGCCTCCATGTAGAAGTGTGGTAGGGAGACCAACCTTCCTATTTTGCCCAGAACTCAGGGGTTCTGGAGGATGCAGGACTTCCAGGACAAAACCGGTACAGTCCCAGGCAAATCATGCTCAGTCATCCTTTTGATTAACAAAATAAGATTGTGCAAGCAGACCCTGGTAGGGGCACAGCATCCGCTGGTCAGCAAATTCTAGAGCTTTTGAAACCAAAAGCATGGCCTAGACAGGTGTTTGTGAATGCATAATGGCACATGTACTGTGGTTGAGTCTCTTCCTTTGACTTAACAGACTCCTCTCCCTCAGAACTATGATAGATTCCAAGATACAAACATCTTTATAAAGTAAAATATACTAAAAGCATGTTCAAGTTATCCTCGCTTTTCTTTTTTAAAATTTTATCTATTTATTTATTTGAGAGAGAGAGAGAGAGCCAGAGAGAGGCAGAGAAATATTGATTTGTCATTCCACTTACTGATGTATTGGTTGATTCTTGCATGTTCCCCAACCTGGGATTGAACCCGTAACCTTGCAGTATTTGGAAGTTGCTCTAAGCAACTTAGCTACTCAGCCAGGGCCTCACTTCTTTTCTTTAGTGCTGCAAAACCTTCCTTCCTGCATCCATTTTTTGACCTGTTCCAGTCTATTGACCATATTATACATTATGAGAGAATAAAACCTGTATAAACCTCTTTAATGATATTGAATAAAAGATCAGAATCCCTAACTTGGTAAATGGGCCATTCTTCCTCACACAATGTGGACACACATTATGCCACTCAAACCCTCAGCCATAGTTACATTGACCTTCAGTTTCTTGAATGGTCCATGTTCTTGCTGGCTTATGATCTTTGCATATGTCAGGCCCCATCCATGTGCCTTATCCACGTTGTGTTCTAAAATCTCATTCCTCATAAAATCTTCTTTGTTCATTCCTCAGTCTAAATCAGGGCCTCATTCCAGGCTCTCAGGGCTCATTTTTCCTTTCCTTTTTGGCACATTTTGTACTTTGTACAAAATACAATGTCATTACTGGAGTAGCATCTAAATCCCCTCCTGGACTTGTAAGCTCAGTAAGGGCAACACAACATTACTTGCTGCTTTATCTTCATATCCATGCTTACATAGTAAATAGAAATTATTTAAGGAAAATAGGAAAGCCAGAATGAAGGAAGGAGAAGTATGCAGCTACTATGCAAGGTGGGAAAGTTCTCTACACTGGGAGTTTTAGTATTGCTACTACAATATGGGTATTTTATAAAACCCTACTCACTTCAAATAGAAGAGTTATTTTGTGACAACTTATTTGTTTCCCTGTTAAAAGAAAGCATGGGAAGAATATAATCACATTGAAAAGATTTTGTTCCATGATGTCATGGATTTCTAAAATAGCACGAAGGAATAAAAAAAAACTTGAAAAACCCAAATAGGGATTATAGACTATTTGTAATTCTTTTTATCTTTTGTTGCCCTCCTTCCCCACACTCTGATTCTAATTATATTTTTACAAAATCTAATATGAGAGGGAAAAAACTATTAAATCATTCTCAGTAAGGTATAAGATTAAAACACTGTTACTTTTACATAGTTCCCAGCAGCTGTAACATTTGAAAATGTAAATAGCCTTAAGTTGAAACTTTCAGTTGGTATTTCAATTTTGTGGATGCCACTTTGATAATAAAATCACTCCATATGGCCAAATACATAAAATAACCAAAGTTTCAGGTTTCTAAAGCCCTTATCAAGCAATATGTATAACAGATATCTTCTGTCCATGCGTGCCACCACTCCCTGCTTGTCTCTTCCTGAGCCTCATCAGAGAGCTCAGGCCAAGAAACCACTTTCCCCGGGGGAAGGTGACCACATACTCTGAGAAACAGCAATCGATATCCAAATTTGATGGGAGAAATGAACTCTGGAAAATATATTATTTAGACAAAGTAGGGACAGTATATTGACTGACTGGAGAGACCTTTCTTACTTAATCTCTAGGAAAATGCCCTTTATGCTTAAGACAAAGCCTAGGGCAAAATTTCCACACCTATGATGGACTACAAGAAAGAAATGGCTTCTCAAACCACTATCGTGCTTGGCCCAGTTCCTTACCTGGCAGCCTTGGGTGAATATCCCAAGGTGCCTTTTCGTTTGCCTCAAGTGCCAAGCCGTGCCCACAAGCAGGTGTAGAGTGTCACTGACACAGTAGTGAGGTTTGTCACAAAAAAGCGCATTCACGTCCTTGTCAGGACTCTATGGTTCCTGTGTGGGTAGATGGACAATGCGTATAAGGCGCATGCGCAGCGTGGAGCAAGCGCCGCGCCCTCCTGCTGCAGCCGTTACTGGTACCACCATGGGTCGCCGTCCTGCTCGCTGTTACCGGTACTGTAAGAACAAGCCGTATCCCAAGTCTCGCTTCTGCCGAGGTGTCCCCGATTCCAAGATCCGCATCTTTGACCTGGGTCGGAAGAAGGCGAAGGTGGACGAGTTCCCACTCTGTGGCCACATGGTGTCCGATGAATATGAGCAGCTGTCCTCTGAAGCCCTGGAGGCCGCACGAATTTGTGCCAACAAGTATATGGTGAAAAGTTGTGGCAAAGATGGCTTTCACATCCGAGTGCGGCTCCATCCCTTCCACGTCATCCGCATCAACAAGATGTTGTCCTGTGCTGGGGCTGACAGGCTCCAGACGGGTATGCGAGGTGCCTTTGGAAAGCCTCAGGGTACGGTGGCCCGAGTCCACATCGGTCAAGTCATCATGTCCATCCGCACCAAGGTCCAGAACAAAGAGCACGTGATTGAAGCCTTGCGAAGAGCCAAGTTCAAATTCCCTGGCCGCCAGAAGATCCATATCTCCAAGAAGTGGGGCTTTACCAAGTTTAATGCTGATGAATTTGAAAACAAAGTGGCTGAGAAGTTCCTCATCCCGGATGGCTGTGGAGTCAAATACGTCCCCAATCATGGCCCCCTGGACAAGTGGCGAGCTCTGCACTCCTGAGAACTTGGAAAGCACATCCTCCTTTGGCCATGCTGGTCTGACTGAAGCTTATTAATAAAATTTACTAGAAAAATACTTATTTTCAGTATTTTAAATATCTTTACAGTAGTTTTAGAGTACAGATTATTAAAGAAATGATTTTTATATTCATACAAGAAAGCGTTCTAATGGCAAATGATCCTTTAAAGTGAGAATTAAACAATTTGTATGCAATTTATAGAAAAAACTATTCTAACCCAAACAGTTTTAACTTGGGAGAGGCTGGGGAAATATGCCAAAAGTTTTGTTTGTAGTGCAGTCATAATTATGCAGCTATTGTGACCTTGAGTAAAAAATAGCTAGAGAAAATTCAAGATTTATAGAGGAAAAATCTTTATTTATAGAAAGTAAACAGGGATGTAAATAAGGGTAGGCTTTAGAAATATTTCAACTGTAATGTCTTTGAAACTTAAAGAGTCTAAAACTTTTTGCTTAGGTTTTCCTTATAAATTTCTGCACATTGTTTTTAGAATTACCTATCACCTTCACTTATTAGTACAAGGACAATTGGGTATTATTGCAAAAGGTTTCCCCAGACAAGCCTTACATTGTCTCCTACTCAGGGCACAATAGTCCAATCTTTTCTTCATCACAAAAAGGTTATAGGTTGAAAACAGAGTTCAGATTGCTTGAATCTGAATCCCAGTAGAACCAACAGAAAAGAGATAATGACAATAAATCAGCTTACCTGTGCTCTAAGAAGACTCTAGAAAAGTTGCAATCTGTAGGTGCTTGCCCTGCATTAGTTACACCGACCACACAGGTGTGTTATTTTAGAAACTACATAAGCCAAAATTCTGGGTCTCTACAAAATTTTAAAATTCCAGTTAAGTTAGTCTCTCCACTCTCAACCCTGTAAACAATACCTTCAGTTTTCTGAAACTAACAACTCATTTTCAGAGTCACTATATTGAATGAGAGCAACCAAAGGAGTACTAAATAGTGTAGAAAATTTGCCTTTAAAATTGTTTCCATTTACTTGAAAAAATTTGCCGGTCCTAAAATTTTATCTCACTTAATATTTATTTCAGGCTCCCACTAAAAGATATTTTTACTTGAGCATTTTTAAGTGAGGTTGATGTTTTAAACTAATATTTTTCATATTATATAATATGAAAAGAATAACAACTACAAAATAATATGAATATATAAAAGGGCTCTTCAGCAAGAAGAGGAAGAAGTACTTTTCTTGACATGTTTTATGTGATTCTTTAAAACTCCTGAAGTTTCCTAGGAAATTAAGTCCTATGCAATTCATAAATGAGGGTAGACCTAAGCCATACCTTCTGACTCATGTCCAGTTTCAATTCTAAATTGAAATTTTAATTTGGAAACAAATTATATATTCATAATTTGTATACTCCTGCAATGAAACATAACTATCTGCTTGTTTAAAATAAAATATACACATACAGTTAAGTAAACTCAAGTAAATATTGCTGAATAAAACTTTGATTTACTTGATGGTATCTCCAGGTTTTATGAAAAATACTGAATCAGAAGATGAGGACAACTTCAATTGCACCATGCACTGTGCAATTTAGACTTGAAAAGTACTTTCAACAAATGATCATTATATAGTCCACCATTTTCATACCCTCAAAGTATGGAATTATACTAAGCATATTTATTTGAAATCCTTATTTTATAAAAAAAAATTCTAGATTTGGCAGGATTTGGCTGTCAATAACATGGGCAGGCATTTTATTTCCACTTTAGTAACTTTATACTACCTACCCTGAGACAATTCAAATAGGGCTTTCTGGTTCTTAGATTGTCACTTTTTTTATTGTTGTCCAATTATAGTTGTGCCCTTTTTCCCCCTACTATTCTCCCCCCACTCTACCTTGACCTAAGGATTGAGCTGGGAGATCATTGGCCCCAGTCATCTCCTACCTTTATATTAATGACACAGGTTTTTAGTTTTTGTTTAACTAAGTAATGAATGTATTGTTTATTAAAATACTCTTTTTTAAAAAGTAAGTATTAATGAAAATAATGAGTAAAGTCAAAAGTAAATTAAATTACACCATCGATAGTAATTCAAAGTGAGGTCATTGTTACACTCAACAGTGGAAAATAAGAGATGCTCTGGCATCAGGATGACTGGAATTGAATGTCAATTTCCTCATTTACTTAGGAAAATTAATATTCTCATTCTTTAATTTTCTCAACTAAATGGGTGAGGACAGTAAAAAGTCATTTTTAGGATTAAACGAGAATTCATTGATAAATGAATAGGATTGGGCTTTACTAAGTATAAAAAAGTAATGTTAACTTATAACAGTTAATACTGAAGTGATTGTCATTACATTTTCTTCTGCTTCACTGTACTAGTAGTGTTATATTTTTTCATGATTTATATAACCTTAATATTCCGTTTTCTTAACCATCATTTTCTCCAGTATCTGGAGTCCTAGATTTAATTGGATTACATGTTCTGATTTTTTTTTTTCTTTAGTTTTATAATTTCAACTTCCATATTATTCTATTTTCTCATCTATTGTTGGAGCTCTTTTTGAAAAATGTAATTGTGCTTTACTAATTAACCTCTACATATGACTCACTTATGAAGGTTTTCTTTTTTCCTACCCAAACTGGATTTTTTAAATCTACCTTACCCACCTTTTTCATTAGATATTTATTTCTTCTTTTTTCTCATTTTTTTCAAACAAATGAGTGTATGCTGTCATGCCATTATTTTCATACTGCCTATGTGTGATATAGACTTTCTATTTAATCTGAACGATTGTGGCTGAATTTCTCTAGTCGTCCTTCACAAAATTTATTGCTATTGTTGTTATTAATTTTGTGTTTTCTGTGAGTTCCGTAATCTAAGGGCTATTACTATCATCAAATTTTCCAAAACCTCAGAATGAGAGTATAGAGAAAAGAGAACTTGAAGGAAATCATAATCTGGCTTTTTTTAAAGGTTTTATTTATTTATTTTTAAAGAGAGGGAAAGGGAGGGAGAAAGAAAGGGAGAGAAACATCAATGTGTGGTTGCCTCTCATGTGCCCCCTACTGGGAACCTGGTCTGCAAACTAGGTATGTGCCCTGACTGGGAATAGAACCAGTGACCCTTTGGTTCACAGGCTGGTGCTCAATCCACTGAACCACACCAGCCAGGGCATAATCTGGCTTCTGATGGATGCTGGATTATGATTCATCTTCTGAGATCCCATTAAATATCCACACCAAGGCCCACTTGTCTCAGTCAGTGCAGTTGACTCCTCTAGCTGTGGTGTTTTTTATCCTTGTTCTGCTGTTATTCAGTGCAGAACGTTGGACAATGGGAAGCCCAGTTCCTGAGGATCTTTGGAATTGCTTGGGGCTCCACCTGTGAATGGATCCCTGCGTAACTAATACGTTCAATATTTTTTTCTCTCTATTAGGGCATTAGTGAAACATTTTAAAATCTCATGTTTCTTCATGAATGCTTCTAAGAGTTTAGGTAGTTCAAAGCAATACATTCATAAATGATCATTATATAATCTGCTATATCATCCACCCCTCATAATATGTAATTATACTAAAAGTATTTAGCCAGAAATATTCAGTTAAATTTAAAAAATGCAACTCTGGATATCACATGAGAATACTGCCTTAATTTCAAGTCTTCTCTCCTAAATTTATGATATGGATATGACATGACCCTTTTTTGATGCTTTTGACTATTTCTTTTCTATATCATTTATTTCATTAGGTACTGGGAAAAGAGATCCTTTGATGCTGTTTTATGTAAGTTTATTGACCCAGAAATCCTATTAATACCATACCAAAAATTACCAAATTCTGAAAATTTTAACTTTTAAGCAATTTGTGTAAAAAATTATCTTCCACATGTTTATAACAACTTTTAGTTCTCTTTTTTTGGGAGGGGGCATGCATCTCAGTTATAGCTAAAATAACTATGACTATCAAAATGAAGAATTTAATTTTTGTTTTGTTTTATTGATTTAAGCCAGAGAGAGAGAGAGAGGAAAGCCGATATTTTTGTGCCACTTATTTATGCATTTATTGGTTGATTCTTATATGTGCTCTGAGCAGGGATCAAACTTGCAACTTTGGTATATTAGGACAATGCTCTAACAAACTGAACTACCTAGCCAGGGCCCCAAAATGAAATATTTTTAATGTGAATTCTAAAAACATAAATTTTGTGTTTGTGTCTATTCTGAATCTTAACCTTTATTATGTGTTAATTACCTAATCAATTGTTTGTACATATTTAATTATATAATTGAAATAGGCTTATGAGAGTTATGTTTGTGCTCCAATAATTAATGAATAGGACCATACCTGCAGGAGAAACCACTGCATTTTGAGAATTATATTATGAAACACTTTAATGTTCCTACTCATGAAACTCCCTGTTATTCCAAGTTGACTGGTCACTGGTAGAAAGATAAGGGGTTGTGGAGGAGGCTGGCATCTTTTGGGCAAATGCAGAGTTTTTTAAGGAGCAACTTTTCCTTCTACTCTTGGTGCATAGCGAGGGGACATCACAATAGATTTTTAGGAAATGGTGATTTTCTTTTGCTTAAATGTTAGGGTCATTAAACAACAACAACAACAAAAAGATAATGCTGGTGGTGAGAACTGGAAAGACATGGCAGCACATGTTCGGGCAACCCTCATCGCCAGTTTCTCGCATAGTAAGGATAAGACTTAAATTTTCCAAAGTGTTGGGCCATTCTCGTGTTTTAAATTTAAACAACATTGTTGATTCTATGACCCCTATCCCTGTAATCTGGAGTTGTTTAATGTAGAGAACATTGTCTATGCTCACATTTGTTGTCAATATTTTAAAGGATGAGAGATGGAAAAGGAGAATAAGGACAGACAATTTCCTCTTTCGTGATCTAAGAAGATGAAACTACTAGTCTAGGCTACACCAGTGAAACAGACAGGAGGTTTGAATAGGATGAGTGACAATTTTAATAATCGTAATAGCATAATCAAAATACAATTAAAAACAAATAGCTTGACAAAAGAAAAAAGAAAGTTATTGAAAAGTTACGGATGAGGCTTAGATATTATTAAGGAAATGTGCTACTGAAAAAGCAATAGAGCTCCAGTGGAGCATAACTGGTAGTTTTTCCTGGGAAAATAAAAATTTTATGTTCACCTCAATGTTTCTCCTGTCAAACTAGTCACATAAGCAATTTTGATGAAAAAATTCTACAAGTCATACCAGCAAATGCCTGAATTACTAAGACATTGAAATTTCACCAGACTAAAGTAAACTTCTCTCCGCATAAGGAAACTTATATATCACTTCCAAAAAACTTCTTTACCACTTAACTATGGTCACTCTAATTCTCTCCCTCATATGAGTACCTTAGATATGAGCATACTTTAAATTTCCATCACTGAAATCAATGTTCACATTGCTTAGTAAAATTATATGTGTATATTTTATATGTATATTTTACATATGAATACATATTCATAAATATGTATGCATAGATATGAGATCTGTCCAGAAAGTATCAAGCCATGGACTATGTAAAAGAGGCATTTATTGAAGAAGAAACAAGATACAAGAAACATTGTACATAGGACAATGATGCCTCAGTCCCCTTCAAAGTAGGCACCTTGGGACCTCACACAGTTCTCTCAGTCTCCATCAGCTGCCCTGTTGTATTTTCTTGAATCTCATCCATGGTCTGAAATCTCTTTCCTTTCAAAGGTGATTTTAGTTTTGGGAAAAGCCAGAAGTCTCTGGGTACCAAATCCGGGCAGTAGGGAGGCTGAATCAAGTGGGTGATTTGATATTTCACAAAAAACTCTACATGAAATGTGAAGCATGAGCAGGTGGATTGTTGTGATGAAGCTGCCAATCACCAGTTGCCCATAGCTGCAGCCTTCTGAATCATCCGAATAGTTCCTATGAGGGAATGTTCATGCTTAACACAAAATTTGATGCAGATTTGGTGCTCTGTTCACTCAGTCATTTTGAATGTGACCTCCACACAATACACATGCTCACTCAATGGTGTCTATTGCCCCAGCAGACTAGTACAGTAAAGTTGTCATTGTCCATGCATGTGCACTCCAGTCCACTCTCCTTGGCTGCCAGGTTACATTGATATCGTGCAAACCATTCTAGTTACATTCATAATAGGTAGACATTTTCCAGACAGATCTCCTATGTGTATATATATGTGTGTGTTTGTGTGTATATGTATATGTATGTGTGTATATATGTATATGTTTGTATATATTTATATCCCAAATTAACCATAAAAATGTATTATCTCCTGTCTAGTGGATAGGGGTTTGGTTTATACACACAATGGGCTACTTCAATTTATATTCTAAAATCACAAACCATGTTTTGAGACAACAATGGAGTATTGATAAAAAATGTCATTTTCACAATTTTACTCATTTTTCAATATGTTATAAAATAATTGAAAGTTATCAAAATATAACAGTCTATAAAGTCCAAACCTACTTTATCAAAAATCAAAGTTGATGTTTTGGAAATTTGATTCTTAACTACAGCTAATGACATACTTGTTGCAAATATCACCAATACTTATTCACTGAATTAGTGAATTTTGGGTCTTACAGACCCTCCAATGTCAGAAAATAATTTAAAATTACATGATAAATTTGAAGATTAAACCCTTGTCTAATGTATCTTTGGTAAATATGTTCTCTCATACAGTCAGTTCCCCTTCCATTTTGATGATGGCTTCTTTAGCTATACAGAAACTGTTTAAATTTGATATAGTACAATTTGTTGATTTTTTTCCTTTATTTCTCTTGTCCTAGAAGATATATTGGCAAACATATTTGCCAATGATACATCAGACAAGGGCTTACTCTCCAAAATATATACCAAACTCATATGACTCAACACCAGAAAAATCAACAACCCAATGAAAAAATGGGCAAAAGACCTGAATATACACTTCTCCAAGGAAGGCATACAGAGGGCCCATAGACCTATGAAAAGATACATAACATCACTAGCCATCAGAGAGATGCAAATTAAAACCACAATGTGATTCACCTCACACATGTCAGAATGGCTATCATTAGTAAATCAATAAACAAGTGCTGGTGAGGATGTGGAAAAAATGGAACCCTAGTACACTGTTGGTGGGAGTGCAGACTGGTGCAGCCACTGTGAAAAACAGTATGAAATTTCCTCAAAAAGTTAAAAATGGAACTGCATTATGACCTAGCAATTCCACTTCTGGGAATATACATTAAGAATCCTGAAACACCAATTGAGAAGAACTGCTGTACCCCTATGTCAATAACAGTGCTATTACAATAGCCAAGTGCTGGAAATAGCCTATGTGCCCATCAGTAGATGAGTGAATTGAAAAACTGTGGTACATTTACACAATGGAATACTATGCAGCAGAAAGAAAGAAGGAATTCTTACCTTTCACAACAGCATGGATGGAACTGGAGAATATTACGCTAAGTGAAATATGCCAGTCAGTAAAAGACAAATACCATATAACCTCACTTATAACTGGAATCCAGTGAACAAAATAAACTAACAAGAAAAATAGAACCAAAGATGTGGAAACATGGAACACACTGACCTGTAGGTGGGAAGGGTAAAATGGTGTAAGGCAGGGGAAGGGACTAGTCAAAGAACATGAATGAATGACCCATGAACGTGGACAATGGAGAGAGGATTGACTGTGGGTGAGAGGGGTAGGCTGTGCAGAGGGGGGAAAGGAAAAAAAGAAATTGAGAAAACTGTAATAGAATAAACAATAAAAATATAAATTTGAAGAGACTTTTGTCCTTAGACCCAGTGGTGCCAGTTTTAGAGAGGTATCCTAGAGACACCCAATATTCTGAATCAGGAGACCTATGCAAGAATTTTCTTGCTGTTTTTTATAATAGCAGAAAAATTAATAAAAACTAAAACTAATTTCTGTAGAGAGGACAATACCATGGAAACTTTACCTGTTGGGGTATATTCACCATGGGAGACACTATAAAGAGTAAAAAACAAACTACAGCTGTAGCCAACAACATAGATAAGTCTCAGAATGTTGAGTGGGAAAAATAAAAAGGAAAGAAAAGAAGATTCCGTATAGCATGATGCCTTTTTCTAAACCTTTATGGAATGCAGCATGTTGGAAAGGGTCATCAGACAGGCGGCAGTGTCCTTCTGCTCTGTGCTGGGGCTCTTCTCCCACCACTAGCTCAGAGCCACTTGGAGTTTTCAAACATAAATGACATCAGAAGCAGATGTCCTTGGTCCCTAGTGCTCCATTATCACAGTCCTACGGCTCTCTCATTTTTTAAAAAATTTTCTTTTGTTGCTGTAAACTCTTCTTTCTATATCTATGAAATAGATGAGACTGCTATTTTTGTCAGATCTGGAAAATTATCATCTGTTATCTCTGCAGATATTACTGTTTTTCTAATACCAGTATTCTTTTTTTCTGAAATTCAAATTAAATAAATATTAGAGCTCATTGTATCCCCATGTTTCTTAACCTTTTGTTTTTGCATGTTTCCATATCTTTGTCTCCTTACAGGGCATTTGAATAATTTCTGCATGCCTATTTTCCTGTATACTATCATTTCTTTTTTTCTTTTTCTTTTTTTTTCACCCTCACCTGCAGACATTTTTTCATTGTTTTTAGAGAGAGAAGAAGGGAGAGAGGAAGGGAGAGAGAAAAACATCAATGTGAGAGACAAGCATCAATCAGTTGCCTTCCTGTACACACCCAGGCCTGATATTGAACCCACAACCTAGGCATATGCCCTGACAGATAATTGAACCCACAACCTTTCCATTATGGAATGATGTTCCAACCAATTGAGCCACCCTTCCAGGGCTGTATTATTTTTTCTTTACCTGATTTTAGTCTGTTGTTTAACCCATCTGTGAAGACTTTAATTTGTGCAATAGCATTTTTCATTTTTAGAAGCTATACTTAATTTTTTCTTAAAATAAACATCTTTTCATTGCTCTTCTTGTTTATTTCATATTTAATCCATATATATTTATGCTTTTTATACATTATTATTTTATATTTTATCATTCATTATTTCAGTATCTGAGATCTAAATTTATTTATTTGTTATTTTGCTTTCATTCCTATTTCATAGTGGATTTTTTCTTTTTTTCTTTTCAAAGGTCTTTTATTGTTAAATTATATTTTCCTTAAATTATTTTGTGGTATACCAAGACCTGTGTTGGGTACTTTTTCTGCCAGACAGGATTTATAGTAGATTTCGCCTGTTCCTTTGGATGCCACTATCCTGGAGCTAATTTCTCTTGTCACAAGGGATCAAGAATGTGAAATTCTCAGGCTTGGCTTTCTGACTCTGCTTTACACTTAAATTCTGTAAGGATGTATTCTTGTGTGTCTCTGGGAAATATACCTGCTTTGCTTGTACCAACTGTTCACAGCTCTCTGCTTCAATTTCAACCTGCTGTTGTTTGCTTCTGTTTTTAGGTCCTTGGAGATTTCTTTATTTCTAGTGAACCTGGAAATGTAATTAAAGGTAAGAATATAGGCAGAATCTAATTATATTTTATTGGAGGGTCTCTTAAGCCATATACTATTACTAAGTGGAAGTTACAGTATTTTAAAATCTGGTGTATATACCTTGAAAAATACCATGGTAACTTTACCTGGAATCATAGTAATATCTACAGACTTCAAAAATATTATAGTCTTTCTAATAGTCTTTGCATTGCCTACTTGCAAAATTTGGATCTAAAATACTGTATGCAATGCAATGGTTTTTCATTATCTTACATGAGCTGAAAATGCTCCCCAGAATTTCCTCCTTCATAGGTTGCTTGATCACAAGGGAAATTTGTGTGAGATTTGGAAGGCAGAAATGAAGAGTGCCAGGTACCACTGCAGTTCATAATGCTGTGGTTGGTTTGTGGAATCATCTCAATGAAAGCTGGCAGCAATCCAAGATCCGGTCCTCCAGCCCCTGCCAGCTCTCGCCCTGTAGCCCTGTAGCCCTGTAGCCCTGTACTTTCTCTGAGCCCCAGGCCAGATGTGTTTGCAGCTGTGCTGATGGGCATGGCCTTCTGCTCAGTTGCACTGGTAGAATTAAAGCACTGACAGACCTGGACTCCAGCTTGTCTTCAAACTGGCCTCAGTTTGTCCTCGTGGGTTCCATTTGTAGAATCAAATTTATTTATACTTAATTTACATTTAGATTTTTTCTCAAGTATCTTTCTGACTCATAATGACTTCAGGCTACTGCAAGGAGAGAGGTAACAGTGTTCACTAGACTTCCTCGTGATCCCTGGTTGGTGACTTAGGTGACATTTATCTGACCACCCCCAATCCCCTTTAGAACTATTTTCCCAGTCATTCCCACTACTCTGCAGAATATAATTCCTATATACTCATATATTTATTATTCTATATTACCCTTAGTAATTCTTCTTTCATGAAAAAACTCTAGTTCAGTGGTCCCCAACCTTTTTAGCACCACAGACCAGTTTTGTGGAAAACAATTTTTCCATGGACCAGGTTGGGGGTATGGTTATGGGATGACTCAAGCACATTACATTCAAGCTCACCTCCTGCTGTGTGGTCTGGTTCCTAACTGGCCTGGACCCATACCAGTCCATGGCCCAGGTGCTGGGGAGCTCTGCTCTAGCTCATATAAGAATGATCATTAAAATCAGGACAACATTAAAAATTAGTTTGGTGTAGCTATTGAAAATGCAAATGATTTAGAACAGATAAACTTCTCTGGTCTCTGGATCCTGGTTCTGCCCTCTACTTTCCCTTAACCTTAAGAAATTGGTTGAAACTTTCAGAGTGTTAGTTGCCTAAACTTTAAAACAATTTCAACTGTAAAACTAAGATTAGGACAATTATGAGAACATGCACCCAGCACAGTTTCTGTTATAGTATACTCTGAATAAATGTTGCTTACTATTATTATTTATTATTAAGTAGTTAGAACTTGAAAAGAGTTCACTGCATAGTAGCTATGCTTATTAATATAATGACTCTGGCTATGGAGGGAAATCTAAATTGTACCTACTTTTAATTGCAGAATCTCAAAATCTCAATATTATCTTTAAAATCCATGCCTAAAGTATACACTATACCTATTTTTTTGTAATCCCAACAATGGTGAAACATTTGAATTGAATTGTGAATATGTATAATAGCCATTATACTCACTATTCCCTGGTAAATTAATTCAGATTTTCTACTGAAGACACATAAAACTTCTGTGAAATAACTATCACTGCTCAAGAAATTTGCCCATAGTTTAACTTTTTATTACATGTTAATATATTATTTAAAGCATTTAGATATAATTTTAATTATATTAGTGTGATTATTTATATGTATTAGGAAAAAGTAATTATGTTATGGTAATATAAAAGATACCCAAATAGTTTACTATTTCCTACTTATATATTACAGAGACATATTGGTACATATTATTCTAGATTTAACGAATAGTGAAAAGTTGTGACTAAGTTGGGAAAAGCATTTTTATTCACAATCATTTTAAGAGGTATATTAAAATATAAGAATGGACTGCATAAATTTCAGCCATAAAAAAGCATAGGCTTTCATCATAAGAACATAAAGAATGCTATCCTAGGCATTATTTTTCATTTTGCACTTAGTCCCACCAGCGCAACTAACTTACACATGACTGCAATAAGTCTTTATGCTAGATTCTGATTTGTAAACATCCTCTCTCTCCATCTCTCTCTGACTTACCGACAATCTCAAATTCACACACTTATACACACACATATTTGAGATTGTCGGTAAGTCAGTACTCTGGCAATATCAGTAGTTTCATATTCCATTCAATCTAGTCACATGCCAATCAGTTTAGAGAGAAAGAAAGAAAGAATCATTTCTGGAATAAAACCTTTTGCATATGAACAGTTTGTCTAAAAATGTGTAATATTTAGCAATTCAAGTGTTATGTCTTAAACTTTGAGAAAAGAACAAGAATTACTATACTAATAAAATATTACCATGTAATAAGAAGAAATTAGAATTTTTTTCTAGAAGATCTGGTTAAGCTTACCCCTAATGGATTACAATTATGCTTCTAAGGAGTCTTATAACAAAATGTAGTTTGAATAAGGTAATGAGGCTCACTACTACCAACTGAAACCTAATGCATTGTTCATGTAAATATGATGTAGTTATATGGAATGTACATAGTATTTTGTCTTACGAGGGATATGCTAGTAGATCAAATATATTCCATTTATTAGGTAAACCTGCATACCCATAGTAGGATACAGCAGAATGAGACTGAAAGAAATCTTAAATGGAATCACTAAAATTGGGTCCCAGTTCCATCCGAAAAAGAGAACACTGTAGAGACTATGGAGACAGGTAACACTTGGTAAGCAGTGATTATAATTAATAAATTTCAAGAAAGCTCTAGGCTTATTTATAGGCTGGCAGACAAAGACTATGGAAATTCCATGACCAATGAATGAGGTTTGGTAAGCTCATTTCAAGAAAGACCTGTCAACAGATATTAGGACACAAGTCCTGAGAATTGGAGTTAGACACAGGATTTCAGTGCCCGATAGAAGTATTACCAAGAAGTAAGGAAAGACCCAAAGGTCTGGATAAAATATAGATTGTTTATCAATACATATAGCTTGATCAACCAGTCAGGATTGGTAAAAACATCAAAATAAGGTTATGATCTTGGGATGTATTCCTGCCTTTAAACCTGGGTAAAGGTTTAAACCTAGTCCATGTGCTTTACAGGATATCATATTTCACACAGATTTTCTAGTGTACAAGTGTGAGAATCTCTGGAAGGAAAATATCTAGGAATAAAATTGTAAGAAATAGACTGGTTCAACTTTATCAAATAATGTTAAATCTTTTTTTTCAAAAAGACTTCAATGTATACTTCCTCCAGCAACGTATGAGAGTTCCCATTCCCAAATAGTCACCATCATTTCTTGACTTTTTTATACTTTCAGAAAAAACAATTTCATAACCTCAGAATTATATCTACAGTAATTGTAGTTTAGTCTGCATTTCTCTGAGGAACTTTTTACCTCTCTTCAAATTCTTTTTGACCATTCATGTTTTTTCTTCTGTGAAATGACATATTCTTTTTCTTCCA
Source organism: Trachops cirrhosus (assembly GCA_028533065.1). Classification (NCBI taxonomy): domain Eukaryota; kingdom Metazoa; phylum Chordata; class Mammalia; order Chiroptera; family Phyllostomidae; genus Trachops; species Trachops cirrhosus. The sequence goes on from CM052538.1 coordinate 108,585,821, forward strand.
GTGTTCTACAAAGCTCCTTGCATTTTTGCCTTCAGATTTATATTTGTCCTGAATACAAGACATTTATCTATTGTATATGCTGCCTTTAGTTCCTGCTTATTTGTGGCTTATCTTTTCAATTCATTTATGGCATTTTAGATGAACTAAAAGTTTAGTATATTTGGATTTACCAGTCATTTTCTCTATTGTTTAGACATACATTTCCTTTAAGTAGTAGTTTTCTGTTTCTTGGTTATAAATATATTCACTATTTTGCTTTGAATGTTTTTGCAAGTTTGCCTTTATTTTTAAAATATTCAATTTGGAGCTAACTTTTGTGTGTCATATGAGAAGAATCTAATTTCATTCTTTAAATTATGAATCACAAGTTGTCCTTACAGTATACTAAATAGTTCATCATTTTCCTAAATTTGTGAACCAATTTTGAGTTCTTTCTTCTGGTCCATCAGACTGCCTTTCTTATTATGATGTTAAAATAAATCTTAGGATTATAAAAAGTTTACTTTCACATTTATTTTTCTTCAATACCCTTCTATATTAACTTCTATATTAAACTGAGAATAAGCTAGTCAGTTTTGGAGAGAACAGGACATTTTGATTGGAATTGTAATGTATTTATAGACTGAGATAGACATATATGTATGATGTTATATAACTTTTTATAAACATGCTATATCTCTTCCTTTATTTAGATTTTATTAAAGTCACTCATACTTTTAATTAAGTTTATTTGGATGACATTAGTAATAAGATTATCCATTCATACAATTCTATAATTTTTCCAGTAAGAACATTTATCAGATTTATTTCAAGAAAACAATTTTATTGCTATTATAAACTATATTTTTATTTCACATTTTCTAATCTTTTATTACTGGAATGGAGAAATATAACTGAATATTATATGTTAATCTTTTAATGGGTGATGTTGTTAAACTCTTCTCTTTGTTCAAATTATTTATCTTTTTGTTCTTTTGTATTTTTTACTTTGTACATAGGCAGTCATATCTACTACAAATTGTGATAGCTTTTTAAACAATCCAATCTTTAAATATATTTCTGTTCTTAGTGCACGTACTAGGGCTTCCAACATGATGTTAAATAGAAATGGGGAGAACAGGTACTTTAGCTTTGGTCTTTCAGAAAGTAGAACTTGAGATGGTTCTCCTTTTGCAAGGTGAAAGCTTACCATATTTAGATTGGCAAATAAAAGGAAGAGAAACAAAGTAAGATACAAAACAACAAAACACCATAAAAACATTGTGTCACAATGAGCCACAAAGAGGTGATTGATCATTGGGTGTGTTAGTCTGACATGTTGGCTGTTCCAGGGAAGGAGAAATGGTATGTCAGAACCTTCTCCAGAACAAAGTGAGACAATTTATCCAGCCCTCTTCTTCCCCTCACTTTTCATTAGCAAATGTCCACTAATGACCGAACTTCTGATTTACACTATCTGGTGGCTACTCTGGAAGCCAGACTTCATGTTCAATATTGTGTGGTATTGTCTAAATCTGAAAATGGTGAGGTGCCATCACCAAGAAGAAGGGGGGCAAGGGAACTGAAAACCCCCACAATGCTTATAAATATAGCAAGCATCTTCGTTCTGTTCTTAATTCATGGACTGATTTTAACATTTACCTTTGCTTTATATTTGCCGTATGATTCAATAGATACATCACATGGGATTAATGTTACAGAAGATATTCAGATACCAGATAAGCACATAAAAAGATACTCCACATTATATGTCATCAGGGATGAGCAAACTAACAAACAAGACACAACTGCAAAGCTATTTAGAATTGCCAAAATCCAGAGCACTGACACCAAATGCTGGCAAGTATGTAGAGAAAACAGAACTCTCATTGCATGCTGGTGGTAACGCACAATGGTGCAGCCACTTTAGAGAACAGTTTAGTCATTTCTTACATATTCTTATCATAAGATCCAAAAATCATGCTCCTTGCTGTTTACCCAAAAGAATTAGAAACTAATGTCCACACAAAAACTGCTACAGATATAATAGCTTTGTCCATAACTGCCAAAACTTAGAAGGAAATAAGATGTTCTTCAGTGGATGAGTAGAAACATAAACTAGAATATTATTCAGTGCTGAAAACAAATTGTAAAACAAAGTAAAAGAAACCAATATGAAAAGTCTATATACTCTATTTTTCCAATTATATGCCATTCTGGAAAAGGCAAAACTATGGAGACAGTAAAAAAAAATCATTGTTTTCTAGGGGTGGAGTGGGACTTGGGGAAGGAATGAGTAGATGAAGCACAGAGGATTTTTAGGGCAATAAAAATATTCTGTATGGCCATTAGAGTGATGGATATGCCATTATGCATTTGCCTAAACTGATAGAATTTACCACACCAAGAGTAAACCATAGTGCAAACTATGGAATTCGGGCTATTACGGAGTGTTAGTGCAGATTCATCAACTGTAGCGCATATGTACCGCTCTGGTGTGGGATGTTGACAGTGGAGGAGGCAGGAGGTATATGGAAAATCTCTGTACTTTTTTTGCTATGATGTGAGCTTAAAACTGCTCTATAAATAGTCTTTTAAAAATGAATGTCGGATTTTATCAAACTTAAATTACCTTAATATACATAATATTTGGGGCATTTATTTTCCCCTTTCTGTGAAATGACTGTTTTGTTTCTATATTTTGTCATTTTTCTATAGAATTGTCATACATTTATTGATGTGGGGTAGTTCTTCATGCAAACCAGATAGTAATCTACTGTCAGGTTCACAAGTTTAATTTACCATCTACTTTCAGTTTTATTTATACTTGATATATAACAAAAAAATGGCATTACAGATCATTGAGTTAATGATGGACTGTTCAATAGATGGTGCTAGTAAAATTGATCACCAATAGTTTAAAATGAAGTTAATTTTTGTGAACTGTGACTTATTCATAGAAGATTATAAAAACATATATAGAAGTAAAGACTACTCACAAATTAAAGATGTCGCCCAGATTAAGAAATAAACACTGCTGGTGTCCTCGGGTGGCCTGCTTATCATTTATGGATCACATCTCCTCCCTGCTCTTTACTGGGACCTGGCTTTTATGATTCCTTTTTTTTTAAAAAAAATTTATCAATGTTTACATCTATAGTCACTATACTACATAGTGTTCCCTACTCTTACTTTATGTAAATAAAATTTCAATTACTCCATTGTTAACGGGCCTCTATAAAACCCCAGGTGCCTTTCTTTTTCTTTCAGTTTTTTCTCTTTAAAGAATACATTCCCTAGTGCAATCACCTGAATCAAATAATCTCCTTAACGTACTTCGTCTTCCCCAACAGCTGAAAGGATTAGAGGAGAGAGGAAATGTTTTGAGAAAGAAAAAAGTAGATTTATATATTCCCATGATGGCTTCGTATGTTTAACTGTGATATCAATGTTGAGATAATTTTCCAAAAAGGTAAAATCATGATTCCCATACAGATGTAAATATGACTGTGCACTAGCTGTATTATTTCATTCTTAATAAAGAAACCAGGAAAATGTCACAATGGGTTTAAAAGAGAATCTAAAGAACAAACATGTTTATAGATCAGGAATATGAAAAAGAATGTATAAATGGAGGCAAAACTAACCTCTTCCACAGTAGAAAAGGGAGGTAATTGAACGAATGCCTGACAAGGCAGAGTTGTATGTCTAAGGACAAGGAATGCTATCTACAAATTATAGCTCCCATAAAAACAAATCTCAGAAAGCTGAATGTTTGCTACAGACAATGCAAAGTTGTCATTGAAACAATAACTTTCCCTGTGGTGACATCAGTCATTTAGTCACACTCACTAGATGATCAATATTGTCACATTTAGCACAACAGATGACTGTGTGTGATAAACATCGCAATGTTAATTTTTCCTACTTTGTTATTATGTCCCCTTTCAAATCATCGGAATACTCACATTAGTCTTTTTCTATTACATTTATGTTCCACTCGCTGTGCAGCATGCCCAATCTCATTTTATCCTCCTTTCTCATAAACCATCCAAACTTGACGTTTCTCACACAAGTGAAGACTTCACAGTCCTCCAGTAGCTCAGACGAAGAAGCGTGGAGAGCCCTTGTTTGCTTGACAAATGATGTGTTTCAAGGACAGACATGTGATCAATTATTGTTTCATTGCTATGTGTATTTGCACCTCTTGGCATTTTGAGGTGGTGTTTTTTAAATGGTGACTTACCCCCCTGCTGCATTGCAGGACATTAGTTTCAACCCTGCTCTGGTTTATCATTATTTGAAAGCCCTTTTTGTAGATGAAGACATTTTGATTTAATTCCAGGGAGAGGCTTTTGGTTAAGCCATAATAGGCCACTTCCGAATTTTACTGTAAGTCATCTCTAAGAATACTAGTTTTGCTAATGTGTTTTTCAAATTTATGGTAGGACCCAAGAAAAGGGCTGAGTAAGAGAGACTCCAACTCCTGCTTATCATACACATAATACCTTTCTGCCTGTATTCATTTCCTCATATTTTAACCGTTGTTTTAATTTCTTTGTTTGCTGTTTACTAATTCAAAATTCATTCATTTTATTTGGCAATAAAGGCAATAAAAACCAGGCTGAAAACAGATTCGGTCCATGGTGTATAGTTTTCCAACCTCAGATGTAGACTATTAAAGCATTATTTGGAATTTTCATATAGAAGACAGCATTAATATCACAAAATGACAAAAACAAACTCTTCACCACAAAAGATGTTGCAAGAGAAGACAATGGATTATAGATGTGATTTATTATTATTAGTAGTAGTAGTACTATAGTGTTTTTGAACATTCGTTATACACTTACTGTAGTAAGATTGTTTTCATGTACTATGATACTTATGTTTCTCAAAACCCAATGAGTTACTTATTATCATTATCTTTAATTTTACAAAGGAAGTAAGTGAGGGTCAGGGGATTAGTAAATAACCAAAGTTTAGAAAGAATACTAGTCCTTGTTAAACAATCTTTTATCAGTTATTAAATTACCATCTGTATAGCCAATAATGACACAGCTGTGATTTCAATCCAAATCTGGCAAATCTATACCCAATGACTTCACCATTACAGTATATTGTGTGACATTCTGTATTAAAAAACACAGGTCTGGCCTTTACTGGTGTAACTCAGTGGATTGAGCATGGGCTGCAGACCAAAGGATCACCGGTTCAATTCCCAGTCAGAGCACATGCCTGGGTTGCGGGCCAGAATTCCAGTGAGGGCCATGTGAGAGGCAACCACACATTGATGTTTCTCTCCCTCTCTTTCCCCCTCCCTTCCCCTCTCTGTAAAGATAATGTAAAGATAAATAAATGAAATCTTTTAAAAATACACCGGTCTAGGAAGTATATTAAAATCCTAGACACTATCAGAAAAAGGGGAACATGTGTCAGTCCATGTTACCATCAGTACCCTCAAAATCACTTCATCTATTTCAGGAGCTGTTTTGCTTTAAAACATTTCCGTGTTGACATCTTTTGTTTAAAAGGAAGATATTCAAGTATTTTTCAACTAAGTCTTCCAAATGCCTCTCTGCAAAATAAATCTGTGACCCAAATGCACCTTTCATTCTTTCTTCAAAAGTGAAATTTACAATTAAAAAGGCTGATTTTAGATTAAAGGGCACTATTAATACAACTCTTTACAGATATATTTACTTTGAAGCAAAATGGATCAGAAATTGATTCTTCTCTCCCCATCTCTTGGAATACAACTGAAAGAAGAATGCAGTGTGGGCAGAGGGAGTTTTAGGTGAGCAGAATTGTGATTTCTAATATTAAATGAAGTAGCAACAAGGGGCTGCTGACTGGTAAGTGGCTACAGAGTTAATGGAAATTCTCTGGTTTACAGGTTTTACCTACAATATTCAACACAAAATACAGTTTCACATGAGTTTTGTATTGGGAAAATAAATCTGTGAAAGAAAAAAATCTAAAGTTCAGGATATTGTGATGAACAGTGTCCAAAACAATTACTTAATTGCTTTTAATGGAAATTTTCTATGTGTAGATTCTAAACCTAAAGGCTTTACTAGCATTTTATTTATTTTATTGAACATAGAAAACCCTGCACGTGCTTCTCTTTTCTTTAAAAATTTTATTTATTTATTTTTAGAGAGAGGGTAGGGAGAGAGAAAGACAGGGAGATAAATAGCAATGTAGGAGAGAAACATCAAACAGTTGCCTGTCACACGCCAAACCTGCGACCCGGGCATGTGCCCTGACCAGGAGTCAAACTGGCGGCTTTTGGCTTTGCAGAAGTCACCCAACCAACTGAGCCACACTGGTCAGGGCTCCTGCATCTGTTTTGCTTTGGCAGAACAATTCCATTGTTTTGACACATATAAATTAGTACCAGAAATTTCTGTGTACAATTTTTCCCTTTCTTAATAAAAAGTTTCTTAATACTTTTTCTGAGATCACTATATGTATTAGTTTTTGAGATCACAATATATTAGTTTTTGAGATCACTAATATAGTAAAGAGCTTTTTACAAAACAAAGTAAAACTTTTCTCCTCTAAAACAATATTACTATTTTTAAGATGCTTTCTTCAACAACCAGTGTGACTTCTTAATGTATTTTAGCTAAAAACTTTAAATCATGCTTTTCCCTTTATAGTGTAAGGTCTCTTGTGCAAGTATTATATAAAAACAAGGGAATAAAAGTAGAAAAGGTCAAAAATGAAGATAGTTAAGTTCCTGGCATAGCATTCCTAAAACCCCTAAAATTACCTACATGATAAAAATACTGGGAGCACCCCTTGTTCTGATATTTGGTCTTTGACCCAGTCCCTGACACATGGTGCCTTTATATGGTAGTTAATTTGAAGGTTTAAAACAAAACAAGAAAACTAGCCTATTTTCCTTCAACCCTCAGACTGAAAGGCCTAGAAGGATAAGATATGATGAAAATGATATACAGTGAAAAGTGGGCTTGAGGGGTAAGTTAGATTTTAGTTCTAAAAAAATGTAGGTCAGGGTTATTGTGAAAGTAACTAAGAGAAATATGAATCAGACAGAGTATTTGCCTGGAGATGGCAAATATGGAAAGAGAGAAACTGCTAGATAAGCAGAGGAGAAAAAAACATTGTTCTTGCTCACAGTAATGGCTCAGCAGCTTTCTAGCACACTAAAACTAGCTGTAATCACACATTTTCGTTTGCTACTCTCTATCACCCTGATGGCCAATTTATCCACAGTAGCATATTTACAGGCCTGTTTACAGAATTGAAATTCTTTACCGGAGCCGATGCTACATTGCCTTGGAGCACTATAGGATTTAATTGAACCAGCATGAAAGAACTGATGAATGGTTTTGCTAGCAATGAAGAAAGTGGTGCAGGGCAGAATTTCAATAGAAGATTTTAGCCATTACTTAGTGGCTAGGATACAAAATTGCCGACTATTGAAATGTTATCTTCGCTCTTTCTCACTCAGCTTACATGTGCCTAATTATTATATTCTTTGCCACATCCTCTTGTTTCTCTTTCCGTTATGTTTGCTGTGCCATCCACCCTCAGCTCCAGACTGTGTGGCCAGGCCAAATCAGGCATAATTGCAAACCTCAGTATTTCTGTTTTCCTATGCCTCATTAAAATATCCCAAAGGAATAGTATTTTCAGATTGCTGCCACTCTGGAATTATTGACATGGAACATTGTAAAGCAGCTGTTACAGATAATGTATACTTTACAGATATCTTGTCTTTGGACTGCATTTGTGTCCTGTTACATTCTTTTTTATGTCTATTTCTTTCAGGTGTTTAAGTCTTTTATTCTCTCCTTTAGAATAAGCCCAATGTTCTCCAGATACTGTTGTTTTGTTTTGCTTCTCTGTGTTGGCATTTATTAACAATCTCATTATACATATGTTTGTGCAAAATATCTCCTGAAAATCAAAAATTTTCCAAACATTTATTTCTAGTCTTAGTCTTGAGGTTTCGAAGTTTGATCACCTTCCTGTTCTTCCATTATACTTTTCTCTTTCTCTTATTTAATGGAATTGTTTTATTTTACTACTCTTGTTACTATGTATTAAAAGCCAACCAGAAGTTATATTTATTTTCTTTCTGTTTTTTAATGTTATAATTCTCAGCTGTTGCTTTTAACCTTGTCTTCTTAGATTTTACTGAATGTCAAAGAGTCATTAAGAAATGACATTCCCCACTTAATTTGATATTACAGAACCCACATTTTTTTCTCCACCATCTTATTATAAGCGGAAATAATTTGTCATTTATATTTTCTTCCCTCTTCCAGTAGATATTGTTTTCTACTTCATCTTTGTACTTTGGTTTTTCTCTCTTCGTAGTCCCTACATTTCAACTATAAAATAAAACTTTGCTTGATTTAAGGTTCCTTGTCTTTGCTTAGTATTTCCTTTGATTTTTCACTCCATTCCACCTTTCTTACCCTTGATTTTGGACAAACTTGTCCTAACTAGGCACTGATCTCTCTCCCTCCCTGCCCCCTCCACCCTTCTCCCCCCATTTACCCATCTTTCTTTCTCTCCACCCTCCCTTTTTCACTTTCTCTGCATTTTTACTTTTCTTATCTAAATGTTTCTTGGTCAATTATGATTTTCTTAAATGCTTTGACCTTATTACTTGTCTCCCACCAGTTACAGCTTTTAAATTCTCTCCTTTTCTGTTTACCCGACTACATCAGGCTCCACAAATTACTACGCTGAGTTTTATCCTACAGTTTTATGCCCCTTTTGTTCACATTGTTCTATTTATAGGTAGCACACAAATATTCAGTCTAGACATAGTTACTACTCAACAAGTCCCCTAGTCATTTACATAGCTCTATGGAACCATATGGCCACTTGTAAAAATGCCCATCTAATGACCAGGCAAATGCAGAAATAGAGGTAGGAACAGTGAAAATGACATGTAATGCAAAATATTCTATTTGGGTTAGAAATTATCAAAATTACTTTAGAAGATTCTTTCATTTACAGTTCAGAAATTCACTTTGTGCATGACCTTGGAGATTTGCTCTTAAATTAGCTTATTTCCTCATTGCACACTGGATTTATAACCTCCCTACAACTTCCTGTACTTTTTCTCTAGTAATAAACCAGAATAGGAAGGTTGCAAGGCATCAGCGTAGGCAGAGGTGACATCCTTTAAACTTTCACTTGAACAAGATGCTTTTATTGGAGAAATATTTACATACTGAAAAGGAAGAAAATGAAATATATTTTTAACCAAGCAAGGAAATATTAAAGATCACAGAGTCAAAATGTGAGCAAAACAGATAAGAGTTTCCAACATGGGAAAACATGGGGAGTGGGAGAGTAATGCATGGTGATAGAAAATGAAACAATATTTTCTCTTGATTACTTCTCTCAAAATTATTTGTTTTCATTGGAATTTATTTCTCACTTTACCTCTAAGTAAAATTAAGAATCATGACATATTTCTCCTAAATCTTATTGCTAGCCATTAAGAAAACTGTATTTACATCTAAAATATCCAGCCAGGAAAATGGGATAGTCCGTACCTATAAAGATAATAGAAAATTATATATATTGGTCTCTACCCCAGTTCCTGGCATAGAGTTCCTAAAATCCTTATAATTACCTAAGTGATAAGAATACTAGGAGTGTCTCTTATTCTAATAGTTGGTCTTTGACCCAGTCCCTGACACGGGTTCCTAAACCCTTGTAAATTTCTAAATGGTAAGAGCACTAGGAAGATCTTTTGTTGTAAAGAAATGACTTCAGGTGGGCTCCTGGGTGGCTCCTTGATGGGGTCTGGCTACCAAAAAGGCGAAGCCATGGTTAGAAACTTGAAATGTTCAGCTCTACCCCTTTTGCCATCATTCAGAGAGGGGAGAAGGGCTAGAAGAGAGTTAATAATTGATCACACCTACACGAGGGAGCCTCCATACAATCCCAATAGTACAGAGCTGCTGGAAGGGTGATGCCCCCCAACTCCTTGGGAGCAGAGGTCCTGTACTCAGGGCAGACACTGCCAGACCACGCCCTGTGCCTCTCATCATCTGACTGTTTGTCTGTATCCATCAATAAACTGGTAAACGTAAGTAATTGTTTCCTTGAGTTCTATGAGTCCCGACAAATTAATTAAACCTGAGGAAGCCAGTTGGTCTGAAGCATAAGTGATAATATGGGCTTGAGACTGGTGTATGAAGGGTGTGTGTGTGTGTGTGTGTGTGTGTGTGTGTGTGTGTGTGTGAAGGGGGAGTCAGTCTTATTGTTATGGGACTGAAGCCTTACCTTGTGGGACCTGACATTATCTCCAGGTAAATTGTATCAGAATTACATTAAATTGTAGGAGACCCAGCTGCTGATGTTCAAGAATTGCTTATTGTTGGTAGGGGGTGTAGGCCTCCACAGGGTTGGTGACCAGAAGTATCAGAAGCAGAGTGTTTTCTGTGAAGTTAGAGAAGGTACACAGGATAAAGAAACACACACTAACAAACTGAGTTTTTCCCTACAGAGGAAGAAAAAAACAGAGTTTTGCTTTATAGCACCACAATAGCAAAGGTAATAAATGGGCTAGCTTTAACTTCCAAGTCCTATAATTGTGCATGTCTGTGTGTGAAGTGATGAGGAAGAAAGATTGGCAAAGATGAATCAAAGAGGGCTTTTTGAATGATGTCTGAAGCTCCCATGGAAATTTTGGGAAACATATGCAAATGCAAACAAGTTCAAACAGATTTTGAAGTGGTGGAGGGTTTCCTGAGGTAAAGGATATGAAGCACATTTCAGTTAGATAGAGTGAGTGATTTCGGGGGAAAATAGTATGTTGAACCAAGAAAGATTCTCTAAGTTCTGGTGAGAGAACTAGGTCACCTTTAATAAAGTGGAGTGGACATGGGTGAGGAGAAACTATTACAGACTCTGTGGTAGTTTGGACTTTTCATATATCATTAAATCAACTAAACCAAACATTCCACAACTGTCTATTAAGAACTGTGCTGGGCAAGGATGCAAGAATAAATGAAACATGTTCTATGCTTGAGGAGTTTATAGCTTGCTATGGTGATATAAGACATATGTGCAGATAGTGAATACATGACATAATTTGATAAATTCTATATACTAAATACAGTGTAGGAAATAGCTTTATTTGTCTGTTAAAGTAAAAGGAAAAGCTTAAAGCATAAAGTTGAGTATGAGTTGGATCAATAAGAATGAGTTTGTTGTGGTGTTGTGGATGAAGTAGTCCAAGTTAAAGGTATATGGCCAAGGCATAAGTGGTCAGGACCTAAGAGGAGAAAGTACAGTGCTTACCTGTGTGAATGTTAGTGAAGAATTTATTGCAATTAGGCAGACATAATAGGAGGAATTGATTGGGATTAGATTATTATCTGTTACATATTGTATTTTATTCTGTTGGCCATAAAAAAAACAGGAAAACATTTTGACTCGGAGTAATAATACCATGATCACAGTTATTGTTACCTATAGCCCTGGCTGGTGTGACTCAATGGATTGAGTGCTGGCCTGCAAACCAAAAGTTCACTGGTTGGATTCCCAGTCAGGGCACATGCCTGGGTTATAGGCCAGGTCCCCAGTAGGGTGCATGCAAGAGGCAACCACACATTGATGTTTCTCTCCCTTTGTTTCTCCCTCTCTTCCCCTCTCTCTAAAAATAAATAAATAAAATCTTTTTTAAAAAAAGAAAAGAATTGTTACCTATAGAGGAATGATAAATTCTTTGTGGAAGGAAATTAACAATATGGTTCAAGAAAGAGATAATAAGAACAATATTACTTAAAAATTGAAAGAACTGGCTTTTAGAGAATACAGAATTGATTGAGAATTGAATATAGTGTAGAGAGTAAGACAAAGACAAGGTAACTCAACATTTCCAAGCCTGCATGGCTGAAAGATGTAGTTCTCACACTTAGATATTGATTACTTCAGTTTAATATTTTATTTACATGTATGTTAATATAGTTGTGTGGTTCCCAATAGCAGTGTATTTCTAATTCCTGTGGGAGAATACCCTGTTTAGTATTTTGATATAATGTGTATATAGTTTACATAGACCTTATGCATGATAGTAAGCATAAGAAATTTTTTCTTATTGAAAGGAGATGGCTATATTTTAAACTGTAGTAGAAGTTGACTAAGAAAATCACATATTTTGGGACACCCTTCAAATTATGAAATGATATGAGACATATAACTATTTTCTCTTAAATATAAGAAAAAATATGAAGCATCTCTGAAAATTTCTCTACCCAACTGTACAATCAAGTGAAGTGGCATATTGAAATACTTAATGAAAGATTTCATATATATTTGCTTGGAATGTATGTGATTCAGAAGAAACACTTGCAGTCGTTTTTTGGAGTTGAATATGCTCACATTTTTGCCTCATTCCTTTTATGCAGGCTTCCACATAAAGAGAAATAGTTTCTTAAGGTTAAGGAATACGGTACTATTTGAGAAACAGGTATCTCAGATCAAAGGTGATCTCCCAGATCAAGGGACAACAAAAGGAGACAGTGCTTTCAGTAGATTAACCACAGCCAGTTAGATACTGATTACTAGACAGCCAATGAACAACACGCCCAGCAACAAAAACAGCTCTTTTAGGGCAGCGTCTTAACACAAGGTGGAAATGCAAAATCCAGAACAGAAGCTGTTTCACACAAGCGGAGTCTCCATGCAAGCAGAAGACACTTTCTGAAGTGTTATCATTGTCTTTTTAGAACAAGAAGCCAAAGGCCAGGCCGGGTATTGCTGTATGGGCCCAGATGGGGGAGGAGCCAAAATGAAGTCTCTCTCATGGGAAGATAAATAGGCTGCCTCTAAGGGAATTGAATTGAATTTGCTTTACCTTGGCCTGTGCTCTGAATTCCAGAGGCTGGCTGAGGATGCAGGTATGACTCCAGGTAGTGAAGGCACAGGGCAGGGGTTAAATTCTATCTACCAAACACTTCTCTCCTTTAATCAAAGATATTCCAGTTAACGTCTTTCCTGTATTTGATTTTTCTAAAGATTTTGTTTGAAGAAAGACTCCGGAGGCTAGTTTTGTTTTTTTGTTGTTTTGTTGGGTTCTTTGAGAACATTGGTTTAGACAGCATATTATTGGGAAACCTGATCAAAATATGAAAATGTAAAGAGATAATATTTCCTGACCTGTTTACATTTTACGTAACTGGGGTTGTGAATTCTTTAGAGTGACAAATTAAGGAAACTCAGTGGGAAGTCTTTCCTGATATCCTTGTATTATGTTTTACTTTGTACAAAAGAAGAAAAAACTTGTTACTCACTTGCAGAGCTTCTTTTACCCCTAAAAGTGGAAAATGATATTCAGAATAACAAAAATATACTTATGGCACTCAGTAATGTTTCCTTGCTCAAAAGCAAGCAGTTTTTACTCCATGAACACTCTATCATCCAGCTCCTCTCTGTCGTGTATAGTTTTTTACAGGGAGACCAACTGAAGACACACACACACGGAGGCACACACAGGAGTGCATGGGAAGCAGAGGAAAGGGGAGGGAAGGACAGAGAGAAAGACAGAAAGAGGGAGTAGGCAGAGTTTAAGGCCACAGTCTTGGAAACCAAAAAATACAGTTTTTCACTTGCCTGTTTTGTTTTCTTTCTTTCCAAACAGCACTTCTACAGACATGTAACAGGATAACAGAAAAAGATAAAGTCAAAGAAATATTTGGTCCCATGAATGGTGACTAGTAATTTAAGACATATTTGTAAATATGAAGCATAAAAATTTTGGACAACATAAAAGTTCACCATGTATTCCCCATTTTCTATTTCACTCATTAGGCAAAGCCACTCTCATAGTTCAATATCAAATGCAGGGAAAAGAGTGAAGACCTAGAAGAAGTCTTTGAGATGATGGGCATTTGCTCTGAGTGCACGTGAGGGCTTTTAGAAGGACCACTCACACAAATGCCCCTGGAGGAAAATGCCAAGTCAGTGAGGTCTCTGTCGTAATCACTGTGATACCACTGCCCCAGCACCTCGATAGCTGCCCTCCAGACCCAACTTTCTGCTAATAATAGTATGAAACTATTACTATTAAGATACAAAATAGAGGAGATTGTGGACTTCTTCCCAAAAGATTCTGAGAAAAGAACAGAAGGAACATCTATTCTGCATCTACTCAATGCCAGATTCTTCTCAACTCAGTTGCCTCTAATTCTCACTTTAGTTCTGAGACATGTATGATTATCTCCATTTTACAGATGGAGACATTAGATCTCAGCAGTCTCTTGCGCAGTGCCACATAGTTCATAAGAAGCAGAACCCAGATTTGAGCCAGAATTTGCTAAATAGAAGGATAGTAGCTTTGTTGTTGTTGTTTTTTTAAATTATCACTTAATTCGATGGCCTCCCATGCACACTCCCACCAGGAATTTAACTTGCAACCCAGGTGTGTGCCCTGATGGGGATGGAACTGCAAACTCTGTTTGGTGTACAGGCGGTGCTCCACCTAACCGAGCCACCCTGCCAGGGTGAAGGTCCGTGGTTTACATGAACTTCCGATGTTAATCAAAAATAAAACCCAAATATAAACAAGAATAATTCTAATAATAGGTGATTAGGCATTGATGGTAAGTGCATTTGTCCCCCTAATCATGCTTCATAATTTCATCTCCCCACCTCACCTACCATATCACTGTGAGGGAGATATGTGTTCACAGAAGAACTGGAAGTGAATATATTCCCTAGAAACTATCCACACAAAATTCTGTAGAGTCTCAAGACAGAGAAAAATTAAAATGAAATATTATTATATTGTTGCTTTAATCTTAAATTAAGCTTATATATGATTCATGGGTAAAAAAAAATTACAACAACTACAAAGGTTTTAGGTTCCTATCAGGCCATGAATGTCCACAGCTTAGTAGTTCTCTCTGGTACAAAAGTGAGCTAACATACATTCATTAAATATAATAATTTCCTTAAATTAAAAAAAAAAGTCTTATGCAGTTTGGAGTTGCTTTCCTGGGTGTTTTCATCTTGAGAACAGCAGGTGAATATGAACAAGTTCAAACCTATTTTTATTTTCCAGTAATCCCAAATGCCTTAGCTTTGCAAACTAATAGCATTCAAATAAAAACATGCTGATCTTGGCAGGAAGGAGAGTTCTGAGAGAGATTGGGCTGAGTGAAGGAACACAGCTCTGGATTTGTATGAGCAATTTAAAAACAATCAGCGCAAATATGAAAACTTTGAGGCTCATCTCTTTCTAATTCCAAAATTTGAAAGAATATGTACTGACTGAATTAACCTGAATTTCTTTTTAACCCAAATCAAAATGCATTTCAGACTAAAACCCAGTGAATGGATACAACAACAAACACTAGCTATGAACACAGTATTGTAGAAAAATAAACAAAATGTGGTCATCTGAAACAATAAATGTATCTTTTAAATAAAAACAGCCAGCCACAATTAATTGTGAAACAGTAGAAAAATGCAAATCAATCCCTTACTGTGAAGTTGACAGGCTAATTTCTAGATTCACACAACTTTGTTGAGAATGTGTTATTGGATTTTATGACTAAGAAAACTTATCTTCCAAAAAAATAGGATGGTTTTATTTTATGCTTCTTCAGTTTTATGTTCCTAAAAGTAATTGTCATTGTGATTGAACACTTTCCCCTCATTTTGATGTTTGCTTGTTCAATTATTTGGGTGCAAGAAAATTTCTTGTAATTACAATATAAATAATATATTTTTAGAATGGGCCTAATTTCCTACTGAGTATTGAACAAATGATTGATATTGTTGATAGTTGCCTCATGTGTAGCTTAGAAAATTGAAATTCTATGCCATTGCTATATTTGAAATAACTTTAATGTTAAAAAATAACAAATTACTCATAGGTGGCAGAGAAGTATATGTTTTATGTATTTTTGAATGCATAGCAGGGAACCATTCAAAGCAAACTCTTTACCTTTTGACAAAGGTGACAATGATAATAATAAAAATAAAGTTTCTCTCTGGAAGAGCCATACAGTCCCTTAGAAATAGATATGCCTTTACACTATTCATAGTTAAAGTTAATTAAGTTACAAATGTCCAGAAGAGTCATGATAAAGCAAATTCTACACCAAAGGGAAGACACAGTATGGAGATATTTCAAGGGAATCAATAAAATTTCTTTTCTTCATCCTCGACTTGGGGCATATTTTAAGGCTGTAAAGAAAGGTGGGGACCAATTCAGCACAAGGTGATGCTTCAGAAATTGCAGTTTCAGTTCTGTTGATAGATGACTTGGGGTTAATCCTTACCTTTCAAACAGATGGTAGGGGAATGAGCCATGACCTTAGCAGAGTGACCTCAGAAGCCAGTGATGCATGAGAGCTCACAATTCTGCTCCAAACAGAAGTTTTATTTTTAGTGTCATCATGTTTGTCAAAAATAAATAAACGTCCTTTAGTAGAGTCCCTTGGTACACATTCAAAAATACACTAAATATATACAGTCCCTGCCACCTATGAGTAATACATTAACATTTATAAGGGGATTGTTCACAGCACAGCAGAGGGACAATATTTTAAGCACAGAGCTACATAGTAAGTAAAAACCAGTAATAGCAATCATTCATTCAATAGCCCAATGGGAAATTAGGTATACTGTAAAGGACTATTTATTGTTATTATTTATGCTGTCCTTTGAAGAGAATATCTTGCAGAAGTTGCAAAAGAAACTTATTGTAGCCAAATAACTGCACAAGTGATGAGTCCATGGAAGCACAAGCAATCAAAAAGATACACGCTGTTTGCTTTTTGGATTTACGCTTTTTTAACTCTTTGAGACACTCAGATTGATAACTTGCAAATGTTGTAGATATTCAGTCATAAAACTCGAGATTCAGTTCAATGATCAGTTAACAACCATAACTGAATGTCAGAAATGTGCTACACTGGTGAATTGAATACAGGATAGTGGTGAAGACGGAATAATAAACATGCAATTTGAGAAAAATACTTTAATTTTTTAAAGCACAGGTGGCAAACACAAGGCCCATGGGTCGAATTGGCCCTCCACCTTGTTTCATCTGACCCAGCACCTTGTTTCTACCCAGAGGTAGTGCCCAGTTCCTTGCCCCTAGTTAAGGAGTAGTTACATTTCTACAGCCCTAAAATTACATTCGGCCCTCTGAAGGCAACCGCAAGGCTGATGTGGCCCCGAGTGAAAATGAGTTTGACACCTTGTTTTAAAGTAATTGTAAATTATAAAATTTCTAAGAGAATTGTGAGGCTCACTTCATTTGGGAAATGGGAAAAGGCATCTCTGAGGTTTTTTCTTTCATGGCAGGACCATAAAAAGCAACATATGTTCTTTTGTGTGCAAGATGGTGAAGCTTCAAGCATAGATGAGATTGTCCAGCCATAATATTCAGAATGAGGAAAAAGAAAGGACCAGTAACAGAATATTTGACTAATACCAATCTTGCATGTTGGACAGAAAATGGATGGAGAACAATGAATTCTTATAATGTAGAAAAAACAATCAGAAATATAAAGAAAATTGGGAATGGGGTTATTAATGGTAGAGAGGGGTTAATGAGGAGAAGTGGTATCACAGAATTTAATTAAAATAAAAACTAAGAAGAAGACCACTGTATTTTACAAACAGAGGATGAAGAAAACAATCCTAACAACTCTGGACAGGGAAGTATGGGAAGGGAGGGGTGCTTAAGCTACAGAGTAGTGGGTTGAAGAGATGAGAAGGAGATGGCAGTGCAACAATTCTTGCACAAAATAACAACGATGTTGGTGATAGCAGTAGTGCTAGTATGAGAGGAAGAAGAAAGAGAAGACAAAATCTTACTGTATACCTTTTTTTTAAGGTTTATCATTTATTTTTTTTATATTTTCTTTCTTTTTTTAAGATTTTATTTATTTATCTTTAGAGGGGAATGGAAGGAGAGAGGGAGAGAAATATCAATGTATGGTTGCTTCCTGTGCATTCCCTGCTGGGAACTGGCCTGCAACCCAGGCATGTGCCCTGACTGGGAATCGAACCGCGATCACTGGGTTCACAGGCCTGAGGTTAATCCACTAAGCTACACCAGCCAGGGCACTGTATACCTTTACATATAACAAACTCTTTAAGTGATTTAATGTATTTATTTAATCCTCAGAGATCTAGTTTACTTACACATGAGGAAATTAAGGGATAGAAAGTTTAAACAATTTGCCCAAAAAGGATAAAACCTAGCAAATGGAAGATCAGGAATATGATCCAGGCAGTCTGAATCCAGAGTCCATGTTCTTAACTTCTACTGATAGAAAAAAAAAAAGAAAAGTATGAAATAGTTTACAGAATACATACTATGCTAAGCACTTTACATACATATCTCAAGTAATACAGGAATCCTACGTGGAAGGTAAAATTGATACCCACCCCTCTTAGAGACAAGGAAACTAAAGCTTAGGAAAGCTAGATAAGTTAAATAAATGTGGAAGTCATATTCAGGTCTAATTTCTTATCCATTCCTCCTTCCTGTATGTTCTAACTCTCTTTCTCCCTGAATTATGTTTGGCATATGAAAAGCTCAAGCATTTCTCTTATTTAAACACACACATATGCACATGCACACATGTACTATCCAAAAATGTTTATTCTCTGCAGCTTAATCCTCACTGTTTATCTTTCCTAAGCTTCCATTTCTTTGTCTCTAACTGTGAATTTCTGTGCAAATGTAAATTATGATTCTTTGAAGAGACATCAAACCTCTTAGTACTATCATATATCAGTCACTCCTCGGAACTGTGTATTACACATCTGTAATAGTTATACTACCAAACATGCAAATTCAATCCAACATAAATGCTGCAGTGGATATGATGAGTGAGTATGTAATGCATTTCTGAGCCCACTACCGTGAGGTATTACCTAGTGCAGTGTTTTCAAATTGGGTGGTAATAAAATCTCAGAGAGGCTTTTTTTCCTTCTTTGTAATTATGAAATGGAACAAAATAAGGAGGGGAAACTAACTTTATGAATGGAATGGAATTTACTCTGTCCTTTGAAAAATCAACCATTATGATAACACTGTGATTTATATGGAGTTTGGTTTGTTTTAATAGATGAACTTTTTAGTCATTGAAAAAAATTCCCTTAAAAATTGATCAAAGCCCTAACTTCAGCCTTAGCACTCAAATAATTTGCTTAATGAAAGTATTACTTGGCTTTTTAGATAACCTATAAGTCTGTATCTGCACAGATAAAAAGAGACATGAGGCAGTATATTTGTGAAACATAAATATGCATGCTGCTGGTGATAGTTAATTTGTCAGATGAGTCACTTAATAATATCATTGATTTCATGTTACTTAAAGTGGCAATCTTTATGAGGACATTTGGACAAGTACTTAAGCATAGAAATTATAGCACTGAGCTTAAGGAATATATTTCTCCTAGAGGCTTTATTTATTTATAGTTATGGGAGAGGAGAGTCTACAAATATATGCTCCAAGAACTCCTGAGTTCCAGTGTTTGTTAGGCAATTTCAGCTATTAATCTGCAAGTCATATATAACGTAAGAATCATGACAAGAAATAGGGTGAATATTGTGGAATACTTAACTTTTGTTTTACAGATAAGCAAAATGAAATAAAGGGTACTGAGAGTGAAATTAGACAATGTCATTGAGTGGTGACCAAGACAAGATGCCTTTTTCAATCAAAACAGCAATTTCAACCAGTATGCCATAACAATTTTTAAAACATGTATTAACTGACATGTATTAACTGATCAGTAAGGGGCACTGATCCCTTTTCCCTTACATTATCAAATAAAACCTGACAGCAGCCAATACAACAATAGCCATCTGGTGTGAATGAAGCAAAATTATAACATTTTTTTCCGATTGGCAGAATTTTAGCAATTAGTTTATATATGCCGTATGATGAAAAAGTTGAAAAGCGCAGAATCAAACATTAAAATTCCATGGGAGCCAATGGTTTGCAATGGAAATAGCATGACTTTAGCTTTGATATTGCCAGCTGTACACTCCTGGCAAAAAAATATTTGAGCCTCAGTTTCCATACCAATGAAATGGGATAGCAGTAAGTGTCATGGTTGCTACAAGTTTTATGATTATGGTATTAACTTAGCAATGGGTTTTAAATGTTAAATGTTCAAGGGCTTATTAATCTAGCAGTTTAATAATTTTTATATTATAATTTTTAATTTATACATGCAAATTTTACTGTAATCTCACACTGTGACAGCAACTTTAGAACCCATTTTAAACTACTGTTTAGGATTTCTAGTTGACTTTTTAAAAACAACATTTTATTTTAAAATAGCCTAACTTATAAGAAACTGAAAAAATAGTACAGACTTTCTATGTACCTTTCAACAAGCTTGCCAATGTAATATCTTATGTAACCATAGTCCAACACATTGTCAAA
Source organism: Trachops cirrhosus (assembly GCA_028533065.1). Taxonomy (NCBI): domain Eukaryota; kingdom Metazoa; phylum Chordata; class Mammalia; order Chiroptera; family Phyllostomidae; genus Trachops; species Trachops cirrhosus. The sequence goes on from CM052538.1 coordinate 108,606,232, forward strand.
ACCAAAAAATTAATATTGGCACTATATAATGAACTCTGGTATAGACCTTTGAATTGAGTTTTAACATGTATCAGTTTATGTATTATTCTGAATTAATATGATATATATCAAATGCATGATCAACTGCATAAACTAGGTTATCAGACAGATTAAAATATTTAAACCAATTATAACCAAGATGCAGCATATATTAAGCCTAGGGTTTGGAGGAATCATTTAACTAGACCAAATTATTTTTCTATCATGAGCCACAATTATACACATTTTAACTTTATTGTAACTGAAATACAATGCTTGGTATCAGTTCTCAGTGCTGTACTTACCAGCTGTATAAACATGAGTAGGTATCTTAATTTCTGTTTAGCTTAGTTTCCTCACCTGTAAAAAACAGATCATAATGTCATACCATCATTTTGTTGTGTTGGTAAAGTGAATTAATATCTCAGTTAATAAATGGTAATTTACTTATTGCCTTTCATCTCCAGGATAACTATTCTATCCTCTGCTCTTTGACACTAAGACGGGAACTCTACAAAGTACATTTTTTGAACGCTGTGCAAAACAAAGGCCAAACACACCATGCCTATTAGATTCTACCTCAGGGAGGCCCACAGGGAGATTAGAAAGTGGAAGAATGGCAGTGCTTCTAAGGAATACACTTCTTCTTGTTTCAAGTTCTCGTTGGTAGCATATCATCACCCAGTTTATGCAGTCTTATCTTTCATTGCACCCCTTTGTCAATCAGTCCGTGGCCTTACTCATGCCTCCTTTCCCAGAATGACACAGCCTTACATGGAGTATCTGATAGGTCACAACTGCCTCCATGTCTGAGCACAATCTGAGTTCTTAGCCCCTTCATCCTCTGGGGAAGTCACTTGTGTTCTTCTGGAACTAGGGATGGTAGATGTTTCATGCAGTACTCTATATTAATTCAGCATTCTTCTTACTCTTTCAGCCTCCTAACACTTCTATAACCAATTCTGTGCATGAAATGTCCTACTTTTGTAATACCTAATGGGGCTTCCTTTCCTAACTGACCTTTACTACTATGGTATGTGGTACCAAGAGTGGTTCCAGGGAGATGGACATACAAATATGGGATTTTAGTGTTGGGTTTCTTACGTCTTAGTCCTTGAAACATCAGTGAGATCCTTACCAATGGAAAATAGGATTCTGGTAATCTGGTAATCTCTGACATGTAGTGTGATCACAGAACTTAAATTATTATTACAAATGCTTTGGGATAGAATACCCATTAGAATCAAGGCTTTGGGAAAGCACATGGCCCCAAACTTAACTATCATGGTAGGAACTCTGACGGTGAGAACTACAAGGTCTAATAACTGTCTTTACTTACACTCGAGAGTTTTTAAGCAGAAAATGAAAAACTGAGGAGCTTAAACTCTGTTAATGCCATATCAGAAAAAAAAACAGAAATTCTATGACAATCTCAAATTTATCTCTAATTTTTTGTAGTCCCAGTAAACATGTAACTGAAAGTCAGACCAATATTTTAAATGTATGGGTAAAAGAAATTAAATACTAATCTCTTTTGGTAATGTTGGGGTATTGATTATGAAGTAATAGGATCTTGAGTCTTGATATATACAGTTATATTAGAAGGAAAGAGAATCTTGTACTGCTAAGCCTTCCTGACCCTCCCTTTTCCACAAAAGCAGCCCAGCCCTTTCTCCCTGAACATGGATACCAATCTTCCCTTGCTTAAAGAACCTATAATAATTGAAACTAAAATAGTTGCCTTGCAAGGGAAAGATTATTTTCCCTAAGCATTATCCCCATCATTTCTCACTGCCCTAAATTTACGACTAGTGGTGGATCTCAGCATGTTCCAGGAAGGAAAAGTGCAAAAGTCTCACTTAGAAGGGAACACCTTATGGCCTAGATTAATTATAAAACTTTATAATTTTATATGCAGGATTCTGAAAAATACATGTAAGAGTGTTAGGTTAAGCAGAAAGAGGATACCTTTGTTTTACCCATTTTATAGATTTAAGAACACATGAACAGAGATTTTAGATTTAATGTGTTAGTCTGAACACTTATCTTGGATATTTAACTAAAACCTTAGGTCAAGCAGGTCTAATAATGATAAGGTTAAGACGACAAAACATCCCTGGCATAATGTAGAGGAAATAATCCAGACTTAAAAACAAAAACATAGAAATGGATTTTTATCATATGTATTCTGCATATTCACTCTGCAGTATATCTCTTAAGGGAAACAGAAAACTTTTCCTTCAGTGAAGCAGGAGGAAGTGAGGGGGCGCCAGCATCCTTGAAAACTTCTGGAGTTGTTCTCTGTAGGCTGCAGATAACGGGGAAGGCTGTGACCATTGAGATGGGCTCCCTGATTTCAATCAGGATGATGGGATCCCCCTGACTAATACAATTTACAAAGTGTCTAGTAGAATGTCTGTCATAAAATAAATGACTGATATATTTAATATTTAACTAATAATAATCTTATATTCTTTGTCATCTGATTAAAAAATATCACCTCCCATTATGCCCACATGAATGCTACTGTGGTCCAATAGTATTGCCAATAATAAAAATATTCCACTGGCCATATAATGTACCTTATTCCTTTTAAAAAACTATCGTTTATGCTATGACAGCTCTCCCAATTTCTTCCCTTTGGCTCCCTCCACCCAGCCTCCCCACTCTCAATCAATCCCTTACTGTTTTCCATGTCCATGGGTCATTCATATACGTTCTCTAACTAATCCCTTCACCTTCTTTCACCAGTCACCACCTTCCCTTTCTCCTCTTACAGTTGTCAGTCTGTTCCATTTTTCCATGACTCTGGTTCTATTTTGCTTGTTATTTTGTTCATTAGATTGCATTTATGAGTAAGATCATATGGTATTTATTTTTCACTGACTAGCTTATTTTGCTTAGCACAATAATCTCCAGTTCCACCCATGCTGTCACAGAAGGTAAAAATTCCTTCTTATTTATTGTTGTGTAGTATTCTTTGTATAGAGGTACACAGTTTTTTAATCTACTCATCTACTGACGGGCACTTAGGCTATTTCCAAATCTTGGCTCCTGTAAATAAAACTGCTATGAACATAGGGATGCATGTATTCTTTTGAATTAGTATAAAACAAATATTCCAAAATTTTATATGGAACCAAGACTGACCCCAATAACCTCAGCAATCTTGAGAAATAAAAACAAAGCTGGAGAGTTCACAATATCTGATATCAAACTATACTATAAAACCACTGTAATCAAAAGTCTTGGTATTGGAATAAGAACACACACATAGATCAATGGAACAGAACAGAGATACCAGAAATAAACCCACACCTTTATGGTCAATTAATATTTGACAGAGAAGGCAAAAACATACAATGGAGTTAAGACAGTCTCTTCAATAAATGGTATTGGGAGAACTGGATTTGTACCTGCAAAAAAATAAAAAGGAACTAGACCACCAAATTACACCATACTCTAGAATAACCTCAAAATGGATTAAAGACTTAATTATACGTCATGGTACCATAAAAATCCTGGCGGAAAACATAAGTGGTATAAGTTCAGATATCTTGCATAGCAATATTATTTGCCAATATCTCTTAGGGCAAAGGAAACAAAGTGAGAAATAAACAAATGGGACTACATTAAATAAAAAATCCTCTGCATAGCTGAAGAAACCGTTAGCAAAATGAAGAGAGACCGGTCTGGGAGAACATATATGCTAATGATATATCAGACAAGGGTTTAATCTTCAAAATACATAAAGAACATATATGACTCAATACCAAGAAGACAAATATCCAATTTAAAAATGGTCAAAGGGCCTGAATAGACATTTCTCCAAGGAGGACATACAGATGGCCCATAGACATACGAAAAAATGCTCAGCATCACTCATCATCAGAGAAATGCAAATTAAAATCACAATGAGATATCACCTCACCTGTCAGAATGGCCATCATCAATAAATCAACAAACAAGTGCTGGCAAGGATGTGGATAAAAGGAACCCTAGTGCACTGTTGGTGGGAATGCAGACTGCTATAGCCACTGTGAAAAACATCATGGAATTTCCTCAAAAAATTAAAAATGGAACTCCTTTTTGACTCAATGATTCCATTTCTAGGAGTATATCTTAAGAATCTCAAAATACCACTTCAAAAGAATATAATATACTTTATATAAATTAAATAATAAATCTATATGTTCTTAGAATTCCTAGTTGACAAATGAGAAGTATTTTTGTCAACTTTAGGTAAAAGAACTGAGTCTTCAACTAGATGTTTTCTGTTTTGTCAAAGCAATGCATGTTAAATAAACTGGCAATCATTTATATTACTAGCTAAATATTTAATTAATGGGCCAAAACCCACTATTGTGTTCTTTTCTATATGGTCACAGTGAGGGCATCTAGATGATGTGTGAGGACATCTGGTTGATACACAGGTGGAGGTGAGGGGTTACTGGCTGTTAGGGGGCAGGAACCAGGAATGTCACAGGTCCTATACAGCACAGAGCTGTCTTCTATCCAGCATTGTTTTCAAATATCCTGCCACAGAAAACCCAGTATAAATCAATAACACCAAAGTTTAAAATGTTTTATAAAAATTTCAAGAGTATAAAGGAAAGTTGTTATAAAGAGGAACATTTAGTTTATATCTTTTGTTTATATCCTCTATAAACCCATTTGTTTATATCTTTCTTTTCTGTTCCTTGCTTGGGAAATAAAATATTGCTACAAGCAATGTCTGAGATTTTGCTGCCTATATTTTCTTCTATAATTTCTATGATTTCGGATCTAACATTTAAGCCTTTGGTCTATTTTGAATTTTTTCTTGTGTATGGAGTAAGAAGCTGGTCTAGTTTCACTTTTCTGCATATTTCCCAACACCATTTATTGAGTAAGCTATCATTAGCTCATTATATGTCCTTGCTTCCTCTGTCAAATATTAATTGACTATAAAGGTGTGAGTTCATTTCTGGGCTCTGTATTCTGTTCCATTGGTCTATATGTCTGTTTATATGCCAGTACCATACTGTTTTAATTACTACAGCCTTAGAGTATAGTTTGATAATAAGTAGCATGATTTCCCCAACTTTGTTCTTCTTTCTCAGGATTGCTGTTGTTATGAGGTTCCTTTTATGGTTCCATATAAATTTTGAAATATTTGTTCTAGACCTGTGAACTATGTCATTGGAATCTTGCTAGGAATTTTGTTGAATCTACAGATTGTGTAGGGTAATACGGACATTTAAATAGTGTTAATTCTTCCTATCCATCATGGTATGTGCTTCCATTTATTTGTATCTTCTATTTTTTTCTTCAGTCTCTCATACTTTTCTGAGTACAGGTCTTTTACATTTTTGGTTAGGTTTATTCCTAGGTATTTTATTGCTTTTGTAGCAATTATGAATGGAATTGTTTTCTTAATTTCCCTTTCTGTTAGTTCATTATTGGCATATAAAAATTCAATTTATTTCTGGATATTTATTTTGTATCCTGCTACCTTGCTGAATTCATTTATCAGATCAACTAGTTTCTTGGTGGAATCTTTGGAGTTTTCTATGTATAATATCATGTCATCTGCAAATAATGACAGTTTTACTTCTTTGTTTCCAATTTCAATGCCTTTTATTTCTTCTTCTTATCTGATTGCTGTGGCTAGAACTTCCAATGCTAGGTTGAATAAGAGAAGTGAAAGTGGACGTACCTGTCCTGTTCCTGATCTTAAGGGGAATGATTGTAGGATTTGCCTGTTGAGTATGATGCTGGCAGTGGGTTTGTCATAATGGATAAAAAACTATGGGACATTTATACAATGGAATACTACTCAGCCATTAAAAAGAAGAAAATTTTACCCTTTGTAAGAGTATGGATAGACCTGGAGAACACTGTGCTAAGTGAAAAAAGCCAGTCAGAGAAAGACAAATATCATATGATTTCACTCATATGTGGAATCTAATGAACAAGCTGAACTAGCAAAGAAGTTGGGGACAGGCTCATAGATAAAGAGCAGCATGACAGCTAGTGATGTGGGGTATTTGAGGGGTGAAGGGATTGGGCAAAATGGAAAAAGGGCTCATGGACATGGGCAATAGTGTGGTGATTGCTGGGGAGAGGGGTGTATAAAGGGACTAAATGGTAATGGAAAAATACAATAAAGATAAAATTTTTAAAAAGAGAACCATTTAAATGAACAAAGTCTTAAATGTAATAAAGATACTTTCTGAAAATTATGAAATAATTCATTCACTTGGACATATAGTCTAGTCTATATATTATAAAATTAGCAACTAAATAACAATTGAAAATATTTCAGTATAGTTAACAGCTATAGCAAAAACAATGAGTTCTATTGAAAATATATTTGACTTCTGGTCAAGATGGAGGCATAGGTAAACATGGCTTACCTCCTCACATAACGCATCAAAATTACAACTAACTGTAGAACAACTCATCACACAACCATCAGAGATCAAGGTAAATGGAAGTCGGACAACTACAGAACTAAAGACACCATATCCATCCAGACAGGTAGGAGACAGAAAGATGTGGAATGGGCTAGTCCCACACCTATGTGTGGTAGAAAAAATTCAGAAGGGCTATCTCAGGAGCAAAGGGTCCCAGGCACACCATGTGCCCCAGGGTTGCAGTGCCAGGAAGATATGCCCCCATAACTTCTGGCTGTAAAAATCAATGGAGATTGATCAGTAGAAGAAACTACTGAAGTCACAAGTAGTTCCTGTTAAAGGGTCCACATACCAACTTACTCAGAGTCACTCCCTCTGAGCTCCAGCACTGGGATAGCAACTTGAAAATCACCAGTGGCATACAAGGAGGATCTGAAGTGTCTGGCATTAGGCCAGAGTTGGATGACAGCTTTTTCCCAGACAGAAAGATGGGCAGAGGCCATTGTTCCATTTCTGAGCACTCCCCCCAGAGAGCCACAGAACTTGCAGACATCTACCATAGCTGAGACTCCCTTAACCTGGCTCATGGTATGTCCTGCCCTGGTGATTCCCAGAGGCTACACCCTACCAACTTATGGACCCACCAAAGCTGATAATAGTGGCTTTTCCATATGAATTACTTGTCTCAGCTCATGATTCACATTCTCCCAAATACTCTTTAACAAGCAATGTTGGCCTCAGTGAGTCCCTAGACCACTTACCTCTTGCTAAGTGGCCCTAGAACCAACACTAGCAGCAGCCAACCTTGGATCATAGCTCAGCTTTGCCTGGGAACCTCAAAGCCCAGCACAAGTAGCAGCCATCTGTAGGTTGCTTTGTAGCTCATGCTGGGTGACCCTGGATAGAACACAGGTGGTAGCTGACCTTGGCCAGCACCACCCAGGAAACTCCAGAGCCTGTGCACCCAGTGTATAGCTACAGACTGTGTTGGAGCCCCACAACCCTGCCCCCACAAAGCAAATCTTCTACAGAAGGCGGAGGTTGGTGGTCAGTGATCAGAGCCAGTCCTTGCAACTGACTGGCCTGGGTAAATCCTTCCTATTAATATGCCAACAGCAACCAAGGCTCAACTACAAGAGGAGGGTGTACTCAGCCCACATGAAGGGTGCACCTCAAGTACCCAGCCTGGGTGATAGGGGAGACTGTGCCACTGGACCCTACAGGACACCTACTATCTTAGGCCACACTATCAAGACACAGAGTCAAAGAAGATCTACCTAATACATAGAAACAAATACAGAAAGGCTGCCAAATGAGGAGCCTCTTTGTCAATGAGGAGACAAAGAAATATGGCACAAATAAAAGAATTGATCAAAATTCCAGAAAAAAAACCAACTAAACAAAATGGAGATAAGTAATCTATCAGATGCAGAGTTCAAAATTCTGGTTATAAGGATGTTCAAGGAACTTAGTGAGGACCTCGGCAGCATAAAAAAGACACAGTCAGAAACGAAGGATACACTAATTGAAATAAAGGACAATATACAGGGAAATAACCATAGAGTGGATAAAGCCAAGAATCAAATCAATGATTTGGAACAGAAGGAAGCAAAAAACAACCAATCAGAACAACAAGAAGAAAAAGAATCCAAAAAACAAGGATAGTGTATGTAGCTTTTGGGATAACTTTAAGCATTTCAACATTCACATCATAGGGGTATCAGAAGAAGAGAAAGAGCAAGAATTTGGAGATCTATTTGAAAAAATAATGACAGAAAACTTACCTAATTTGGTGAAAGAAACCGACATGCAGGTCCAGGTAGCACAGAGAGTCCCAACCAAGATGACACAAAGAGGTCCACACCAAGACACATCATAATTAAAATGCCAAGGGTTAAACATAAAGAGAGAATCTTAAAAACAGCAAGAGAAAAGCAGAAAGTTACATACAGGGGAGTTCCCATAAGACTGTCAGTTGATTTCTCAACAGAAACTTTGTAGGCCAGAAAGAATTGGCTTGAAATATTCAAAGTAATGAAGAGCAAAGACTTACAATCAAGATTACTTTACCTAGAAAAGCTATCATTTAGAATTGTAGAACAGGTAAAGTGCTTTCTAGACAACAAAAAGTTAAAGGAGTTTATCACCACCAAAGCAGTATTACAAAGCATGTTAAAGGGTTGTCTCTAAAAGGAAGAATAAAAGATAAAAATATGAATAATAAAATGGCAATAAATACATATCTATCAACAATTGAATCTAAAAGACAAACTAAACAAAAAAGAAGAACAGAGACAGACTCATGGGTATGGAGAAAGTTTTGATTATTGCCAGATAGGAGGCATTTGGGGGGAATGGGTAGAGAGGTTAGGGGATTAAGAAATAGAGATTTATAGTTATAGAATAACCATGGGGATTTAAAGTACAGTATAGGATACAGAGTAGCTAAAGAATTTTTATACATGACCCATGGACATGGACAACAGTGTGTGGATTGCCTGAGGGAGTGCAGGGTGTTGGGTGGAGGTGGGCAAAGAAGGAAAAATTGGGACAACTGTAATAGCAATAAAATGTAATAAAAAAGAAAAGGCAATGTTTAACACAGAAGTGTAAGTTTGCTTTAATAAACTTAAAATAGCCTCTTCAACAAATGATGTTGGGAGAACTAGACAGCTACATGCAAAAAAATGAAACTTGTCCACCAACTTATACTATACACAAAAGTAAACTCAAGAGGGACAAAAGATTTAAATATAAGTCATGACACCATAAAAGTCCTAGAGGAGAATATAGGCAAGAAAATCTCAGATATTCCACACAACAATATTTTTACCAATATGTCCCCTAGAGCAAGGGACATAAAAGAAAGAATAAACAAATGGGACTTCATTAAAATAAAAAGCTTCTGTGTGGCTAAAGAAAACAGCAGTAAAATGAAAGGGAACCAAATGTATGGGAAAATATATTTGCCAATAATACCTTGGACAAGTGTTTGATCTCCAAAATATATAAAGAACTCACATGACTCCACAGAAGGAAAACAATCATCCAATTAAAAAATGGGTAAAGGACCTGAACAGACACTTCTCCAAGGAGGACATACAGAGGGCCCAGAGACATATGAAAGGATGCTCAGCATCACTAGGCATTAGAAAGATGCAAATTAAAACCACAATGAGATACCACTTCATACTGGTCAGAATAGGCATCATAACCAAACCAACAAACAAGTGCTGGTGAGGCTGTGAAAGGGAGAAAGGGAACCTTAGCGCACTGTTGGTGGGAATACAGACTGGTGCAGGCACTGTAAAAAACAGTATGCAATTTCCTCAGAAAACTAAAAACGGAATTTTCTTTTGACCTGGCAATTCCACTGCTAGAATTATACCCTAAGAATACTGAAACACCAATTCAAAAGAACCTATGTACCACAATGTTCATAGCAGCACAATTTAGCCAAGTGCTGGAAACAGCCTAAGTGCCCATTGGTAAATGAATAGATCAAAGAACTGTGGTACATTTACATAATGGAATACTATGCAGCAGAAAGAAAGAAGGAGCTCCTACCCTCATGGCAGCATGGATGGAACTGGAGAGCATTATGCTAAGTGAAATAAGCCAGGCGGTGGAAGACAAATACCATTTAATCTCACCTATGAGTGGAACCTAATCAATAAAACAAACAAGGAAGCAAAATGTAATGAGAGACATTAAAATAAAGAACAAACTGACAGTGACCAGAAGGGTAGGCAGAAGGGGATCATGGGGGAAAGAAGGGGAAGGGTCATCAAGGAACATGTGTAATAGACCATGGACAAAGCCAAAGGGGGAAAGGGTGGAGGGTGGGAGTTCGTGGTGGGTAGGGTATGGGAGGGTGGGGCGGGTGGAGAAAACTGTTCTTGAAGAACAATTAAAAAAAGAAAAAAAGAAACTTAGAAGCCAAATATTTTTAAATTAGCAGGGAAATGTAAAATTCAGATATTCATTTGAATTTTATTAATAAACAATTTTATAAAATATCTTGCATTATTTATAGCTGATTTATTTTGAATTTATTTAGAACTATAATAAACACTATGATGAGATTATTTATTGAGATTATTTTTAAGTATAGCTTCAGCTTTATGTCTTCAATCATAGAGGTAGATTATATTATTTATAATTTCATTTCAAGTGTGAAAGGTGGTAGTGTGATTCTACATCAACAGGTGTATGTGTAATATGTTAACATTAACAAGGCCCTTTCTATGTGATATGTGCAGAGTAGAGAGCTTTTCATTTACAAACGCTGTTGACTCTCATACCTAATGTTTTGAAATTGACGTTTCTATTATTCATTCAAGTTATGTACCTTCAACAATGGTGATCGAATAGATTTTTCAATGTAATATGTTCAAAACTGAATTCCTAAACTTTCTCCTCAAACTAACCAGCTCAGTTAAGGAAACTCAGTTCTTCAAGGAGGAAGACACAAAAATAAAACATCAAAACCAACCAACCAAACATACAAACATAATAATATTTCCATCTATTCTTGACATCCATCTTATTGTCATAATCCAATGCTAAGGAATATACTCAAAATCTATCCAGAATACCCAATCACTTCTCATACTTCTATTTTACATTGGTTCAAAAGGGCTTTCCTCCCCTGCCCTCTCCTCTCCTTTCTTCCCTTCACTTCCCCTCCCCTGTCCTCCCCTCCCCTCTCCTGCCCTCTCTCCCCCAACCCCCAAATTATTGCAATAAGTTTCTAACTCGTATCCTTGCTTCCACTCTTTCTACCAGCATATGTATTTTCAATACAGCAATGCTCCCCCATTTTTTTAAAGGTTTTATTTATTTATTTCTAGAGAGGGGAAGGGAAAGGGAAAGAGAGGGAGAGAAACATTGATGTAAGAGAGAAACATCAATTGTTGCCTTTTGTATCGCAACTGGGGACAGAACCTGCAACCCAGGCATGTGCCCTGACCAGGAATTGAACCAGTGCCATTCTGCTTTGCAGAATGATGCTCAGCCAACTGAGCCACTCCAGTCAGGGCACAATGGTCCTTTTTTAACACATAAGTCCAATAATTACCTACTCTGGCTCAAGAGTCTCCTGTGGCTCCTTTTCTTTTCTGTCTTGGAATAAGTGCAGTCACCCTTAAAACGGTTTACAATGCCCTTTATTATTAGCCATGTGGTCTCTGTGATTTCATATTGTATTCCACTACCTGTGTCACTTTCTAACTTCACTGGCCACCTTGCAGTTACTCATTCATCCCTCAGGACTTTAAATTGACTGCTCCTGCAAGGGTGGTTTCTTACCTTCAGGTCTTTATCAAGTATTTGCTGAAATGGTGTCTTTTTCTCAACCACTCTATTTAATGGTTCCCCATAGTACTTCTAATAGCATGAATATCCTGATCTTGCTTTACTGTTTTTATTGCAGTGCATACTTAGGTTTTGCGGAGCTAAACTTGCACTGGGAAAAAATAGATGATAAAGACTTTATTCCAGGATATAGCAATAGGGGAGAGAGACCAAAAATCCAGTAAGAACTTGTTTGCTTAAAGAAAGGGCTGGAGAGGTTTAAAGAGCTGGGGTAGAAAAGACCATAGGCCATTTGTGTTTGCTAATTGATCCTATGCTAAGGAAAAGTAAATTTTCTTAAACATTTACGACAGGAGGTAGTTTTATAACTTGAAACAAGGTGCCCACTGAATTCAGGCTCCTACCCTCTTATGGACTCAGGAGATAGGGCCATAATCTTCCTTGATGACCACACTTCAAAGGGATGGTTCCCAGGTCCTACAGAAAAACAGTCCTTAGTAGGAAAACTGACAAGATTGTTGTAAGAAGGTTTGCATATCAAAGGGAAAAAGAAAGAAATACAATGAGAAATTTTCTAAAGTAAATACTCTAAGAAAAAGGAGGAGAAGGAGCTCTGCAGTGTGGCCATCAGCATTCTGTAAGGGCCTCCGTGAGAAGGAAGTGAGGCACCTAGAGGCAGAAAGAAGGCCATCTAAAACTGAGCCAAGCTGAGGAGAAAGTTAATGCCATCTCGGTCAGGTTTATATGTCCACCGCCCCCCCTTGCTCCTTCTCCACAGAATGTACATTCCATAGCGGTAGGGTTTTGTTTTGTTCATTTCCATTAAAAAAACAAAAAATCCAGAGAAAATTCCTTCTGTTGAGAACGACTAAGGTAATGATATAATTTTTTCATTTTAATATGGTACAACACTTAAACAAAGAAATAATTTGTTCATGAAAAAATCTTCAGTTGAAAGATTAATGCTGCAAAGGATAAAGTTAGATTAATTTATAATGGTTGAACACAAATGTATAAACATGGATACACACTACTTGGTATGTTTTCTTTAAAATTCTTTTTAATCTGTTTGTGCTTCTGGTTCTCTGACCTGCGTTTATTTTCCATCATACTGGGAACACGAAATGAAGTTAAAAGATTTGTACTTATTCTTTTGCTATAATAATATTTTGTTTATTTCTTATATGTTTTTATCTGAGCTCTGTGAATACTGATGAAAATGCTTTTAGACATGCTAGAAGATTTTATTAATGTAACTTATATAAAAATGTCTGAACACTGCACTTTTACCTTACAGTTGGTCCCCATTTATTGCCTGTGGAGAATGCAATGATAAGAGAAAGGGGAAGGTTATTGTGAAGTCGCTGTGTAAATTTGACTTAAATTTGCCTTTAGAAAAGATGAGATGTAAATAGTAGAGAAATTATGTATTCCCTCCAAAGATTATTTTATTTATAAATGAAGACAAAGATTATTTCATTTATAAATGAAGACAAGTTATATCTAAATCAAATAACATACATTCAGTTAAAAAGAAACTGAATTATTATCAGGAAATGAAATATTTTGTGACCCAATTACTTGAAATGTTTTTTTGCAATCTCGGTATTTAGATTTGCTTAGATTTTTCTCTTGTCATTTTGTTATTATCATAATATGTAGATATTGACATATAGGATAAAAATACTCAATGCTTTATTAAAGTATGTATACCCTAATTGTTTCATTTGTGAATTACAAGAGTTTATTGCAAATATTTATATTTTGACAAGCAGCAATTCTCTTATGAAAATTTGAGTTTAGACTATGTGAAAAGCACTCACGTTAACAATACTGTGCACATAATATTATATTTTAGAGATTAAGTACTGGTAGCAATCACATGTGAATTACATTTTTGAAACAAATGACAATATTAAACATAAATGAAGCTTTTGGGTGAAAGTTCTTGGTATTTTACAAAAAAGAAAAAGGAGGCCCCAAAATGTTAAATGGTTTGCTCAAGGTTACATAACAAGTGTGAAAAGGGACTAGAATAAAGGTTTCCCAGTGTGTGGTCAGGTAGTTATCACGCAAAACTCTTGATAAGTGCTGAAGTATATACCCTCATTTTTCTTTTCTTTTCTTTTCTTTTTTTAGGGCAGGAATATGAATTTATTTACAAACCTAGCCTGGCTTGAAGGACTAATTATCCAAAAACATGGGCTATATACCCTCGTTTCTTAAGAAAGCTTATCCCAGTACTGACTTCTGATTTGTGTTGTGCCCCATATCACTTTTAAATCTTCTTTTTGGTCCTCACAGGAAGAGCATCATTTGTTGGGGGAAATTCATGTTACCACTGTCATATAATGTCATCTTTATGAAACAAAGTCAGTCCCATTATTCAAATCCTCTGAATCTTATATCAGAGTAGACACATTCCAGTTACCAGCAAATGGTTAACCCTACAGATTATTTTTAATTGGTATTAATTCTTAGTTGATGAGCTATAAATAAATACACAAAAGTGCTTTTAAATGAGAACTACCCTTCTTTCTTCTTGACAATAGAAGGATTACAACATAATTTGACATGCTATGAAATATTCATCAGTAAAGTAGCCTCTTTGCTACTAAAATCACAAAGAAGCTAAGGCTTGAATTCTCTAGTTTAGCTACAAAAAATTCCAGTACACTTAGAATGTACTTAATTGTAACTCTTTCTTCATTCTCTGAAACTCTTCAGAGAAAATCCTTTGTGAGTTAGGAAGAGTAGACTATTAAAATCACAACATTGATCTGAAGTTTGGCAGCCAAGAAGACCTCCTCCTGATGCTTTCTGATTCAAGGTATTCTTGAATCCACCACATTTTAAAAGAACAGACATGTGGAATGCTTGCAAAATCAATATATTTTTCTATAAAAAGTATTTTAAAAGCAACTTCTGGTTTTTGTATTTTGAAAAAATGATATCTAATAGGTGATAAGACATATGGAAACAAATTCAATAATACAATTGGAACTGAGTGAATTTTTATTAGATATATAAATCTTCTGTTCTTTTATTAAGTCCTGCAATGATTTATTAAATTTTACTTGATTTGAAGAACACTGCTGAATTGTAATAAGAAAGATGGATGGGTTTTAATCCAGTTTTTATAATGATCCAATGGGTTGATTGTAGCATTTTGATTTAGAGAATGTGGAGATATAATTTTTAAAAGATTTATTTTTAAATTATAATTTTTGAAAGTTATAAGTTTCTTCAGTTCATTTGATTGTCATTAACCTCTGGGTTTTCTCCTTAATATTTTTTCATCAATGATCAATTTTTAATCTAGATAAATTATAAGGAATACATTTATTAAAAAATTCACCAAAAACTTTCAAAATTGAAATCACATGGAAACAGTGCATTCTTGCTGTAAACACAGTCATACATAAATAAAACTACTGCAATGTTTACTGTAATTAGATTTTTGAGCCATTCTTTACTAGACTATATAATATCCTCTATTTGGTCCCAGAGTAAAAGATTTCTTCATTTAAAATGAAAAGTAATTGTGCTTTTTATAAGGTTTTCATTTCCTTTACATCATCAACACAGTGCAGTGTGCACGTGTCTGTGTGTCCCTGAAAAAAAAAAAACACAGTCACATTTCTAACTCAGTTTTACAAATAGTAGAGGGCTATGGTGCACTCCAGCAGGAGGCAAGGCACTGCACTGCTCACACTGTTTTCCACTGATTACCCAAATCATTCATGTTCCAGAATCTATTTAGAAAAATCTTTTCTCCTCCCAAGTAGCTTGTCAATTCAACAATGTTAAATGAATTGGAACAGTCATCTTCTTTCATCCTGCTCCTTCATTTATTCAACAAATAGAAGCTGGGAGCCCCTTACATGTCAAACCCTCTTGTGGATCTCACAGCTTTGGAAATCAAAGCAAAATATTCCTTCCCCTTCTAGAGCTTACAACTTAGAGAGAGACCAGGGACAATGAACACACAAATAAGTATATGTGTCAAGTTGTACTAATTGCAATGACATTTACTAAAGAGGTTCAAGGAGTGTGGGAGGTTATAACACATGGTGTTTAAGAAAGGTTTCTCTGATGATATGACTTGACTGGATGCATAAGAAGTGAAGCTTTGAAGTATTTGGATATCTGGAAGGATATGCTTGGCTTATTCAAGGAATACAAGGGTACTGTGGCCAGAATGAAAAGAAGTAGGTGAAAATAATAGAAGAAAAAGAGTCAGATTTCACCTGTATTTTTAGGCCATTATGAGAACTTTGGCTTTTCCTCTGAATGATATGAGAGTACTATCACTGAGCGAAATGGCATTTACCATTAGAGTGTTACATTTGATTGTGTTTCTAAGGATCTTTCTAAGTGCTATTTGGAAAATAGACTTTGAGAATGAAGGGTGGATGATAGAGACAAGTTAGAATACTACTGGAGTTAACCAGGTTGCTAAAAATGAAGGTAAGTAAAATGTAGCGATATCTTAAATATTGTTAAAACATTGCTGACTGATTAAAGATGGAAATTAAAAGAAGAAAGATGTTTCAAGAAATACACCTCAAAGATTACAACAGCTTTGGAGCCTGAACTGGAATAGTGGAGTTGCCATGTATTGAGATGGAGAAGACTGTGGAAAAAGAGCAGGTTTGGGAAAGGTATTGAGAGTTTGTCTTTGGACATGTTAAATGTCAGATGCCTACTACATTGCCAAATAATTTCAAAGGAGCATTAGTGTAAAAAGTCTGGGGTGCAGGGAGAAGTCTCAACTGGAATTGTAAATGTATAATCACCGGAGTACAGATGATTTTTAAAAACGAGACTACATGAAATCATCTAGACAGTCATTATAGGTAGAGAGAGCATGAAAACCACATCAAAGTTTTAAGTTGGTGGATAAAAAGGAGCAAGCCACACTTTCGTGGAAAAGATCCAAGAGAAAATGAATTTCCTGGATAAAATAATTGACCAAGCTATGGGCACCTCCGTTTGAGTTCCCTTGAAAGCAGAGACTGAGAAAAGCATTTAGGTAAGGGCTGTTCATTTGGTTGTAGGTTTGTGAGAATGTAAACTCTTGGCCACCTAAAACCATATCTTAACACAGGAGAAATACTATTGCAATAGAAAAAATATCAATAAAAAAGAAGCAAATATGAGTGTTAATACCTTAAAGTGTTCCTGTCGTTCCTGTCCCATGGCCTGTTAGCTGAGGATTTCGGAGCTGCCTTATCCTGATGCTTCATAATGCTGGTTGCCTGTAGTCTCTGTCTTACTCTAGTTTTTTCATAATAACCAATTTATGATGAACTTAGCTTGAACTGTGTTTCTGTGATCACTAATTAAGAAAGTTCTGCCCCTTACAAAGACTGCTGTCATTTTTATCTTTATTCCAATTTTTTAGCTTACTCATTCTTATTTAGTACTAATGGTATATTTCAAAAATTTGCATAAGCCACTTTATTTGCAAAATAAATTGTTATGAATAAATTATACATAATAAACTGTTTTCTTCATGGTAATAACTTTAAATTAAGATAAAGCACCATAAGTAAAACATGCTGCATTGGCTGTAATTTTACATTGAATGAATAAAAAAGTATTATCTCATTTACATGTGGTGTTTTATTATAGATATTTTATAAACTTATCATTATGCAGATCATAAGGTAGGTTTCTTCTTGATTTCACACAAAGGTTTTTTTGGTGGTGGAATGGTTAAAAAAAAACACAATGCAGTCCTACAGATTAGACCTGCAAAATGTTGAAGCTTGTTGAGTACTGAAAAACAAGCATGGAATAGGCAAATTGATCCTGCACTGAGAAAAATATGTTTTTCAAAGGACAACTTATTTGTGTAGTTAGATAAGCAAATTATTTTAATGTAATGACTGTTTTTTCTACTTAGCCAAAACAGAGTTATAAGACAACTTTAATCCTATTTTCAGATAAGTTAATTGTGCTTATTTTTCCTTTTTCTTGGGCTACTCATTTACCCCAGGTGACTATTGATTAATTTAAATAATGTGCCAGCTACTGGATGATACTGATGCAGGGGCTCTGGAACATAGATAGGAGTGCAACATGGCATTGGACTGCCCTCACTTTAGGGCAAGCTCCTTAACCTCAACAGTATTTACCTTGTAGGAATGTGTGTGTATTTTACAAGTGAACACGTGAAAAATAGTGTCTGGAATATAGTAGGTGGACAATAATTGCTTGTTATTTTGTCCTAATAATGATGATTAATTATAATGGTAATCAAGAACATTTTAATTATTCTATATCACACTGCCCTCTGGATGTTTATTCATTAGACTTTTGGCAAGGATCCACTAGTTCCTAAATCCCATGTATTTTTTCTTTCTTGATTTACTCCCTTATCATCCTATCTTCTAGTAAATTATTCAGAAACAATGTATGTGGTAAATATTGTTAAGAGTTGGTATGTCTAAAATGAGTTTAATCTAGTCTGTCATTTGAGTGGTTGCTTGCTGGTTTTAAATCCCTCTATCTGTATGATTTTCTGATCTGTTGAAATTCCCGTACCTGGGTTCCACTTTGTTCATTGAGATTATTCACTCAGGTTTCAACTTATCTCCCTCGTTACTAACTGTTCTGGTGAGAATGCAGCGGGTCCATGTCCAGACCTCACTTGTCACTGTTCAGAACCTACACTGGAGAAGAAACAGCATGGGGGCTATTCAATGACCCCACTGTCCAGCTCCTATGCCACACTGACACATAGCATAGGTACAGGGGTTTAAATGAACTGGCTCACGCCTTTTTGCTACAGGATGAACACTCTCAGACCTGTACCTGACAGTTTCTGATGAGTGCTTTAAAATTCTCTTACTCTATTTCTTACAATATTAATATGCATCCAAGAAAGAAAAGCTGTGCCTTGGCTCCTAGTCTACCATTCTGGGAGATCAAATTGTTATTTTGTAGAATTTACAGACTGAAGAAAAGACTTGTTCTGAGTACAGCACAGATGTTATAACCCTTTCTATTTCTGTTTAGGATACTCCTTTATAACACACTCCTTATCGTAAATAGAATTCAGGTTCTTCTAGACGTGAATCTCGTGAAATGCTGCAATAGGTTGGGATTCATTTACAGAAAAAGTGCCTCAGTCTCCTGATCAGGGAGAAAACATTTCCATTGCTCTTATGTAGTACATATATTAAATCTTTCTATGACGCCCTCAATATGGGTAGAATCTAGGGATGGTGGGACTACTTTTAAAAGTAATATAAAAAAGAAGGAAGAGTTCCTCAGCCTTTCTAAAATGTCTTTGACATTCATTAATCACCTACTACAGAACAGTTTGTAAAACTGCATACAAAAATACTTGAAAACTATTGGTATGCTCTTGGAAAAAGTATCAACAGTTCTGAAACTTTAAAGACTACTTTTGTTCAAATTCCTTGGAAGGGAGAAGATAATAGATTGGTTAAATTTGACTACAGTTCAAAATACATGGAATAGTATCACTGGGAGGAAATGTTGGAATAATGACTGGGAACATGTTTTTGTTTTGTATTGTTTTAATGAGATATAATTTACATGTTACACTGTGTAAATTTAAGGTGTATAACATGTTGATTTAATAAATTTATATATTGCAATACGACTCAGAATAGCTTTAGCTAACACTTTTATCAGATCACACAATTATCATTTCCTTTTTGTGGTGAGAATATTTAAGATCTAGTCTTTGGGGAATCTTTGCCTGCAGAACCTCTTGTCTGCCACAGATGAAAGTAAGTCTACCAATATATGATCTGCTTGGCAAGGAAAGGTGGCCGAAATCTCAAAGAAGAAGGGCCAGGAGTCTGTTCCTCTATGGGCTTTTATTGAGTTTATTTGCATAGGAATACAGGGTGTATATGTGAAGCTCATCAATCACTGTCAGGCAATAAGGATCAAACAATAAATAACATTCAAAGAACTCTGAGGGCTTATTCTGAGTCAGGGTCAGATAGCTAAAGGGCCATAAAGCTTTGGGGAAATGAACTCACTTTATACTTGGACCCTTATCATTTAAATTGAGGGTATTAGCAAAGCAGGTTTCACGGGATTTTATGCATTCTTTCTTAGGCCTGATTGCCCTGGGGAACCCACACTTTCCAGAACAGGGCTGCACCCACCTCCAGCATTGTTTCAGGTTTAAGTCAGGCAGGGGAAGTAAGGCACCCAAGAGATTAGGAGACTTCTTGCAGACAGAATGAGGACTCAGGCTATGTCAAAGCTGAGGGGCCAGAGTCTATCACTCCTTTTTCTATAGCCCCCCAAGTCCTTCCCTGAGGGCCCCTTTGTGATCATGCCTGTCTTAGGTTGTCCTTCCCCTGAGGAATCTTACCTGTCATTGGCTAATCTGTCATCCCCTCAGGGCCAAGCAGGGTGAAGTAAAAGGAGGCAGAGGCAGGGCCCCTGCCAGGAAAATAAGCTTTGTCTCCTTAGTGGCTTAAGGTCCCAAGGTCTCTCACTAAGCCTTAGCCATGGGGGGGGGGGGGTTACAGCTTCTGAAACTATGCAGGCTGGTTCCCAACAATAGTCTCTTAGCAATTTTGAATTGTATAATACAGTATTATTTGTTATAATCATTATGCTGTGCATTAGATCTCTAGAACATATTCCTTTTTCTATTTTCAAGTTTATACCTTTAATATCTTCCCAATTTCTCCACCCTCCCAGGCCCCGGTAACCACTATGCTAATCTTTGTTTCTTCAAGTTTGGTATTTTTATATTTCACATATAAGCAACATTATACAATATTTGCCTTTCTATGTTTGATTTATTTCACATAGCATAATGCCCTCTAGTTCCACTAATGTTGTTGCAAGTAGAAGGATTTGCTTCTTTCTCATGACTAAATGATGTTCATATGTTATATATGTATATATTTATAAATATATATATCAGGTCAAATATATGACACATATATCATCATATATATGATATATATATCATCATATATATATGATGGTAAACTTGTCCTTCAAAAAGTTTGGAGTGTATTATAAATTTGATATATCTAATGTGTGTGACACAGTAATTCAGTTAAAAAATGAAAATTATTTTCCAAAAATTGTTTTCAAAAGTTAATTCAAACTTTCATACTAAGATTACATGAGCTAAAAAGTAAATCGACAATGAAAAGGTGAGTTTTATTAAGCTAACATTACTATAATTAAATATAAGAATAAAGACAATGTAAAATAGATCTCATACTATGTGTCCTGATGAATATTGAATGAATAATTCATATACTAAAATGATTAATCAGAAATGTATTTTATTTGTTTTTTAAAGATTTTCTTTTTTTCTTTTTCTTTTTTATTTTAGTTTATTCAGTACAGTTTCTATCCTTTATTCCCATTCCAGCCCACCCACACATTCCTCCCCTCCTCCCTCCCCTTCCCAACCCCCTAGTTTTGTCCATGTGTCCTCTATATTTGCTCCTGTAAACCCTTCCCTTCTCCCTGAAATTCCCCTGAAATTCCCTCTCCTCTCCCCTCTGGTCACTGACAACCTGTCCTCTATTTCAGTGTCTTTGTTATATTTTACTTGTTTCTTTGTTTTGTCGTTTAGGTTCCCGTTAAAGGCAAGATCATATGGTATTTGTCTTTCATTGCCTGGCTTATTTCACTTAGCACAATGCTTTCCAGCTCCATCCATGCCATTGCAAAGGGTAGGAGCTCCTTCTTTCTTTCAGCTGCATAGAATTCCATTGTGTAAATGTACCACAGTTTTTTGATCCATTCATTTACTAATGGGCACCTGGGTTGTTTCCAGCACTTAGCTATTGTAAATTGTGCTGCTATGAACATTGGGGTGCATAGGTTCTTTTGCATTGGTGTTTCAGGATTCTTAGGATATAGTCCCAGCAGTGGAATGCTGGATCAAAGGGCAGGTCCATTTTTAGTTTTCTGAGGAAGTTCCATACTGTTTTCCACAGTGGCTACACCAGTCT
>CM052538.1:108628446-108708725 GCA_028533065.1 Trachops cirrhosus
GTTGGAATGTTTAAAGATGTCCCAGAGGTTCCTAAGCCTCCTCATTTCTTTGAATTCTTATTTCTTCATTCTTTTCTGGTTGTATATTTTTTTCTTCCTTCTGGTCCACAGCAATGATGTGAGACCCAGCTTTCATTCCATCACTATTGGTTCCCTGTGCATTTTTCTTCATTAAACTTATTGTAGCCTGCACTTTTTCATCTAATTTGCAACCAAAATCAACCAATTCAGTGAGTATCCTGATCACCAGTGCTTTGAACTGTGCATCTGATAGGTTGGCTATCTCTTGGTTGCTTAAAAGGATGGGTTCTGGGGCTTTCAATTCTTCTTCTGTTTGAGCCATCTTTTTGCTGGATTTTTTTTGTTTGTTTTTTGTATGTTTTTTGGTCTTGTCAAGCTCCTGTAGTGAGGGGTGGGGCCTTAGGAGTTCACCAGGTTGGGGCATCCCAGTGGCTGGGTTGTGATGCTGTATGTGGGGTCGGGGTCTGAGAAGAAATGATGGCGCTTGCTCTGCTCTCTGTAGGACCCCAGACCCTTCTGCCGCTTTCCACAAGCTAACTGAGCCCTTCTGGCACGAATTCCCATGTGGGTGGGCCTGTGCATCCCACGGGACCTTCCTTTTTAGTTAGTGACCCAAAGCTCTATTTCCCGGTGCTGGGACCCTGAGTTTCACACAGTGTCTTGCTTCACAATAGCCGCCTTTCAGGGTCTGCTGGTCACCACCCCCTGGCCGGGGCCCACCAGCCACCGCTGCTTGTGCGCCCAGGGTCTGCCTGCTGTGGACTTGCGTGCTGTCCCGGTTGCTCAGCTCTCTGCTCCGCGTCCCTTGCCTGGCCCAACTCCACCCCTCCTACTGGTCTGGATGATCGTGTCTATTTTTAAATCCTTGGGTGTCCAACTTCCATACACTTCAATTTTCTGTCAGTTCTGGTTGTTATTTTGTTTCTATATTGTTGTTGTCCCTATCTTGGTTGTGCGAGGAGGCACAGTGCATCTACCTATGCCTCCATCTTGGCCGGAAGTCCTACCACAGCTATTTTATCCACTCATCTACTGATGGACATTTAAGCTGTTTCCCAATCTTGGTTATTATGAATAACCTATGCTGCTATAAACATAGGGGTGTATATATATTTTTTGTACTGTTGTGTTGGGATCCTTGGGTTATATTCCCAGAAGTGGAATCCCTGAGTGAAAGTAGAGTTCCATTTTTAATTTTTTAAGGATACTCTGTATGGTTTTCCACAGTGGCTGCATCAGTCTGCATTCCCACCAACAGTGAACTAGGATTTTCTTTTCTCCACATCCTCGTCAACACTTGTTATTTGCTAATTTATTGATAGTGGCCATTCTGAGAGGAGTAAGGATTGGGAGAATTAACATAATTAAAATGGCCATTCTCCCCAAAGAAATCTATTCATTCAATGAAATTCCTATTAAAACACCAATAGCATACTTCACAGAACTAGAACAAATATTCCAAAACTGCATATGGAACCAAAAATACCCCAAATAGCCTCAGCAATCTTGCAAAAGAAGGACAAAGCTAGAGGTATCACAACTCTTTATATCAAACTGTAATATAAGGCTACTGTAATAAAAGCAGGCTGGTACTGGCACAAGAACAGACATAGAGATTAATGGAACAGGACAGCCCAGAAATAAACCCACACCTGTATGAACAATTGATATTTGACTAAGGTGGCAAGAGCATACAATGGAGCAAAGACGATCTGTCCAACAAGTGGTGTTGGGACATGCAAAAAAAATGGACTGATAAATGCAAAAAAAAAATGAAACTAGACCACCAATTTACACAAAAATCAACCCAAAATGGATAAAAGACTTAAATATAAGTCATGAAACCATAATAATCCTAGAAGAAAACATAAGTAGTAAAATCTCAGATATTCAGTGTAGAAATATTTTTTGCCAATATATCTCCCAAGGCACTGGAAACAAAGCAGAAAATAAACCAATAGGACTATATAATATTAAAAAGCTTCTGCACAGCTAAAGAAACCATCATCAAGACAAATAGGGAATCAACTGTATGGGAGAACATTTTTGTCAATGATACAGCTGACAAGGGTCTCCAAATATGCGAAAACAAACAACCCAGTTAAGAAACGGGCAAAAGACCTGAATAGACACTTCTCCAAAGAATACATACAGAGGGCCCAGAGACATATGACAAAATGCTCAACATCACTGATCATCAGAGAAATGAAAATTATCCCCCTTAAATTAGTAGAATGTTGTGTCACACTAGGTGTCACATTGTTGAATTGACCCAAAAAATGACAAATTCGAATTATAAAGTACAATCATATCCTTATTAATCATTCAAAATATTCAAATATATTTGAATATATCACTGTTTACAATGGGTAATTTTCTTTCAAACAATCAAAAGTTACTCTGATAAATTTAAGTAAATAAAGGATTGTTGTTTGCATAGTCAAAGAAACATATGTTTATTCAAAGGAAGAGGTGCTGACACAGGTTCAGCAAAAACAGGGAGTGAGGCAGCTCTGGGGATTTAGAAGTATGAACTAAAGCACAGTCTTACCAGAGTGTGCATTCATCAGGATGAGTCAGCTGAAGCCATGTTTAGTCCTCAGGTCAATGTTTAATGTTTAGGAAAGAGCCAGTGATAAGTTGTCCACTCAAACCATGTGGACTTAGAGTAGGAGGAGATTGATTCTGCAAAATATCTATTCCTAGAACAATAAGGATACCAGACAGCTCAAAGCAGTAAAAGCCAAATACAGATACCATTACTGACCATGAAAATAATATATATAACTCAGTGTCATGATATCAGAGAATAGTCATATTTGTATGTTGATAGTAAATTACCTCAGTCTTTTAGGAGAACAAATTTGTTGTGTGTGATATGGGATATAAAATCACTCATATATTTCATCAATAAAATGCTACTTGGGAAATGTACTCCAAGGCATTTATTTCCCAATTCCTCTGTCCCTTATTTTATTGAAACATTTCTACTAGTGATATTTACCATTTTGAATATTTTTTAAAAGCACTGACATGACCAATAATAAGACATGGTTAAGTAAATTGTATATATTCTTCTCTGGCTGGTGTGACTCAGTGGATTGAGTGCCGGCCTGCACACCAAAGGGTCACCTGTTCAATTCCCAGTCAGGGCACATGCCTGGGTTGTGGGCTGGGTCCCCAGTTGGGGGTATGCAAGAGGGAACCACGGATTGATGTTTCTCTTCCTCTCTTTCTTCCTCCCTTCCCTTTGCTCTAAAAATAAATAACAAAATATTTTTAAAAATACATTGTATATATTCTGTAAAATATTAAATAACTATTTGAATGATGAAAGCCCCTCAGAGAAGGTACTATAATTTTATTTTTTATTTTCTTTTCCTCAACAATTATCTGTTTGTTCATTTTTTTTTAATTATATGGGTAATATTATACAAGGTAATCCTGTTTCCAGCATGGCCTTGTAAGCTTCTTACTGATCCAAGCTTCTATAGATAACAGCCACAAACACTACAAAAAAATCACAAAAAGCAACTACCTGAGGACATTAGAGAATGATCAAAGAAAAGTAGATACTGAAAAGACTCTACTCTTGAGTGAAGGAAATGACAGGAATTAAATATCTTATTTTTATGACTTTCATCCTGAGGCAGTTTCCAGTCTCTGCCTTGTGGGAATCTAAAGCTCCAATGAGAATCCTGTGGTCTCATTGGCTCACAGGGCTGAAAGACGGGACTTGGAGAAACACAGCTACTAGAATGTAAAGGAGAATACACAGAAGGGGAAGCCAAGGAGCAGGAACACCAAAATCTGTGTATAAACTCTGTCATCATACCTGGCTGATACCTGAGCACGTGGATCAGCCTCCAAGTGCTACTATACAAATAACAACACAAATGTAAAACAACACAAACTTATTAACTTATAGTTATGGAGGCCATAGTTTGAAAAGTGTCCTGTGGGCTAAAATCAAGTTGTTGGCAAGGTTCTGGAGGATAATCTACTTGTGTATCTTTTTTAGATCCTAGATTGTTAATGTTTCTTGACCTTTGGGCCTCTTTCTTCACCGTCTGCAAAGCCAACATTACTGCACCTCTTTGACCATTTTTCCAGTCACACCTCCCTTTGACTCTGACCTCAGCTGGCAAAGGTTCTCTGCTTTTGAGGCCTCATGTGATTTGATTGGGCCCACCTGGATATGCAGGATACTATTCCCATCCCAAGATCCTTAGTTGAATCACATATTTAAATATTTCTCTTTTAATGTAAGGTATCACATCCACAGGTTCCAGGGCTTTGGATGTGAATATCAATGGGAGGCCATTATTCTGCCTACCACACCATGCATCTGAGGTACAGGAACAGCCACCTACCTAAGACTGAAACAAAGACTAAAATAGCACTGGAATTTGAGGTTCTGCCTACCACAAGGAAGAGTGCATTTTATAGGCTGAGTTAGACCAAGTGAACTGCCTGCGTCAAAGAAAACACACACAAAATATTATTCAATGGTAAGCCAGTAAGTTGATCAGCTTTTAGTATAATCCTGCTTGTCACTTATAACTACAGCTCTTGCTGAATGCAATAACCAAGAAACCATAACAGAGGCTATAGGTGCAAGCAGGTTTGAGGGAAAGTGGTGTAATCAGCAGAGAGAAAACCAAATTACTTTAGGAAATTCCTAGGAACCTGGCTACCAGAGGGCCTGGCTGCAGCATTGTATCCCTAGTTCTACTTGTTAAGGACATTGATTGAATTGAACTTTAGTACCAAACAAGCCTCACTGCCACTCTCTCAGATTATGAGATGGTCATGATGGAAGCCCACTAGGGAAAAGGCATTACGTAAAGGAAAAAAAAACAAAACTCATAGACACAGACAACAGTATGATGATTACCAGAGAGAGAGGTGGGTGGGGAGGAGCGAGAAGGCAAAGGAAGCGGGTAAATGATGATAGAATGATTCTTGACTTGGGATGGTGAACATACAATACAAAATACAGATGATGCATTATGGAACTGCACATCTGAAAGCTATATAATTAACTGTATTCACCAATGTCTCCCCAATAAATTCAATAAAAAAGAAAAAGAAATAAAGGAAATCAATGAAATAGTGATCTACACAATTGGTAAGAGAGTCCAAAGAAGCTATCAATATGTCAATATAACCTACTTTTTCTTAATCAGAGTTATGCATAACAATCCCCGTGGAAGTTTTCTCAAAATGTACTATATCACACACAGGCTTCTCTGGGAATTCTGATTCCGAGCCACGACATACTAGTTGTGTTTAGTGAATTTTTAGGACAGAAATTTCAGGACATGATTATGAAACACAACATATCTGAAAACTACTGCTACAGATTATAATTTGCAAACATAAGCAGATATGAAAAGTCAGCAGACTCACAAAGAAAAATGGAGATTCAAAAAGAAAGCAAAAAATCCAAACAGCCAGTACAGAGGTTGTGGTTCCAGAGGAAGAGAGTTGATGCTGAATGCAAAAGTAACTTTAATATGCATTCTGGATGTTTTAAGATGCCATTAACTTCATCCACAATAAGTTATAGTAAAAAATAAACTCTAGGAGTATTTTTTGAACAAATACTGTGAAAGAAATTCTGGTACTGTAGTTGAAAACTAGTGCGCAGTGAAGAGATTGGAAGAGATAGAAAAAAATTAATAGGAAAAAATGGCCAATTCAGAAAAAAATTATCAGTCAGACTGCTCTATGGAATTGGAAATGTAGAAGGGTGAAGGCCAAGTGGAAAATAAATTATCAGTGAAGGCAATTCTGCAATAGTCCAAGAAGAGATGGTGTCTTTGATCACACGAAAGCAGTAGGGAGGAGATGCTTGCATAAATGAGAGATAAATGTGAGAGGATGTCATGGTTAACTCGGTTGTGGAAAGTGAGGGAAGAGAAGAAACAAGCACGTAGGACCATGTGCTGAAATGTAAAGGTGAGGAAGAATAACATGTTGCAGATGAAATCATGGTTTATTTTGGGTACATTGAGTTTGTGATCCCAATTAGAAATTCAAGTGGAAATGCCACGTCGACTGTTTCGCTATCAGTGGCAATGCCTGGCCCATGGATTTAAATTTGGGAACTATCACCGCCTAAAGTCATCAAATAGACACCTGTTCCTATAAACACTTTGCTAGTGTTTAAGACATTCCTTTTTATCTCCCCTGGTTAGGAAATTCTCCTTAGCTAATATATATATACACATATGTGTATTTTCAATGAAGTTAAGATAAGATGCCAAATTTCAGAATTCTATTATTGGGCTCTAGTGCCTTGCCTTACTACACATATTGGACTGACATTAAATGTTTGTTTGTAAGAAAAGGAATTAATTTAATTTTGTAGAGAAGACATTTTTAGGCCAACTTATGACACTTTAACAAAAATAACTTCCTATAAATTATTTTTCTGACATTTATCTGAACACTCAAGTATATTTTATTTTATTACAGGAAAATAAACAGATACTGGGGAACTTTAATCTTACATTCTATCTATGCTTGAAAGTCACAGTAAGGTAGTAAGATTACAGTTATGAAGCTTCCTGCTTTATACTCAGTAAAATCTACTCCTGAGGGCAAAGCCCTCAAATAGATTTATCTGTAGTTTCCTTCATGATTTTGAAGGACATCTCCCAGCCGGGCTTCCCAAATGTCCCTTCAGTTTTCTCTCTGGCCAATACCCAGACACCAAAACATATCAGTTCTTTATCTCCTTCTGACACCACTCAGCAGTCTGACTCCATATTCAAGAGTTGTTGTCATTGTTTTAAAAAATTGTAGACTTAAGATTACTTTCTTAATAGTTTCACTACATTTCTGCTGGTCTATATAATAATCCTATTCCACAGAAAACAATGACATAATTGGGTATCCTACTATCTTCATTTAACATGAGAGAAGGGTGTCTTGTTAGTAACAGATTGTTATTGGAGAAAATTTGGCAAATAGGCCTTCCTAAAGGTGGATTAAAAAATCCAGGAATGTATTTTTGGTTATAAAGTTTAAAGGATTTTGCTCCTATTGATTCAGAAAATAATATTGACATAAATGTAAATCAGATAATCATGAAAAATCTTTCTGAATTATTCATATACAGTGGGGTCTGTCCAGAAAGTATCCAGTCATGTCATATGAAAAATAGAGATATTTACTGAAGAAGACACAAGATACAAGAAACATTGAACATAGGACAATGACACCTCAGTCCTCTTCAAAGTAGACACCTTGGGACTTCACGCAGTTCTCCCAATCGCCATCAGCTGCCCCATAGTATTTTCCCAAATCTCGTTGATAGTCTGAAATCTCTCCCCTTTCAAAGCTTTGAGAAATGCCAGAACTTGCAGGGTGCCAAATCTAGGCTGTAAATGGGCTGAGACACCTGGGTGATTTGATGTTTCACCAAAGTCTCTGCACAGATGTGGTGCATGATTGTTGTGATGAAGCTGCCAATCACCAGTTGCCCATTGCTCTGGCCTTCTGAATCATCAATGTAGTTTCAACAAAGAGATGTCCAAGCTTAATGCAAAATTTGATGCAGATTCATTGCTCTACTCACTCTCTCATTTTGAATGGGATGGCCACACAATATACATGCTCACTCAACAACGTCTACCACCCCCACTGACTAGTACAGTGAAGTCATCATTGTTCATGCATATCCATTCCAGTCCACTCTCCTTGGCTGCCAGGTATGCAAACTGTTCTCATTATATTAACAGAGGCTGGACTTTTTCCAGACAAACCTTGTATATATTTTGAATAATACAATATTGTTATGGCTAAATCTCAATTGACAGGTACAAGTTTCTCCCTCTTATTAAACTGTTAATGGGTACAGAATACATTATTCAATTACAAACAGTGAAGTATTAACTGTTAAACTGCAATAAGTATAGAATTTTATATTTTGTGATTTTTTTTGAAATTTACAAAAATTTAACTGTCAACTGTTCCAACACAATAATTTCTTGGTTATCTACAGTGCCCAATGTGCCTGCTGCGTATATTAGTTATGTGGTTTATCCAGTAGTGTTCTTTATTAAAGTGTTCTCAAGATTCTATAGCTGTGTTACATTTTTCACCCTCTGATGGCATAGTCATCAATAACTATAACCCATTGATTTTATCACCTTTTCACTTCCCTCCTTAGCCAGTTGAAATTCATGGTCAATGACTATCATTGCTCCATTACACATCTCAAGTCTCTTATCTTGCTTCACTTTGCCACAATTGCTTGGCAAAACTCAATCTATGGTTGTACCTACAACTTCTGAGCTGAAAACACACACACACGGCCATGTTGATTATTTCTACTTTAAATTCAAGGGCAACGACCTCAAAGAGGCTCTTAAGCCTGCCCAGCAAGCATACTGTATAGTACTGGTTCCATACTCTCTCCTCATAGACAATGATACAGCTTCTGCTCTATTTTTAAACTACTCACACCTTCTCCACCCCATTTGGATAATCCTCTGACCCATCTGAGAATATAGGATAACCAGAAGACATTATTCTAAACTCCTAACATCATAGTTACAAAATACCCAGTGAAGGAGGGCAGAACATGCCACCCCGAAGTGTGTCACTCTGGCCTGTGGGTTACTGTGAGCTGAGGGAACTCAAGACCCAGCCAACTCAAGAAAAATTTTTACTTCCCCTTACCCACCTGAATGAATTTAGGTGGGAGCCTGTACCAGAGTGAGCTATTACAGTGATAACTTTTCTATCTGAAAGGCCTATCTGCATGGCAGGACAAACTTCTAATTATCAAGCATTTGCTTTCTTACCCACTTGTGAATTACCTACCTCCCACCTTGTAATCCTTTAGCCCCTATCTAATTCCATAGCTAAGGATGGCTATAAGCCTCAATTGCTGGACTTGACCTTGAGTCTCATATCTTGGTGATTCTGTATGTCCAAAGTTAAATCTGTTTTTCTCCTTTTAATCTGTCTCATGTTGATTCAACTATTAGACCAGCCAAAGAACCTAGAACAGAAAAGCAAACATTTTTTTGCCCCTATTCCAGCTGCTGTGGCCTGTCCTTCTTTACCATGCCTTTCTGTAAGACCAGTTCCTCCACGTGGGCCCTCTCATCCAGTCAAGGACATTGTTCAGCAATTCCTTTCTCTCAGGTGTTTTTGATTGCTTCTCCTCTTCACTGCATCACTTCCATCAGCATCCACATATCTTGTAATTTCTTTCATCTTACAATGGATTTACTTTACTCTATTTTCCATTTAACTACAGTTCCACATCTGCGCTCCTATGTCACTGTCTTAGATTTTTCCGCCCCTCCTTTCTTCAGCTTACAATAGCTGGGCTTTCACCCCCAGGACTCCACGGAACTTGTGGTTTTGGATGTCACCAATGCCTTCCATATTGATGAATCCCATGGTTAGTTCCCAGTCTTCATCTGGCTTGACCTCATCAGTGTTTGACACAGATAATCAATCTGCTCCTGACAATATTTCCTTCATTTTCTATACAGAACACACAGTTTCATGTGGCTTTCTGTTTTATTTCATGGACCAGTTCTTCGCAATCTCCTTTACTGATTCCTCTTTATCTCCCTAATCATTTTCTTTGTTATACTTCAGGTCTTAGACTTGGAATCTGTTCTCTTTAAATCTCTAATGAATAGAGATAAAATGGTTGATTGGCTTGAGTCCCATGCCTTTAAATGCTGTCTATACAGTGAAGACTCCAAAATTATAGCTCTAATCCAGACCCCTCCTTGAATTTCAAATTTATTAGCTATATTTCTGCTTAGCATAACAACTAGGACGTATAAAATCATCTCATACTTAATACATCAAAACCTCAATTCTAGAAATTGCTTCTTTTTCCTTGTTTCTCCTCGTTTTCTCCACATAATTAAATCTTTTCTTTCAGCGCTCAGTCTTAAAACTTTACTGCCTCCTTTCTCTCACTTCCTACATCTTATCTATTAGCAAAGCCTGTTAGATATTGTAAACACGTGAAAACTAAAAAGAAAAGGATTAATTATTCCTATTGAAAGTAAGAGAAGAGCCCCCTCACCCTTGGAGCTTTTACTTTAGAAAACTTGTAATTTTAAGTAAGTACTTTCCATGAAATGTATATATACATTGAAAATTATACAGGTCTGTTGTTACTTTTATGACCAAGATGGTCTTTCTTAAGGACTTGGAAACCATCTCTTTGAAATGTAAACATTTCTGTAGGAGCCTGACTTCAGTGACAGTTACCCCACTAGACTAACGTGGTCCATTTACCTGAGTGCATCAAAGCCCAATAAGACAGGAAGAGGAGCTTGCAGCAAAGAAAGGAAGGGTGTATTTTTTGAAAAGTGTCTCACATCTGGAGACACAGGTAAACTAATAGAGTTCCAGATCCCTGATGATTTCTGTTAGAAATGTGGGAGAAATAGATGCAGGAGGAATCAGGTGATCTGATCCAAGTGCCTTTATTTGATGCTGCACTGAGAGGAGGGCTGAGTCGGGGTTGACTTCAGCACTGGGGGAAGGCAAGCGTGAGATTTTTAAAAGAAAAAGCACAGGGTTTGTGAGAGGAAAGGGGAGGGATTAGTTTCTTGTTCTTCCAGGCAGGTTCCTCCAGGGTTTCAGTTTGTGAGTCAGGACAATGAGTTAGGTAAAGTGCAGGCTGTTCTCAGGTACAGGAGGGTGAGTCTGACCACTGGCCATTGTGGCTGGCACCAGGTGTCTACCGTGGGACGTGAGAGAGAGTTTTGATTAAGCATCAGGCTATCAATTGAATTGGGATAACTGAGTCAGGAGCGGGCCAGTGGGCTAGGAAACTGGCCTGACCCTTCAATTTCCCGGGGAAGGGTTATATAGGGCAAAATCATTAATCATGGTGACTAAGAGTGTTAGGGTGGTGGTGTAGGTCATGGGCTCTACTGACTTGTCAATGCTAGGATGGGAAGGTATTTGATCATCGCACCCGATTCTTATGTCACTCAGGGCCTTACTTTGTCTGATTTTGCCAGTTTTGTGAATCTGGAGCTGGAACACAAATGAAGCCTAGATATTATCTCCTGTTTGACTGAAACTCTGTCTCTGGGGTCATCAGATCCAAGACTTTGCTTCTATGATTATTTGATGCTGACCAGAACTTTGTTGTCCTGAGGGCTTAATGATTAAGGGAGTGGAATGCAAGAGAGGAGACAGGTGAGTCAGGATGCTGTATGAGGCCAGTTTGAATCAAAAGGAAAGAAAAGAGAAAAGGATATATTTAAAAAAATGAAGTTTCTACACAGTTACAACACCTTGCTACAAGCTGCAAAATTACTTGCTGTCATAAAGATACAAAAATCCTGTTTTTCTTCTGGGTACAGCTGAGAAGTTAACACTGATGTTTACCTCAATTACTGAGTAAATGTAGAATGAGCCACATTCTCTTACTGAGGACTAGATATTGTTTGTTTTGAGACAATGTGAGTATGGATTGTGTTGGCTTTGCTATATAAAAAGGTGAGATTTCTTTCTGTCTGCAATCTCTTAGCAGATTGCTTATGTTGTACACCACATTCTAGTTTAATGTTTATTCAATGATAAAACTGTTTCTTTTCTCTAATACTTTTGTGGAGAGGATTTCTGGGTTGGGATAAATTTTGTTTTCTCCAAAACTTATCTTCCAAATTAACCCAAAATCTACAACTTCTCACAATCCTAACTTCTACCATTCTGGTCCAGGCCACTTGCTCATCACATTAGAATTATTAAAGTAGTCGCTTAATTAGCATTCCTGTTTTAGCCTTTGCCTCCTAAAATTTTATTGTGACATCATAGCTAGATCTTATAAATCATAAAGGTTATATATTTCCCTTTCCCACATTAATTTTTAAACAAAATTATAATTTATAAAAAATATATATAGAATGAGCCTAATAACTTTTGCAACATTATCTTATCTCTTAGTATAGCACATATATGCATATGAGTAGAATATATACCTATATTTAATCTATATTATACATATATAGAAAAATATATTTCTGAACCATTTTAAAGTAAATTGCAGCCATCATTATCATTCATCCCTAAATATTTCAGCATATGTCAATTAATTAAGAACAAGGAAATGCCTTTATATAAATATAACACTGTCATCATACATTTAACTTAAATTAAAAAACCAAAATGAGAGGTAACGAGCATTTATTTGGGATTAAGGAGTTGCAGTTTGGCGACCACAGACTCAGGCAGAAACCCAATTAGTGCCCCAATTACAGGGTAAGGCAAGGGGTTTAATGAGAAAAGGAAAGGAATATTTTTGTGAAAAGAAGATTTTCTATTGGTTCTGTAAAGCTGAGTTACTCTGTAACTATGTATGATTGGTTACTGATTCTAGTTTCAGGTAGTCGATCGTCATTGGCCTGTGGGGTCCGAATAGCTACTGTTCTAGTTCTAGCCCAGTCCGAACAGCTCACAAGTAGCTCCTCCGGAGGAGCAGCTCCAGCTCCATTCTCCAAATGGCTCCACTTATCTCAACTTTCACGCACCCAACAAGTTTAACAGTGATACAATTATATCGCCTAACACTTTATTTTCAAATGTCTCAAATTTCTCCAAAAGTTCTTTGTATATTTTTACTCTAGAATGTAATAGAAGATAAGATAATGCATTGCATTTGAATGTAGAGTATCTTTGGTATAAAGAAAAGTGCCCTTCTTTTTATCTGAATATTCTACAGTTTTTAGAATAAAATATTCTTTAATCTGGAATTACCTGATTATTTTATTATGGTTAAATTTAGGCTGAATGGTTTGAAAAAATACCAAGTAAGAACTAAGTATTTATTAGAATGACTAAAATAAAATCTAGATGTGATATTCAAAAATTTTCACTTTATTTTTTTAAAGATTTTAAAGAGAAAGGGGAAGAGAAGGAGAAAGAGAAGGAGAGAAACATCAATGTGTGGTTGCCTCTCAGTTGCCCCCTACTGGGCACCTGGCCTGCAACCCAGACATGTGCCCTGACTGGGAATCGAACCAACAACTCTTTGTTTTGCAGCCTGCACTCAATCCACTGAGCTACACCAGCCAGGGCAAAAAAAAATTTTTTTTTCACTTTAAATAAAAGTTATCAGCATTATAATTATTATTATGGTAGCTATTGTTTATTGTGTACTAATTCAGTACCAGCAATTTTCATTTACTCTTCCCAACACTTATTATATGTATTATTATCTTATTCCCATTTTATAGATGAGAACATTGTGACTCAGAGAAGTTAAATAACTTATCCAAGGTTTTACATTTAGAAATTGAAAAGCTAGAAATAGAACACAATTCTTTCAGCTGTAATGTCAAATTTTAACCACTGCTGCATTAATCCTTCTGTAACACCAATTTTTCAAACTCCACTGTATTTTCAATCTCCTCCTTAAATGCTCCTTTTACCTCTATTTGAACTCAAAGTTATCAGTCATTACTAAGACATATTGCTTCCCCTGTGGCCTTCCAAAGTAGAGACTACTAATTTTTCCCAAGTTCTAGTACTTATAAACATTTTCCTAGTTCCCTCGTGCCACATCTAAATTGTTGGCCCTCCGTACTCTGTAGCTTTGAAGCTAATGCTTAAGTACTCTCTCTTACATCTGACTTCTCAATAGTCTTTACTTCACATTTATTGAGTATTGTGGCTCTGATTTACCATTATGTTAGCCATTCAAAATGCCATAATTAGAAAAATATGTAGCTTAGTATGTCTTACATTACATTATCAAGCACAGTCTAGCCAGTAGGTTTCATAATTTCCAGAGATGATGTCCAATCCTTCACGCCTTAAGAAGTACGTATAATTATTATTATTTTTTAACTTTATTTTTAGAGAGGGGGAAGGGAGGGAGAAAGAGAGGGAGAGAAACATTGATTGATTGCCTCCCATCCGCATCTGACCAGGGACTAGAACCTGCAACTCAGGCATGTGCTCTGACCAGGAATCAAACTGGCAACATCTCAGTTCACAGAACAACTCTCAACCAGGTCATGGAAAGTAGGTATAGTTGTTATTAAAATTTTAAAAATGAGGAAACTGAAGCAATAATAACTAATTTGTGCATAGTTACAGAAATGATGAAGCCAGGATTTAATAAGGTTGGATCTTTCATTGCTTACACTATACTGCCTCTAATAGTATAACAAAAGAAAAGAGTGACAACTTTTTCAATTAGGCAATTTTCTTCCATAGGGGAATGTGGTTGGTACTCTCTAATCTTGAGGAAAGTATTCAGCACCCTGGGGCGATAACCATCATCTTATGATGAAAACAGGTGATATGAATTTATGACAGTTAATCAGAACTTGAGGAAAACTTGAGGAAAGTGGATGTACCATCAAAGAAATAGATAATAATTTCTTTTAAGAGCGACCTGTACTTCAGGCTGTCCTTAGGTGGTTCGCCTTGCTCCTCCTAAACTTTCACATGATGGTATTAAATCTATTCTCATTAAGATTTTCCATGTTTCTTCCTAATTTCAGTTAAAAGGAAGATGAATTCCTTTCTTCAGTCAATCTAAGTGCCATCCCATTTCCTGCTTCATAATAACTGATAATGAAGATGTCCATTTTTTTTAGAAAAACATGAAACCCAAACCTCCTTAACATACTTTCAAAATGAGATAATCTTGACTTTCACAGCTCAGTAAAAATTGATCACAGTATTCCACAGTACAATTCCCAAATCTGAGTTATTTGGTCTTAATTTATACAGTGTTAAGACTCCATCGGTCCAGTTAGGATAGCAATAATCCCAGTCCAGTCAAGCTTTTTGTCATATTCTTTCCATCAGCTTGACCTAGAATGTTAAGCCATGATGTGCTTTCCACCCCCACCCCTCAGTTATGCAATTTTCTGAGAACAAATGCCTTGATAAATAAAACACTAGTATACCTTGAACTGGCTTCTCTTTTCTCCTTAAAATTAGTATCCTAGATGTTTACCTAGATGTTTAGTGATATCTAAAATCACTGATATCAGAATTTTAGAGCTGGTGACTACTTGAGAATTAGTCTAAACCATTATTCAGGTAAAAAGATATTTCTGTATGGTTATGTGATACATGGTAATTTATCTTGTTAATGCCAGTGCTTTGACTAGAATCCAGTATCTCTATATCTCAATTCAGAGAGTAGTATTTCTAGGAAAATACACATGATTTTTCTGTCTGCTCTTCTTACAGGAGTCATCTTTAAGAAGAGTTATAGGTATGGAAAATATTAATTTATGTCAGAGAAAAATAACTTTTGATACAATTCAAGCGGCCTTCTGTCACAGAAAAATGTCATGATGTACACATATATACAAAGGTGGGCAAGAGTATGTTTACAGTTGTTCATATGGAATATAATGCAATAATTAATAAATAATAAAATAAGAATAAACTGTGATTTTCATACTCACAACTGTAAACCTACTTTTGCCAACCCTGTATGAATGTGTGTCTCTGTGTGTTGAAAGTAAAAGCAGTTAACAATCTACACCTATAGTATGATTTTTAGGAAGCACAAAGGATGAGTCTCCATTTTGGTGTTCTAGGACTTTCAAACAGGAGTTGGCCTATTTTTTTCTGTAAAGGGTCATATAGTAAATATTTTCAGCTTGGTGGGCCATATGGTTAATCTGCAGTAAGAAAATGGCCATAAACAACATGTAAATCAATGGGTGTGGCTGTGTGCCCATAAAAATTTATTTATAGAAACAGAAGTCAGGCTGGAGTTTTCCAACTCCTACTCTAGACTGATGAATGTGCGCTTTGGTCATTTTTTTACATATTTATTGAGCAAATATCGTATGCTGGTAACTACTCTAGACATTGAAGTTAATGCAGCAAGGAGAGAAAACTATTCAATACTTGTTCCATGAAACTCAGAGTAGGTGACTGTAAATTTATAACATAGTATGTAATAATTAATAATAATAAATCAACAACTGAATATAGAATACTTTGGGTGAGGATAAGCACCACCAAGAAAATTACAGTAGAATAAAGTTATAGAGTTTAAAGGGGTCAAGGAAGGTCTGGCTAATTAAACCAAACAAATGAACAAAAAACAAAACAAATAAAATGGGCCAAGAAATTCTCTTTGACAAGGTAACACTTGAGCATAGAACTGAATCTGGTGGATACAGGCACCATGATGACATTTCAAAAATTTAGTTAAGAGTTATATACAGCTGTTCCATTTGCTTTTTTCTCACCTCCCTCAACATTAATTAGTTCTTTTAATGTCTGATTTAAATGTGTCCTGTGTATGATTGTAAATTGATATAATTCTTTATTACATATTTCACCTGTGCCCAAACACATTGGTAAGGTGTGGGGTTACTTGCCTGATGCAGAAGGCTATTGAAATATCCAGTCCCCAGCACTTATGAACTAAGGT
The DNA here is from genome assembly GCA_028533065.1 of Trachops cirrhosus. NCBI lineage: Eukaryota > Metazoa > Chordata > Mammalia > Chiroptera > Phyllostomidae > Trachops > Trachops cirrhosus. The sequence goes on from CM052538.1 coordinate 108,644,888, forward strand.
GGCAGCATTGTATTTTTGCTTCTGAGCCAGAGAAAACTTTACCACCACAAGATTCCTAGCCAGATGGCACTACCATCTTCAAATATTTTCTTTTTAAACAGAAAAGAATCATTAAATGTATTGCAATAGTCCATAAGTTTAGAGGTAAAATTACCTAAATTCCTACCTAACCAATTAAGATCGATTGTATACGGTACCTTAAAAATTGTTTGAAAAATTGTTTGAAAATTGTTTGAAGTAATTTTATGATCTTACTATGTAGGCTTTAATTTTGTATTCTCACAAATCATAAAAGTGGCATACTCCATAAGAGAAAGGAAGTCCTACACTGTACTAATCCATTTATTAAAAATATTTACTAGGTACTTCTTATATGCCAGGCATCATGCAAGGTGTTAAGTATACAATAGTGAGGAAGATGGTCTATATCTTGCTCATATGTTCTGGGAGGGCATAACTCCCATGCCCTACTTCCAATTCCCTCACCCCATTACTATGGTACAGCTTTGACCAGGTGTGAACAGTGCCTGTCCTTGTATCACCAGCCCAGAACTCCACTTCCCATTCCAAAATTCCCTCTCAAGGGAATGACCCCATGGGGATTACTAACCACACCAGAAGACAGACAAATGTCATGGACTACTTTAGCCCAGTGAGGATAGAGCCAATGAATAAATGAGTTTCTCTTTCATCTTCAGGGCAGACACCTGTGAGGGGAATTTCATAACATTTCTCATTAGCTCCAGTTGGGATGGAGCAGCTGTAACATTTAGCGACCGACCTTCCTTCCTTCCTTTCTTCCTCCTTTCCTTCCCTCAGCATGGTCTCTCAGTATAAAATTTACTCACTATGGAATTTACTGGTCTCTCAGTTTGGAATTTACATGTAAAGAATTTATATCCCCCAAATAAATAAACAATTATAAAGAATATTTTGAAGAGCTATGTGACCATATTACTGAAGTAGTTCACCAAATCTAAAGGGACATGGGACGGATCTCAGAGGAAATGATGCTTAGACAGGGAGATCCAGGTGGAGGAAACAGAATGTACAGAGACCCTGAGGACTGAGGCAGGATGACTGTTCTGGAGGAATAAGAGGCAGCTAATGTGGCTGACCTATGGAAACCAGTGATTAGAGAGGGAACCAGGACTTATAGGCAATACAGGCCGATTTTTGACTAGTCTTCTGTGAGCCATAGAGACCCACTTAAGAATTTTAAACAGAACTTTGAATGTATTTGTGGGGGTGGAGGGGTTTGTTTGTTTTAAGATCACCCTGGTTACCTAATGTGTACAAAGACAATAACCACAAAGTAACAAAAAACAGTTTTAAGGAAAAATCACCAAATGTATTCTCAAATATTATAGTTGAATATAAAGTTCTTATTTACTAATTCTCAGATTCTTTTTCCCTATCCACAAAAAGAAGATCTCTAAAAATTTCCAATTCTGTCAGCTGTTTTCATTTTTCTACCTCAACACTTAAAATATTATGATTCAAAATAATGATTTCTTCATTACTTGCATAAACTTACATAAAATTAAATATTAATTTTTAGTTCTTGCATTTCATAACCCTTAGCAACTGCAGACACTGATTAAGGTAGAGCTTTATTTTTTCAGCCCAGAGTTTTTGAATGATGCATGTAAAGCCTTCAGCCTGGTAAATGTTTGTTTACCAGATATTGTCATCATTTGTTATCAATAAATAACTAATACTAATTTAAAAAGTATGTTCTATTGGATTTTAAACAAGTTGAAGGTAGGAGCTTTGCTTGATTCACTTTTATCTTCAACATCTAACATAATTCCCTATACTTATAGGCAAATTGAATGAGTAAATAAATGAGTGCATTTCTACCCACTTGAGTAAGATAACCTATCTGGACATTAGTCAAGTGAGAAAGAATTCATTTATTCAATCACTGTTACTTATGGGGGAAGAGCCATATAGTTCAGTAAGCTCTCACCTTAGGCTCTATTTCTCCTTGTCTTGTCTTTTCCCAGAGGGGTCCTGCTGAAATGTCCTGCCTCCCTAAATGCACAGATAATCTGGACTCTCACCTCAAATGCTATTACAAACTATGGAGCTCTGTCCTCTTATGAATTAAAATGCCCATATTTTGAAACTCTGTGTGTGAGTGTTTTTTTAAATTAGTATGCCAGGTTAAATACTGACCAGACATTATCTTTGATTTCATATTAAAAATCACCTTTTCTCCATGTGATGCTTTTCAGAAAATATGACAAATATTTTAAAAGTTGTATAAAATTTGATATTTTACAATTGCATAATATTAACCGTAATTCAAAATTAGAATTCAAAAGATTAATTTTATAATCAAATGGCCAAGTACAATCTACTTTCTTGAACATGTTTCCCTAGATCCCTATCTAGCTGAACACTCTACTCCAATATGTACCGTTGCCCACTAGATGTTTCTGCTTGATTAATTCTGCTCTTGGCATCAGCAAAGTTCCTGGGAGAGGTGTATACCTCTACACTCCACTGCCACAGGCTGAAAAGAATCCAAACATTTCTCCAGTGCTTTATCACTCACAAAGTGCTCACTCTTTGATCCTTGTAATAATTCTGTAAGGTAACTTATTCCTACTTACGTAAGAAAATTAAAATGAAAATCATAAAAGTTTAAGTGAGTTCTTTGAAGTAACATAGATAATGTAGAATCGGGAAACAAACAACGTCTTTGATGTGGAGATCTTTTACCCTACATCTCCCATCCCTTGTTATAACCAAATAAGATCCCAAACACACCTGGCAGCTTTGTTATACTCACCATGCCTGAGGTATATCATGTAAGTTCTTCTTTCTAAATCACTGGTCAAAAAGTCCCCTACTTTGGGTTTAAAGCCCTGGTTTAAAAATATGTTATAAAGAAAATGTATGAAAAACTTGTGAACACCAGGAAAAACAAGTTTTCCCCATAGACCTATGTGTAGGGACAATAGGAATTCAGGGAGGTTCACGTTTACTCTTAAAGAGCATGTAAGTGGACTCAGTATCTCTTAGTTACTATTTCCAAGGAAGAGATTATGTCCCATTGCTGCAGAGAATAGTGTTTCAGGTATTTCAAGAAATGGTGCCTCTTGCTGCTTCTTGCTTGCTCTCTTTTTAAAATGTGGAGTGAGATCTACAATGAACACAAATACCATACTTGCCAAGATTTCTGAGTCAGTTATGACAAAATCAGGACCTCTGTTAGGTTTCTTGATCTCACTGTTTCATGCCTTGTTTCTGAATGACAGAGAAGAGCATGTCTGAGTCCCAGACCTCTGCATGATTGAACTGTAGGTCTTCTGCCCTGGTTTCTGTATACAACGTGCCAAACCCCGAGAAAGATCCTGCTCCCCACATTTCCTAAGCACTGTGTGATTCCTCTTATAAATTGATATCTAAGCCTGGTTGACTCAGAGTTTTACCATCTTTCACTGAAGCTGCCACTACCATGTCAGTCTGTAAAGATTAGTGTTTCCCAAAGAAAATTATAGACATTATACTGACTTACACCTGAACATGTTGTGCCTGCAGTATATAGATGTTGACCAATCCTATAGTGATTTATTTGCCTACCTTCAAAGAACTAGACTTTAGCTTGGTTACATTCTTCCAACCCAGATGTGTTAGCTCTGACTTTCACTATTATCCCCACTTCTAACAAACAATCATTTAGAAGTTTGGCATCATCTTTCTACACATGCATAAATCATATGAAAAGAGTTGTTTTGTTTTTTTTTTAAGAATAAAAGTATAGAGGACTTCTGGTCAAGATGGCAAAGTAGGCACACATGACTCACCTGATGTGTAATTTTGCACATCAAAATTACAACTAAAATATAGAAAAACCTTCACTCAAGAATGTCAGAAACCCAGTTCAATGGAAGTCTGACAACTACGGAATAGAAGAAACCACATCGATTCAGACTGGCAGCAGAGGCATGGATGCTAAATGGGCTGGCCCCACGCCCACATGGATTTGGGAGAGATATCTCGGGAGTAAGGAGTCCCAGACCCACACCAGGCCCCCCAGTCCAGGATTCCAGCACCAGAAAGATAACTCCCCACAACTTCTGGCTGCAAAACCAGCCGGGATTGAGACAGTGGAGGAGGCTGCTGGAGCCCTAAGCAGTTCCTCTTGGAGAACTCACAATGAACTCACCTACTCAGACTTGCTCTCTCTGAGCTCCAGCACAGTGGTGGCAGCTTGAAGGGCACCAGTGATATACAGTGATATATAGGGAGAGACTTCAGTGTCTGGCATCAGGATGAGCAAAGGCCATTGTCCCTTTGCTGAGCCCTACCTTCACTCAGCCAGTAGGCTGATGCCATATCTGAGACTCCATCAAGGTTCCCATAGCTCGCTGTGATATATAGTGATTAGTACTCTGTGATGTGAAACTCCATCAACCTGGCTAACACTGTGTGGCCCACCTTGGAGATCCCCAGAGGCTCTACCACATCCAATTTATGGGCCCACCCAAGCTGCTTTTCCATCAGAATGGCTCATCTTGGCTCCTAAATCCTACCAAATCATCAACAGCTGGCTTCAATGAGCCCTAGCAGCAGCCAGATTGGAGTCATAGTTTGGCTTCACTTGGGAATCTCCAAGGCCAGCACAAGCAGCAGCCACTTCAGACTGCTTTAAAGCTCAGGCAGGGTGCCCCAGGCAAAACACAGGTGGGGGCTGACTTTGGCTTGTACCACCCAGGAAACCCCAAGGCCAATGCACCCAGTGGACAGCTATAAACCACATTGGAGCACCACCACATTGGCCTTTCACAGCTGATCTGCCACAGAGGGCAGATGGTGGTCAGTGGTCACTGCCAGTCCTTTTAGCTGACTGTCCTGGGTAAATCCCTCCCATTGATCTACCGACAGCAATCGAGGCTCAACTACAAAAGGAGGGTGTACTCAGCCCACACGAAGGGCGCACCTCCAATACCCAGCTTGGGTGATAGGGGAGGCTGTGCCACTGGACCCTACAGGACACCTACTATCTTAGGCCACACTACCAAGTCACAGAGTCAAAGCAACTTTATCTAATACATAGAAACAAACACAGGGAGGCTGCCAAAACGAGAAGATGAAGAAACGTGGCCCAAATAAAAGAACAGATCAAAACTCCAGAAAAAGAGCTAAACGAAATGGAGATAAACAATCTATCAAATGCAGATTTCAAAACACTGTTTATAAAGCTGCTCAAGGAACTTAGTGAAGATCTCAGCAGCATAAAGACCCAGTCAGAAACAAAGGATACACTAATTGAAATAAAGAACAATTTACAGTGAAATGACAGTAGAGTGGATAAAGCCAAGAATCAAATTAATGATTTGGAACATAAGGAAGCAAGCAAGCAAACAAACAACAATAAAAAAAAAAAGAACAAGAAGGGAAAGAGTTTTAAAACAATGAGGATAGTATAAACAGCCTCTGGAACAACTTTAAGAGGTTTAGCATTCACTTCATATGGGTACTAGAAAGAGAAGAGAGAGAGCAAGAAATTGGAGATCTATTTGAAAAAATAGTGAAAGAAAACCTCCTTAATTTGGTGAAGGAAATAGACATGCAGGTCCAGGAAGTGCAGGGAGTCCTAATTATGATGGATGCAAAGATGCCCACTCCAAGGTACATTATTAAACAGTCAAAGATTAAAGATAAAGATAGATTCTTAAAAGCAAGAGAAAGGAAGTTAGTTACTGGAAGGTTGCCAGATTGGGGGGGGTGGGGAATGGGTGAAGAGGTGAAGGGAGTAAGAAGTACAAATAGGTACAGAATAGCCATAGCGATGTAAAGTACAGCATAGGAAATGGAGTAGCCAAAGAACTTATACCCATGACCCATGCACATGAACAATGGTGGGGGAATTGACTGAGGGAATGGGGGATATTGGGTGGGGGGGATAGAGAGGGAAATATCAGGACAACTATAATAACAAAATCAATAAAATTTAATTTAAAAAATAAAATAAAATATGAGTACATAAAACACATTAGTGATGATTATTAAAAATGAAAAATTTTGGACAAAGCTCCAGATCCTGACTATAGAGGGCTGGGGTGTGGCCTAGTAATCTGTACTTTTAAAAAGTACCCCAAATGATTTCAGTAGAGATGTTCTGAGGGCCACAGTTTTAGTAACACTGATCTAGAGATTATAAAGTTTATATACAAAATTTTCCAATAAATTGATTATGGAATAGCAGTCCATTTGCAAAATATGTTGTTCTGTTAAGCACAGCTTCTTGTTTAGATTCTATATTTTGGGGTGGATAAAGAAAAATATATATTCTGACATATAAGATTTTTAAAAATGTCATTAATTTCCTTTGTAAAATTTAGTCATAAATGACAATTAGAAAATTTATATTTTGTTCTTTAATAAAAACATGCAACAGGAATTTTTTTGTATATGTTCCTAGTATATGTCAGACATGGTGACATATTCTGGACAAGCTAGAAGGTGATAGATACTGAAAGTGCTTGCTTTATCCAGATTTTTAAAGTAAAATGTAAAATTTTGGTCAAATATGAATACAAAAGACAAAAAATATTTATTCTTCCTGATTTTTAAGACTATCAAGGTAATTGATTTTATTTCATTTACGAGTGGCTCCATGCTACTTAACAATGTAATTAAAATTAGTAAACAAGAGAATTACTATCTACATTATCTTTCAGAGATAACCACTTCTCTAAATCAAGCATTTTATTTAAAATGTGGGAATGGAAAAACTTGAATATAGTTTAGTCTTTACAAGTTCTTAGAAAGTATGCATTAAAGCTTTTAACGATTTGGCTTACATCTATATTTAATCTCTTTCCTTAGTCACTATGAGTTATTTTAATTTATTCACATTCTCTCAAAAATATGATCGCTTTTATTAAATTTCAATTTTTCTCCCTTTCATTCAGTGGAAGAATATTTTCCAAGTGATAGAAGTTTTGACTCTTTAGATTTCAATGGTATACATTTAGCCTTAGTAAGTGCATGCCTTCTATGAGCACTCCCAAACTTTGCAATGAACATTATGAGAAAACAAATCCTATGATAAACATGACGGTGATTATACATATCAATAATGTGCAGTAAGCACTGGCTGGTGTGGCTCAGTGGTTTGAGCACCAGCCTGTGAACCAAAGGATCAAGCTTTGATTCCCAGTCAGGGGACATGCCTGGGTTGCAGGACGGTCTCCCAGTGAAGGGCACTAGAGAGGCAACCACACATTGATGTTTCTCTCCCTCTTTTTCTCCCTCTCTTCCCCTCTCTCTAAAAAATAAATAAATAAAATATTTTTAAAAAAGAATGTGTAATAACTGCAATCTCTTTTCATTCACAAAATGTAAAAGTGATTTTTAGAGTAATAGAAGTTTTAAAGAGGTGATAGCCAACATAAAACAGCTTCACAATACTCTGATTAATCTGAGATTATCTAGAAAAGCAATGTAGATAATACTGGTAAATATGAATGGACATTTGCAATCACATACCAAATCTATAAAGCTGCATCCAAACTCTGGTTGCAGAATAATTTCAGATCTGCAACCAGGAAAGGGATATTATAGCTTGTGTATTCTGGACAACAAAGATTCTCTTCTTGTTTGTGTATGTCTGTGTGTGTGTGTGTGTGTGTGTGTGTGTGTGTGTGTAAAATGGATTAACACTGCATTTTATATTATTCAAAACTTTTGTTTTATATTTAAAAATTATCATGTTTTTAGGCCACATCACAGTAGTTGGATTACTTAGCTGGTTAATTTTCACAGGAACAAAGTTTAGTGGTATTGTAAGTTAAATTGTATTCCCCCTAAAAGATTTACAGATGTCCTAACCTTAGAAACCATGAGGGTGACCTTATTTGGAAACAGAGCCTTTGCAGATGTGATCAAGTTAAAATGATGTCATACAGGGTTGGAGTGGGCCCCAAATCCACTGACACATGTTCTGGTAAGAAGGCTATGTGAAGACGCAGACACATACTGAGGAAAGATGGACATGTGAGGCAGATTGGAGTGTTGAAGTTACAAAACAAGGAACGCCAAGGGTTGTTAGCAATCACCAGTAGATGGGAAAATGCAAGAAAGGATCCATACCTTGGGCCTGATGAGGACATGTGCCCTGCTGAAACCTTGATTTCAAACTTCCAGCCCCCCAAACTATGAGAGAATATAGCTTTGTTGTTTTTAAACACCAGTTCTTAATAGTTTTTTTGCAAAGACTTAGAAAATACATACTGGTGGTTTCTTTCTTCACTTTGCTAAAGGATTATATATTTAACAGACAGCATCATAAGTACATTGAAATCCAAATACTAAAGAGTCAACTAAGCATATTCACTGTCAGAAGGACTTGATTCAATGTGTTTGGATCAAAGCAATTAAATCCAAGGTCATGGCTCAACAGTATGAAAACTTACCACACATCTTAGAACTTTAATTTGATAATGACTATTCCATAGTACAGGTATTAAATACATGAGCTCATTATTTTTCATAGAATTATAACCTTATTATAACTCAAGAATCTGTGTGACTTCCCTGACTGCAAAGGACTAAATTTTAATTTTTTTTTATATGGATTGCTTCACGAATTTGCACTTCATCCTTGCACAGGGCCATGCTAATCTTCTCTGTATCATTCCAGTTTTAGTATATGTGCTGCCGAAGCGAGCACTAAATCTTTAATTTTCAGTGTACCTTTACCTCTGAAAATTCTCTAACTATACAATATAACTAATTACAGTATTGTCAATGGAATTTTATTAAGTCTATAAAAATAAATTAGTTATTTATCATAATCTTTACCATTTCTCATGTGCTTAACAACAGGATATTGTGACTATTCCTTTTACTGAGAAATTACCAGAATTTATAATGAAATTTTCTCTTCTAAGAAGTCTAAATATTTTTAAAGGGACAAAGAACTATCAGTCATTTATTGTATGTTTATTTTATATTTATGAAATTTAGAGAAAGAAAATAATATTTAAATTTTATTTTATTTCAATTTATTTCATAAAATAAAATAAAAATTAAATAGTTATACCACATTTTTACTTAAAAATTAAGTAAAACTTTATAAATTCTTGAGGTTTAGTGATCATTACATTAATTTTATAGTAAAAATTTACTTCCTTTTTTTACTAAAAGTTAAAACTTAAGTTCATTAGTTAAAACTGAAGTTCCTTATCTCAACAGAATATTATTAACTCTCTTTGAAAAGAAAAGGAATGAGCCTACTATGGAATGACAAGGGCACCCCACAAAGTCAAGGGCATTAAAATTGCCAAAGAGCTAACTCTTTCAAAGTGTTCATAAAAGACATTAATGATGCAAAATAATCATATAAAGAATCAATTATTTTACAAGTAACTGAGGGTCAAAGTTAAAGGAGAAATACAAGACATATATGGGGGTTGGCAAAGGTAGGTTTACAGTTGTTTGTGTGGAAAATAATAGAGTGATTAATAAATAATAATGGAAGAATAAACTGTGTTTCACATACTCACCACTGTAAACCTACTTTTGACCACCCCTGATATATACATCCAGAATTTGAGAGGATTTAATCTAAGGATAATAAAACAATTTTTTTAAATGCCTCATCTCATAACATTATTTTTAGGAAAAACAAAAGTCATTACATTTTAACCAAAAAGTGTTTGTATAAACTCTTTGAAAAGAAAAAAGAAAAATTGGGGGTAATCATAAAATAATAAAAACAAAGTAATAGTAATAGAAAAGAACCATTACCACAAATAAAATTAGATGAATGTGGGGGAGCTCCATTCACAGAGCTCCCCCAGCTGCTGCAGATGAGAATAAGTCTACCAAGACATCATCTGCTTGGGGAGGAAAGGCTGGCCAGTCTCTCCTAGGAGAAAGGCCTTAATCCTCTTTTTCAATAGGGTTATATTGGGTTTAGTTTACATAAGAATACAGGGTGTATACATAAAACACATCAATCATTGTCAGACAGTAATGATCAAGGAATAGATAACATTCGAAGAACTATAAAGGTTTATTCGGAGTCAGGATCAGATAGATAGAGTGACCCCAAAGGGCCATAAAACTTTGGGAAACAAACTCATTTTGTATTTGGAGCCTTAACATTTAAATTGAGGGCATTCTTAGCAAAGCAGGTTTTACAGGATTTTATGCACTTTTTCTTAGGCCTGATCACTCCAGGGAACTGCCTTTCCAGCACAGGGCTGCACCAGCCTCCAGCATTGTTTTAGGCTTAAGTCAGGCAGGGAAAGTAAGGCAGCCAAGAGATTAGGAGATTTCTTACAGATGGAATGATGACTCAATCTATGACAAAGCCAAGGGGTGAAGGTCCATCACCCCTTTTCTATAGTCCCCTGAGTCCTTCCCTGATGGCCCCTTTGTGACTGTGCCTGTCTTAGGTTGTTCCTTCCTTGAGGAATCTTACCTGTCATTGACTATCCAGCCATCCTCCAGGGGCCAAGCAGGGTGAAGTGAAGAAGTCAGAGTCTGTGCTCCTGCCAGGAGGCTAAGTTTTATCTCCTTAGTGGCTTATGGTCCCAAGGTCTTTTTACTCAGTCTTAGCCATGGGGGGGTTACAGCGTCTGAAACCAGGCAGGGCGGTTCCCAACAGATGAAGTTTCCCAAATATTCAAAGAAGAAATACGAAATTGTTAAAGGTTAAATTTATTGCATGAAGATAAATAAGGAAACACTGGACTAATAGTGGATGACAAGAGAAGACCACCCTGAAATTAGTCACATCACACTAACTGGTTCTTTTCTGTGTTAGGATTTGGGAGACAGTATGGGCATTTTGTATATCTGTATTTTGGCAAGGTATTTATCAAATACTTATGAACAAGTGAAGACTCATGTCTTAAATGCTAATATAACTGTGTAAGTTAGTTGTTACCAACTGGGCATAAGGCTTCTAAGAAAAATAGATAACCTGTATATTATCACTTTAGCTTTACCCACTTCAATGTTTTTCCAAAGGTTTGTATGACTATATAAAATATATGATTATTAAAATTTAAGTTTAGTCAAGAAGAGAAGTAACAAAGAATATCAAAGGGACCACATGTAGAACAAAGGAAATTTCTGAGCTTTGTGTCCTAAAAGCCAATACTTGTAGTCATTTTAGATGATTTACATGGACTATTTAAACTGAGAGATTTATATGAGTCACCATGCAGTTAATGGACTTTTGGACTGCATGAATAGATGACTATATCTACACTGTATGAAATACATTTTATATTTTAGTGCCCAATAGATAGCCTTAGTGTTTCCCTCAGACTGACTAAACATTAGACACATGTCTTCTGACTATAGGCTTCTGACCTGTCTTTTCTTAGAATGTTTACTCTAGAAAACTTTCCATTGTAAATTTCTTCTCTCCTTCTTTAAGATGTAAAACTTCTCATACCTTATTGTCAGTTTTAGAACCCAGGAGTGTTTTCTCAAGGACCTGAAAGCCATCACTTTAAATGTAATCATCTCCTGTCTTCTAGCCTCTGTGGGAGAATATGAACCTAACTTTAATAAGCAGCAATTAGCGAACACAGTTGGTCAAACTGCATTGGCCAACCTCGCCCCTAAGGTCCTCCAATATTTTCCCACCCTAGTACTCATCCACCCCAGTTCTTAAAACCTCTTGTGCTTTTTATTTGGTGGAGCTGTGTTCAATAACTCTCTCCTGTTGCAATAGTATGGATAAAATCTCCCTTGATGGTTTAACTTGTCTGGTACAATTTTTCTTTGCCAAGATTTCTAGAAACTACATATCAAAAAATCTATAAACAAACTTATACACATTCAGAAAACAGACAAAAGTGTAATGGAGAAGCTAAAATTGAAGTAGCATTGAAGAGAATGAGGGTTTGTCCCTACCTTTCACCGCCCTTCAGTGTTAGTGTAACCTGAGGAAGTCCAATCTTATCAGATCATTTTTGACCTGTTCCTAAACAATTTTCTACCCTCTAGTCCCTGAGACCTAGAGTTACCTTAAACACAGTCTCCAGACTATCCAGAATGATCCTTGGAAAATCACGTGCCTGTAAAGCTGCAGCCCTCTTCCCTAATCCATGGAATTTTTTTGTTTAAATAAGGAGCATTTTCCTTGTTTTTTGAGTTTTGCACTTCACTGGGGAACAATACCCCTCCTTCAGACTAAGTCTATGCCTGCCATAAGGGAAGTGACCTCCAATCTCTCATAGAAAACTACTGATTACTGACTGCTCATTTAGAAGCAAAATATTGTAGGCATGCCTCATACTCAATATTATCTGGGACCTAATTTTTCACTGTTGTATCACATTCCTCAAATTAGACTTGTGTGCCAGATACTGACAGCTTTGCTACCTATTCATCACAATGAAGTTCCTTCTCTTTTGGCTAGGCTACATATTCCAAACTCTCTTACAGTCTGGTGTGGTCTTGTGTTTAGCTCCTGCCAATGGAATGCAAATGAAATAATATATATGTCATGTCTTTTAAGAAGTGAGAAATATTTGTTTATTAGGAGTCTGTAGGTTATAGATGAGGCAGATAAATTCTCTTTAGTTCATAAGACATGGGACCATGAAGAATTAGTTCTGGTCTCAACGCAATCCCTATCAAAATATCAATGACATATTTCACAGATATAGAACAAATATTTCAAAAATTTATATGGAACCATAAACAGCACTGAATATCCTCAGCAACTTTTAGAAAGAACAGCAATGCAGGAAGGATCACAATACCTAATATCAAACTTTATTACAAGGTCAAAATAATCTGGTACTGGCATAAGAACAGACACATAGACCAATGGAACAAAATGGAGAGCCCAGAAATAAACCCATGTCAATATAGTCAGTTAATATTTGACAAAGGGGGCAAGAACATTAAATGGAGTAAAAAGAGCCTCTTCAATAAGTGGTGTGGGCGATCTAGGCAAATACATGCAAAAAAATGAAACTAGACCACCAATTTACACCGTACACCAAAATAAACTCAAAATGGACAAAAGACTTAAATATGTCACAACACCATAAAAGTCCTAGAGGAGAACAAGGCAGGAAAATTTCAGATATCTCACACAGAAATATTTTCACTAACACATCCTCTAGGGTAAGGGGGATATACAGGAAAGAATAAACACATGGGACTATGTCAAACTAAAAAGTTTCTACATGGCTAAAGAAAACATCAACAAAATGGAAAGGGGACCAACCATATGGGAAAATATATTTGTCAATGATACCTTAGACAAAGGTTTGATCTCCAAAATTTATTTTAAAACTCGCACAACTCCACTCCAGGAATAAAAGCAATCCAAGTAAAAAATGGGCAAAGGGTCCTGGCTGGAGTGACTCACTGGATTGAATGCTGGCATATGAACCAAAGGGGTGCTGGTTCAATTCCCAGTCTAGGGCACATACCTAGGTTGTGGGCCAGGTCCCCAGCATGGGGCACATGAGAGGCAAGCAATTGATGTTTCTCTCTCTTTCTCCCTTCCCCTCTTTAAAAATAAATAAATAAATAATCTTAAAAAAAAAGAGAGAGCAAAGTACCAGAACAGACACTTCTCCAAGAAGGACATTCAGAGGGCCCAAAGCCACATAAAAATGCTCAACAGCACTAGCCATTAGAGAGATACAAATTACAACCACAATGAGATATCACTTCATGCCAGTCAGAATGTCCATCATTAATAAATCAACAAACAAGTGCTGGCAAGGTTGTGGAGAAAAGGGAGCCTTAGACATTGTTGGTGGGAATGCAGACTGGTGTGGCCACTGTGGAAAACAGTATGGAATTTCCTCAAAATGCTAAAGGTGGAACTTCCTTTTGATACAGCAATCCCACTGCTGGGACTATACCCTAATAATCCTGAAACACCAATTCAAATGAATCTATGTACCCCAATGTTCATAGCAGTGTTATTGACAATAGCCAGGCACTGAGAACAGCCTAAAGGCCAACAGTAAATGAGTGGATCAAAAGCCATGGTACATTTACACAATAGAATACTATGCAGCAGACAGGAAGATGGAGCTCCTTTGGGGCATCTTGGGTGGAACTGGAGAGCATTATGTTAAGTGAAATAAGCCAGGTGTTGAAATACAAATCCCATATGATCTCACCTGTAAGTGGCACGTAATCAACAAAACAAACAAATAAGCAAAATAGAATCAGAGACATTGAAATAAAGAACAAACTGACAGTGACCACAGGAGAGGGGAATGGAGGATAATGGGGGAAAGAAAGGTTAGGTACCAATGAAGGAACTTGAATAGAGAACTCCTGGGCATGGACAATGCGGGGGATGACTGTGGGAGTGGTGGGGGATGGGTAGGGGTGAACAATGGGGAAAAGGTGGGACAACTGAACAACAATAAAAATTTAAAAAAGATTCTGTATGACCTTGCAATTCTGGAGTTTGAACTGAAAGTTGTAAATAGAGAGGGCTTTGGCTTGTCTCCTGTGTTAAAGACTATGAATGTGTTGTATGTGTGAATGAAGGATGGAAATGGATAACTAGTGAGTAGGATGGCCTGTAGCTGATGGTTCACTAGAAAGAGTTTCTTTCTCCCCCTGGGCACAGATCTATGATCATCTCTCAGCCTCCTTTGCAGTTACATGTGGCCATCCAATTTATTCTCATGAATGGAAAGTAAATTAAAATGATGTATGTAACTTCAAGGACAATGTTTTTAAGACATTGAAGTGCCCCTTTGATGCTCTTCTATCCTTTTTCACTGCCTTAGATAGGATATGCAAGACTAAATTGAAAGACTTCATTAAAGACGACAAGTCTCTAGCTGGGTCCCTGAGAATCTGTGTGAAGGAGAGATGAGTCATCAATCTGCTTTCCTGCCCAGGTGTATTAGGAGCAAAATAAACTTCCATTTTACCTAAACTTTTGCATGTTTGGAATCTCTGTTATAGCAGTTAGTGCTTCCCCAGTGTTTCTCAGCTGGGGGTAGTTTTGCTCCCTCTACCCCAGGGAATATTTCACAATATCTGGATACATTTTGGGTTGTCACATGTGGAGGGGGAAGGTGAGTATTACTGGCATCTAGTAGGTAGAAGTCAAGGATACTAAATATCCTACATGCACAGGACAGCTCTCCCCTCAATAAAGAATTTTCTTACCCAAAATGTCAATAGAGTTAAGGTCTTCCTAACTAATATAAATTATTGCTTCATAGGTTGATTTAATCTTCACCCCACCCAAATGTGCTATAGCCATTTAAATAAATTAGACAACTTCCTTTGCAACTGGATATCTTATTGTGGAGTGGATATTTGGGTACTCCTGAAGCTTATTCAAATGGTGGTATATCTGTATATTTGTAAGGTTTAAGTGCAACAAATTTGACTAAGTATTGTATGTTATGGATGTCACACATAGAATTTCATTTCAAAGGCAAAATATTACACTAAGATTATGGTGAGGATGTCCAATACTCACTGACATTAATATAAGAGTAAGAAAATTAATATTTTATTGTCCTTAATAAAATTCCTGAAGCATTTAATCTAATTTAACAGATTAACTGTACCAACGTGGTTTTCTAATACCAATTTGAAAGAATTTCTTTGGAAGGTAACAGCAGTTTTTTGAGGTACTTCTTGGCAGGGATCCTTAGCGCAACAATGTAAAGTATATGGGGGAGAAGGAGAAAAAGTGTGTGAGGCTAATGGAGCTGAGTTTTGTGGGATTTTACCAGTTTTATTGAGATACAATTGACCCATAATATTGTATAAATTTAAGGCATACAAATGTACTGATTTAATATATGTATGTTACAAAAGAATTACCACTGTAACATTAGCTACGACCTTTATCCTGCCACGTAGCTGCCGATTCTTTTTTGTGGTGAGAACATTTAAGATCTCTTAGCAACATTCAAGTATGTGATGCAGTGTTATTAGCTATAATGCTATACATTAAATCCCCAAGTATGTTTATTTTATAGCTGGCATTTTATATACTTTGTCCAATATTTCCCCATTTTCCCAACCTCTCAATTCCTGGTAGCCACCACACTCTACTTCTGTTTCTCTGAAATGACATTTTTACGTTTCACATATGAGTGAGGTTGTACAGCATTTGTCTTTTTCTGACTTACTTAACTTAGCATAATGCCCTCAAGGTTATTCAAGTTTTCATAAACAGCCCAGTGTACTTCTTTCTTGTGGCAGAATTATGTTTAATTATCTATCTATATTTATACCTATACACATATCTATATACATCTTCTTTATCTAATACAGCTGGATTTAAAACAATATTTGAACATGGGAAGAACTAGCTCAAAATATGGGTGTAAGAAGTGTTTAATGGCAAGGAAAAGTAAATTATGAATTTTTATGTCCTGTTTGATTCTGGTTCATTTTAGTTATCATAGAAATTGAACACCAAAGACTCAATTTCATTAGAAACTTTGACTCTACAGAAAATTACATACAAAGGTTTAGCAGATGTACACTTTTTGGCATAATCTTAGGCTTAATAATTATGTGCTCTTTATCTGTTTCGAATAGTTCAGTTTTAATGTATTTTTTCATTACCATTTGTCCCCCTTTTACCCTTTTTCACCTCTGCTCTTCCCACTTCCCCCCAACAATCATTGTACTGTTAGTGTCCAAAAAGAAGAAGAACTCATATGGATTTTGACATTGGAAAAAGGGATAAGATCCACTTCCCTATTACAATGTGATAGAATGGGGAGGTCCCAGTCAGAACTTGAGCGGCGCCTCATCTGGATAGAGAGTGTGCTGTCATACTTTTCCTGGTTCTGGGGACCTCGAAAAGTGGGGGATGCAACATATGTGCAGAACCTTTCTCAAAAGAAACTATTTTTCCTTCCTTAAGAGTTGAAATAAATACTTTGTGAACAGAAGAATCTAGTAAAGTAGTAATCCTTCTCAAATGTACTTCCATTATAACATTTGTGATGTTATTTTAATAGTTATTTTCTATTCTTTGTAAATAGTAATAGAGAATTTCTTCCTAAGAGAAAAAATCTAAACAATATTTTAGAGATATTTGATGAGATATAAAAATTAGATTATAATTTTTGTTATTTTAATCACTTTGTAATTATATAAAACATTAAGATAAAGTAAAACTTCCAAGACATTGAAGATATTTTATAAATATATTCACCACACAATCAAGTTTTTACCACTTCTGTGATCTCTAGTGAACACACAGCCTTACTGACTTAAATACCTCACCCTTGCTTTTAGCAGTTTAAAACTATAATAGCTTTTAGCCACTGGACATAGGCACATAAAATAATTATTTAATTAATCCAATTAAAAAATGAGATAGTTATTTCATTTCTTTTTTACAGATTTTATTTATTTATTTTTAGAGAGAGGGGAAAGGAAGGAGAAAGAGAGGGAGAGAAACATCAATGTGTGGTTGCCTCTCTCACACCCCTTACTGGGGACCTGGCCCACAACCCAGGCATGTACCCTGACTGGGAATCAAACTGGTGACCCTTTGGCTCATAGACCCACACTCTATCCACACACAGTCCTGAGCCATACTAGCCAGGGCTGAAAGAGTGATTTTCAAAAGGATGCATGTAAGTGCACCTGTGAGTAAACTGCAGTATGAGAGGCTGTTGCAGAAAACGATGGATATATGTTGTTAATTATGAAAGTCTAAAATAACAGAAAAAGCATTGCTAAATTATTTTGATGTTTTGTCAGATAAAAGCAAATATAAATACTTTATAAGACCTGAATATTATGAAAAACAAATAATTGACTAACTCCCTGAATTTTTCATGTTCATTGAAACATTTGATAGCTTCAATGGAATATAAGCAAAATTATACATACCATATCCAGGCCAAAGCACAGGTGTGTGTGGATATGTGTGCTTAGAGGCTTTTGACTCTAGGACATGAGAAACCACTTGTGAACTGGGTAGATCAGACTCTGCATCAGTGTGAGATACTGGAATCTGATTTTGGATTGTTTGTCTTAAAGAGTGAGATGAGAGTCTCTTCTGTGAAAAAAAAGGTTGTAAAGCTAAGTGGTGACCAGAAGATCAGAAGAACCTGTTTCCCAGCCTCCACTGCAATTGTATGTGGCCATGTAACTTGTCCTCAGAGACAGAATAGGACTTAAAGACATGTGTGCACTCAAGGCCAAGGCTTTTAAGAAACAAATGTGCCTCCTCTATATTCTTTTTCCCTCTTCAGGTTTGCTTTGACATTTGCATATTAGATTTTTTAGATGGGTCAGTAGTGGGAAGAAAACAACTTCTTCCAACTTCTCAGTAGTTTAACTAACTTCTCAGGAAGAATTTGGTTTTGAAGAAGATATACTAAAACTAAAAGTAGCAAAAACTAAATAAAAGAGCATAAAAACTAATAAACTAAAACTAAAAGAGACAAAAAGTATTTTTGGAGAATTATAGGAAACGGATTTGATAAAATTCTGGAAATATCTTTATAAATACAAACACTTCATAAAAATATTAATTTTAATAGTATGTTATAAAAATATAATTTCAAAATATAAAGCATTTTAATATTTTAAAAGCTAATAGTAAAATATATGTCTTCTCAAGCAGCTCATGACTTAATTTGTGACTGTAGTGATAAATACTAAGCAACATAGATGAAAAGCTGCAATATGTAACTATATCACTATAAATATAAAAATTTATTATATGCTGTTTCATTTTTCAGTAGAAATTTATATCTACCTTGGATTTCCACACTATAGTGTTTAGAGGAACAAAAAATGCTCGGAAGTAGCATAAACTTAATATATTTGATAATTATAGAGCACGGTTTGCCTAAATGCTTATTTAAACATTCATTTAAATATATCCAATGCATCATGCAGACTGGAAATGAGCCATCATTTATCTCATTTAGACACTCAATATTAAACAGTGAAAAAATTGTGAAAGGGTGCTGTTTGATTCTCCTATATTGTATGCATTCTCTTATTCTCAACCAGTAAGTGTTGGTTGAACAGTCTTGGTGTTCCCATAAAACAGTCCGTCAGAGCACCAGGAGCGTCTCTGCCCATTGGCCAAGATAGC
Source organism: Trachops cirrhosus (assembly GCA_028533065.1). Taxonomy (NCBI): domain Eukaryota; kingdom Metazoa; phylum Chordata; class Mammalia; order Chiroptera; family Phyllostomidae; genus Trachops; species Trachops cirrhosus. Next base: position 108,663,963 of record CM052538.1, read on the forward strand.
AGCGGGGGTGGCGTTTCTTAGAATGAGCATGCCAAAAGCTGGAGATATAAACAGATAGGGCACCTATCTATTTATAGATGAATGGATAGTGCCCCAAGCACACCAAAAGCTAGAAATATAATTGGATCTTCTTTTTTTAAAAAAGCCCTGTACTCCCTATCCCTATAAGAAATACAGGCTTGGGCAGGAGATTGAGAAGGTCTCTGAGATGGGAATCCACTATTCTCCCAGGTTGGGCAGCACCCAAATAAACCTCTTTCCTTTTTGCACCAATGAGTTTGGCTTTTTACAACAATAGGCAGCTGAAACTTGTTTTTGTTCAGTAACACTGGAATGAATGCACAATTTAAATACATGTCGTTAAGGTATATAAAACATCTGCTACAGAAACTGATACTATAGCTAATAGAATACATACCCAACTCTCTCTACCAATCTACATACTTATGCACCAGCCTATCTACTCAACTGTTTTCTACTTCTTTTTGTGTTCCATCATGTCTTGTACAAGATATATATTGTTAGCCTTAGTCCTTTTTCAGCTCTACAGCTTTAGTAATAAATAATCATCCTAAGTAGATTCTCTCAAAGGACAAAAGAGTATATTGTTGTTTAAGACTTTTTTCCTCAGATATTTTAATACAAGAAAATATTTAATAATAAAGTAAAAATGCTTAACAAAGACATATTTTAAATAATCTATCATTGAAAAACATTTATTAATCAAGCAAATTAAGAACAAAAATATAGTTCTCAAATGTGAAAATTAAAAATATATATATATATATTACTAAGATCGTGTAGGATAAGTGGAGGCAGTCTGGTTTCCTCACCTGGGTGTCTGGGTAGCTAAGGGAAGCCGTGTAACCATAGTCATGGAGGGGCCTGATAACTAGTGTATTTATAGTCTTGAGACTGGGTCGAATAAACTGTTCCCATAACATGAAGTTGTAACAGGGTGCAGCCAGAGGGTTCCCCAAATAGGGATTTGTAATGGGGTCCAGAACAAGGTGTCCAGGAAATATTAAAAATATAGGATGTCCTCACCCCTACAAGTGTGAACTGGGGGATAGGACACATGGAGCAGGGCCATTGAGAGCTGTTTTGCATAGCAATAGCTTTGCAGCTAACTTCAGGCATGGTCATTTAACATATCTATAACTTTTAACGGGTTTCATGGATGTGTTAAAAAGCTGTGGCCACGCTTTGAGCCAGGGAAATAGGAGTGACTTCCACCCAGGACGTAACTGGGAAGCAGCTCCCCCTGGTTACAGCTCCTCTGTGAGATCTTAGAGTAAGTTGGACCCATGCAGTTTTGGCAAGAAAAGGAAGAACCACGCGGCTTTTGGCAAGAGAGGGAGAGCTACATTGTGGCTTTGGGAGATCCTTTGCCACGCAGCTTGGGAAGCTGGAAAGCAAGATGTAGCAGCTATGCAGAACTCTCTCTCAGCAGTTTGGAAGAATGCAGGAGAGATGCCGTGGGAAGGAAAGGGGTGAAAGGACTCTTGCTGGTGGGCCATGAGAAGGTGCCATGTGGGTTTTGGATTAAGAACTGGTGATCACAGTAGCGACACAGCTGATGGTGCTGGGAACAGAGGGAGGCCTGCCAGCGGAGCTCAGATTACTGGGAAGAACCAGGAGCTACCTGAGTCACAGATTTCTATTTCTTTTCCTGAGATACGGTACCCCAGGCTGGGCAAAGTGGGGAAAGAAGGACTGTGTGCATTTGTTGGTATTCTAAGAAACTTAGGGATCTTAGTGAAGACATTAAGTCATTACTGTTAAGTTTGTATAACTTTTGAATAAATAATTCCTTTCCTTTTCACCAATCTCTGACATTGAGAGCTATAATTCCCTGGCAGCGGGCAAGGTGAACCTAGTACAGGGTAACCCTGGGAGAGGAGGTGGTATCCATTTGGTAATAGTATTTTATCCCCCATCCCCCTGGGTCTATTCTGTAACAAAGAGGGCTTGCATGCACAGAATTATGTTATGTTATGTAATGTTCTGGCATCTTGCCAGCTTTGTTCCCCTCTAGTACTTAAATAGGTAGGGACTGCCTGCTGGGGGCGATGATCATGAGAGACATGCAAGAGGGCAGGGACCACGGTGGGTGCCATGCTGGGGAGCAGGGACCGTGACATGAGACATGCAGATAGACATGCAGCTGGCAGTGTGCGTGGCTTGCCCACCTGTGAATAAAGGCATGCCAGACATCCCAATGGCTCTGTGAATATTTTTCCATCTGCACAAATACCATGGACCTGCCCGGACTTGAAGGGTCGCAACACTGATCAGCAGACCCACGTGACCCTGAAACTGTTTCAGAAAGTTGAACGAGTAATACCTTGGCATGATAGAAAAATTATTAACAGTGTTCCCTTTTATATTTGAAATTAAAAATGGAATAACTCCATTTGGGTTTAAAGCTATCAACCAGAATCATATGACTCTAAGCTGATTCTTTTCACACAAGCCTGCACACTTATTACTTTTTAAATCTTAATTCTGTGAAAGTAAACTTTGCCTTAGAGCCTTTAGATTGCAAATTCAGCAACTCAGTAATGAAGGTTGTTTTTCTTGTTGATTCCCATGAAAGTGTTCCCCAGGTATTATTTCAGTTAGGGTAAGTTCAATGAACCAGTGTGTCTTTTGAAACTTGTGGTAAAATGAAACTGATTAACTCAGTGAGTTTTAAAAAGGTCCAGTACAGCTGGCCGATAAGTCATGTCTATTTTGTGTCAGTGTTTGCTACAGTTTTGTTTCCCTAATATCTGCTAAGTTTTTATTGGCTATGAAGAGGGAAATCTACATGTTTTACTGTGCTTTATAAATGCTTGATTTAAAACCAAAATAAGATATATAATATGTAATATTAACCAGATAATAACTGAATTAAATAAATAATTTAAACATTATGTAATATAATTTGTATCATTCTGTTATATAATTTGTATGTGTTATATATGGAATGTATATGCATATATATTATGATTATCTTATACTAAAAGGTATCAATAATCTAGATACATAGACTCAAAGCTGGTCTGTAGGGAAACACTTTCTATTTTATTCAGCTGCTATAGTTTGAACATGGTCAAATTCATATTGAAACAGATCTATTGGGTTCTATTGCTTGCCAACAAGAAAATCATGACTTCCAATGCCCAAGTCTTATGAAAAGGTAGGAACTATTTATTTACAAGTTAGATGGATTTAGAACAATGTCAGAATGCTGCCATTAAATCCCATTCCTTGTAAAAACAAAAACATCCATAAACACACAGTCCTGTCTCCCCTTGCGAAATCAGGCCAGTCAGGGTTACTGTCTCTCAGGGGGAAGAAAAGCAGAAGTCTGCAGCTCAGCATTCCCCCAGGCTCAGTCCAGAATTCCTGGCATCTCTCAGTAATCCGAGTTTGGCTACACTCTGGCTCTTAATCCAGAACCGCATGGCCCCTACTGATGGTGAGCCAGTGGGGCATCCTCCTGCATCATTTCAAACTGTGTGAACAAGACCACATGGTTGCCCCACACTTGAGTTTAAGTCTACGTGTGGATCTTCCTCCATAACCCCACTTCCGACTCCTCCCACAAAAGGTTACAGCTGTCAGTACTCTGGCTTCTTCTGCCTTTCTTGGCTGCCATTGTTAGTCTGGGCAGGCTTGGCACCATGAAGTAGTTAGTAACCATCTCCCTGCCTCTCACGGGGTCTGCCTCCCTGCTGCATCACTGGTTAGAGGCCCACACATCTCTCCGGCTCCCATTGTCTGCCACAGCTATTAGCATTACTAAAACACTGGCCAAGTTCTTCAGATATGCAAAGTAACTCTCAATGGCCCTGCTCTGCTTCTTCTTCCCTTAGCCATGTTAGTGGGGGTTTTGGGGACTTCTAGCTCAGCACCCTATTATAATATTAGGGTCCATTCAATGGAAGGCGAGTCAAAGGAGGCCTTCATGTTAATCAGAAGCCTACAACACTGGAGCCCAAATAGAAAACAGAAAACTAGATTGCTTAATGACATTTGACTGGCAGTTTCAGAAACCATTAGCTTTGAGTACAAAAAGGGAAGTTACAGTATGGCCTAGATACACTCACTGATTTCTGGGGGATATTTTACTTCCTTGATTTCCCTGAATTAATCAGCCAAAATTCTGATGTAAAGAGGAGTTAATCAAAAAGGTGTTCCAGATAGTGATATATGAGCAACTACAGAAGTGAAGCTTCTTATTTGAAAGAGTAAGATGGAAAAGTGGAGTGGTGTTGTACAGCATTACACAATTGTGATGGTTAAAGAAAGAACACAGACTATATTGATGTCAAAAAACACTACACAATATTCTGCATTTTTTCATAATTTTATTGGAAAAGTTAATGAATACATTTTAAATATAGTCTTCAATATACTAAAGCCATAAGTATATGACATTGTGTTTTAATTTTCAAGTTTTATTTTTAGAAATCTGGTTTTGACTATATTTTCTTATATTGACATATAAATTATAGAATTTAATGTTCCTGACCTGGTGACCACTTTTAGTCATAGCATAAGCAGAATCAAATTCATGTGTTTGATTATTATCTATCGTGTATATCAATTTTTATTTGAGCTGTAACAGAGGCAAATACACTTGAGAAGCTAGGAATTAAACAACATATTGACAACAATCTTAAAACGAAGTGTATGAATAAATCACTTCTCTGTTAAAGCTTTCAAATTTTTCCAACATACAGTAATATAATATAAAGTAGAAATTAAGTAGGAAATGAAATTTTAGAATTAAATGAGGATGTCTTAGGCTAAGTAAGTTAAATGTTTGTCTATTCATCCATCCTCCTATATAGCTAATTAGAATCATATGTAGAAGGAGAAGCCCAAAATTTTGAAAGACCAGCTGCAAATGAGGACACACAGGGAAACTAATGTTCCAAAGCAAAAAAATGGAAGTGGTAGGAAAACCATTTCCACTGGGATGTTGTCAAGGAGAGTAAATTAAATAAAACAAAATTAAAGAACCTCTCATAAAGTTCTCAGACAAGGGTAAATGTGTTATCGGTGCTCAGCAATGAACTGTGAAGTATTTGGAATGAGCTGAGCAATCATGTGTGAAACATTAGAATCAATAATAGAATATACTAAATTTGCGTGTTCTTTCACTATGGTATTGCAACATTCCTGAATAAGCTGAACAAATCTACTAACCGTTGTTGCTGAGATGGCCTCTCTACCAAACATGTAATCGTGAAAGACATCTTCCTATAACTATTTCATGAAACTAGAATTATAGCCAGTGAACAAACCAATTTTCAAAATTTCCCTTTAATATATAGTGGAAACTTATTTAAACATAAACTTAGCAGAGTTTCTGCCTTATTCTGAATAAATAACAAAAACGAAATCAACTGAAACATGTTTACCAAGCATGTACTCTATCTGAGGAATTCTAAAAACAGAATAAATGGATGTGAAAGTGCTTCATAAAATATAAAGCTTTATGCAAATGTTAGTCATGTATTTAATAAAGCCATCGGGCAGCCGGACAATGTGTTTGAATAAAGAGATAAATGTGCCGTGGTGTATAACTATCAAAGCCTTACAGGAGAAATCAGAGAAGCGTGCAGGGGGTGTGCTGTGGGTAGAGAAGTGTCCATCCACATGGGGCTGGAGCTGAGGCCTTCGGATAAAAGTGGGTGCTTTGGGAGTTACAATCATAAATAATTGGTAAGAGCATTGCATGCCAATATCAAAATTTTTAACATCACTGTTTTCTATGTTATAGTGATATTTACTTAATCATGAGTTTGGGAACCTGTTGCTTCAATTATGTTTCCATTTTATCATTTTAAGAGAAAGAGGACCCACGGGCTCCTTAAAATGCGGCGGGGGTGAGATGGCACTCGCAGCTGGACTCTGTATGAACTGAGAGAGTGAGCTGAACCACTGTAGGAAGCACCTGTGCTGCCTTATCAGCCCCCACCCCCTTCAGGTGTCAACTCCATTCAGAGTGTAGGCTGCGGTTTTGCTTACCGCAACCAGTAATCCACTCCGCAACTCATCCCTATTTACCACACACACCACTTGGGGTTAAATTTCTCTTCAGAGGAAATCTTCTGACTAAAAAGACCTTACCTACATCTAGTTAGCCTAGAAGAATCCTAGCTTACTCCTGATGTCCCAGCAAAATATTAATAACATCTCACTTTATCTTCAAGAATATCTTGGTTTAGTCAAAAACTGTATTTTGTCACTCTAAATAAAATTAACTCGAATTCCTCCCAATGATGTAGTCTCTAGGATTCTGGGGGAAAAATGTATCATCACATATCATAGTCTCTTGTTTTTGCTCTGGCATGTTCCATAATTCCAAAGACCAATTTATTGTTCTGAGGCTTGACATTGGTATTTTATTTTCTTCTAATTTAATGCCAGTGACCTAATCTTCACAGTAGTCATAAATAATATACAATATGCTAAGTGCATTTGTTTTTGCATTAGGATAGCAAGCCAGTCAATTGTTTACAAGTAATAAAGATGGATTTTGCAATGATGATATAGCTTAATCTTTGAGTTATATAAATTAAAAATGACATAACATTATTTTTAGGTTGTTACATAGAATTTAGACCTGAAAAAGGAAATAAAGGTTGCTATTGCAATGTCTTTTCCTAATAGCACTCTCATAAACTACAATTTAGTACCAGATTTTTATCTACATAACCCAAAAGAGAAATAAGATACTAAAAGATAAAATTGCAATTTATTAGGCTGAGAAAGAAAGAAAGAATGAACCATGGAGATTATATATATATTTTTTAAAATATGAATACATACATATTGTACAATCAGCATATTTATAACAATATTTAATATTTAATATTGTGCACTTTCTGGTTCTTAGTGTTTTTCATACACTTTCACATTTTTTCATCCTAACTGGTCTAAGCAGTAAGTTTACTATTATTCCCATTTTTGATATAAGGAGTGTAAAAAAGAAAATAATTAGTATTTGCTCAAGATCACAAAACTTGTAAGTAAGCTGTGGAACAAGTTTGACTAATAGAACCTGCTTTCTTAACTACCATGCAAGTGTAGTAATTTTTAAAGTAAGTACTTGGAGTATATATAATACACATTGAGAAATGCACAGCTCAATGATTTTGTGAAACAGATTTATAAAACAACTAAACACACATTCAGTACCCAAAATAAGAATGAACATTATTTGCACTTGAAAGATCCTGTGTATATTCATCCCTGGTTATACATACCTCTCCTAAAATTATTAGATTAGTTTTCCCAGTTTTTGGAACTTTACATAAATGTAGTTATCACAAGTGTAAATTGCTTCTTTTGCTTAACATTGTTTGTGAAATTTATTCATTTGTGTGTATTAAAAGTTCTTTAGTTCTTATTAATGTAGAGTAGTTTGAATGATTATACCATAATGTATATCATGTCAGTTTCCCTGTTGGTAAATATTTGCATTGTTACTGTGTATGGTTATCACAGGTACTGCTCTCTGAACATTACTTACTTTCCTTTTACATTCAGAGATACATATTTCTGCCACATATACATCTAGAAGTACAATTGGGCAGTAATAGGGAGTTATTGGAAGTCTGTGTAGGATTATCTGCAGTAAATATAGTTTTCCAAAATGCTTGTCCCAAGCACAGTAAGAGAGTTCTTCTTGCTCCACATTCCCCCTGATCCTTGGCATTTTCCTTTTAGACATTGTGGTGCTTGTGTATTATATTGTGGTTTTAGTTTTCATTTCCATGATGACTAAATGAGTTGAATATGTGATCATGTTTAATGGTTACAGCTCCTTCTGTGAAATATTTATATTCAATTTTCTGACTTTTTCTTAATTATTTGAAGGATTACTCTATACATTATGGACAATTTTTTGAGGACTGCTGCTTCAGCTCATACCCTTTAATTCTATGCTGTCCTATCTGATAACCTGCTCACAGATTTCATACTTGCATAGACAGACCCTGCAATCACATAAGCCAATTTGTTGCAATAAATCTTTAAATATATATCTCACTGGTTCTGTTTATCTGGTTGAATCTTGACAGATACAATACTGTTACCAAACAAAAGTGGTGTTCAGCTGCCTGCTGACGAACACAGAACACACGCATAGTCCAAAGACTGAGGTTGGTGGAGAAGGAAAAAGGTCTTTATTAAAAGGTTGCACAATTTGAGAGAATGGAGAACTCCCTGACTCCAAGGCAATCTCTTCTGCAAAACCCATTTTGTCCCCCAAAAGACTGAAACTCAAAACCATGCCTAGAAACCCCACTCAATTCTTATTTATCCTTCAGAAAAAGCTGGTAAGTTGGCTACTTTCTAGTTTCAGGCTTCCAGGAGTCTAGAGCAGGGGCTGGTACTGCCATCACCATGCTGCAGCCACTTCCCATGCCAGAGGTGCAGGGCCTGCTGCCTGGCCATGTGGTTTTCAGGCTCTGCTGGGTTTTCTGAGTGTTCCACCCACATGTCCATGCTGCGAATTCCCAAGGAAGAGAAGGGGTGAGTCTCTCTCTGCCTCCACCCCATTTAAATTTCCTAGCAGAAACTTCCATGCAGTCTGGAAGGGCTCAGCACCTCTGCCAACCCTGTCCTTTTCTCAGGCTAAACTGGCAAGTCTGCACCTTTCCCTGCAACCATGTTAACTTTTATGGTACATGTGTCCCTAGGATTTCTGGTTTCACTGTCAGTGAGGAACTGAAAGTGGGTAGGAGGGCTTTTCACTAGTTAGCCTTACACAGACCCCACACAATGACTTTCTCCTGCTGCATCTCTGCCCCCCCCCCCCCGGGCAGGGAATCTATCATCTCCTACTGCCCTAGGTTGTTTTCCCAGGAAACAGCCTCTTCCACGCTACCTCAGAGTCCTTCCCCTCTGCTCCCAGCACCACACAGGCATCAGGATCTTATATCCTCTTATAGAACTTTCTGTCTGTATTTGGTTTATTGAATTTTTTATCATAAATGGCTGTTGGCTCTTATCAAATGTTTTTCTGCATCTATTGATATGTTTATTTTGCTTTATCCTATTAATTTGTTAACGTAGTGAGTTATAATGATCAATTTTTGATGTTAAATAGAACGCGTTACTGGAATAAGCCCCATTTGATCACGATGAACTAAGTTCCTTTATGTATCTCTGGAATCAATTTCCAAATCTCTTATTTAGAATTTTCATGCCTATATTCATGAGAAATATTGGCCAGTAATTTTCATTTGTTATTAATGTCCATGTGGGGTTTTATTAAAAATTGCATCCTTACAAATTAGGTGGAAGTACACCCTCTATTTTTTATTTTTTTTGTTCTGTGTAAGAGTAGATGAAAACTCATATATTTCCTTTTTAGTATTTGGAAGAATTCACCGGTAAAATCATTTGGTCCTGGAGCTGTCTGTCCTTCTTCCAGGCCAAAATAACCTTGGCCTATAGGTTCTATATTTTTTAGAGAAATATATTCAGATTTTGTTTTACTTATTTCAGTTATGGTATGTGTTTTTCAAAGAATTTTTTTCATTTGATTAAACCATCAAGTGTATTGTCTAAAAGATTTCTTTTTCTGCATTTAGTGTATTATCATGGTGGTGTTAATAGCGATATATATGCACTATATTATATGCTATATTATATATTATATACTCTATAATTATATACAATATTATATAGCATTATTATATAATGCCATATTTTATAATAAATGAACATTATATATAATAAATATATAGAGAAGAGAAAGAGAGAAACATGGATGTGAGAGAGAAACATTGATCAATTGCCTCCCATATGTGCCCCAAATGGGGATGGATCCCATAACCTAGGTGTGATCCCTGACTGGCAATCAAACCTGCAACCTCTTGTTGTATAGGGCAATGCTCCAACAAACTGAACAACCTAGTCCGGGCATATATTTATGTTTAAGACTTTAATTTTTTAGAGTAGCTTTAGGTGGCACAGAATATTGAGGGAAAAATACAAAGTACTATGATTTCCTATAAGCCCACCCCTCCCACACATGCATAGCTTTTGCCAATATCCCCCACCACAAGGATACATTTATTACAGCTGATGAACCTACACTGACACATCATCCTCACCCAAAAATCAAAGTTTACCTGGTTCATACTTGGTATTGTATATTCTGTGGGCTTGATAAAAGTATCATCATTAATGTCACACAGTGTATTTTCATTGTCCTAAACATCTCTGTTCTCTACTTATATATTCATTCCTTTCACTCCCAACCTCTGGCAACTACAGATGCTTTTACTGTCTGCATAGTTTCCCTTTTCCTGAGTCTTATGAAACTATATAGTGTGTAGACTTTTCAGATTTCTTCTTCCACTTAGTAGTATGCATATATGTGTCCTCCATGTTTTTCCAGTGCTTGATAGCTCATTTATTTTTAGCACTGTATAGTATTTCATTGTCTAAATGTACCACAATTTATTTATCCATTCACCTACTGAAGGACATCTTGATTGCTTCCAGTTTTGGTGATTATAAATAAAACTTCTATAAACATTTGTGTGCAGGCTATTTTGTGCAGACATAATTACTTCATTGTATGGTAAGGGTATGTTTAGTTTTGTTCGAAACTGCCAAATTGTCTTCCAAATTAGTAGTACCATTTTGCATTCCTACCCATAATGAATGAGTTCCTGTTGCTCCACATCTCCACCAGAATTTGTTGATATCAGTGTTCCAGATTTAAGTCATTCTAATAGGTTTGTAGTTGTATCTCAATTGTTTTAATTTGCATTTTCCTGATAACATTTAAGGTGGAACATATTTTTATATGCCTGTTTGTCATCTATATATATATTCTTTGGTGAGGTATCTCTCAAGGCCTTTGGCTCATTATTTAATCAGATTGCTTATCTTCCTATTGTTGAGTTTTAAAAGTTCTTTTGAATATTTTAAATAATGGTTCTTTATCAGATGTGTCTTTTGCAAAAATTTCCTCCCAGTCTTTGACTTGTCTTCTTCATCTCTTGTTATTATTACCTTTTGCATAGCAGAAGGTTTTAATTTTAATGAGGTCTAGCTTATAATTTTTTTTTGTGGATCATGCTTCTTGTGTTGTATCTAAAAAAGGTCATTGCCATACCTAAGGTCATCTAAATTTTCTCTTATTTTATCTTCTTGGAGTTTTATAGTTTTGGGTTTTACATTTAGGTATGTAATCCATTTTGACTTAATTTCTGTGAAAGGTATAAAGCTTCTGTGTATATTAACTTTTTGCATGTAGCTATATAGTTGTTTGGTACCAGTCATTGAAAAGATTACCTTTACCTCATTGTGCTGCCTTTGCTTCTTCGCCAAAGACCAGATGACTCTAGTTACATGGATCTACTTCTAGGCACTCTATTTTGTTCCATTGATATATTTATCTGTCTTTGCATACACATCACACTATCTGGAATACTGTAGTGCTATCCTAAGTCTTGAAGTCAGGTGATACATGTCCTCGAACTTAGTTCTCCTTCAATATTGTACTGACTGTTCTGAATCTTCTATCTCTCCATATAAATTTTAGAATCGGTTTACCAATGTCAGATTGTCATCTTGATAATATATTTTTAAATTTTTTAAAATATATTTTATGTTATTATGCTATTACAGTTGTCCCATTTTTTTCTCCCCTTTATTCCTCTCCGCCATGTACCCCCCTCCCACCACCATTCCCCCACTTTAGTTCATGTCCACAGATCATACATATAAGTTCTTCAGCTTCTCCATTTCCCATACTGTTCTTAACTTACCTCTGTCTATTTTGTACCTATCATTTATGCTTATTTCCTGTACCTTCTTCCACATTTTGCTCCCTCCTCCTCCCCATTGATAACCCTCCATGAGATCTAAATTTCTGTGATTCTGTTCCCCTTCTAGTTGTTTCCTTAGTTTGTTTTTGTTTTTTTACGTTGGTTTGTTGATAGTTGTGTTTGTTGTCATTTTACTGTTCATATTTTTGATCATCTTTTTCTTAGATAAGTCCCTTTAACATTTCATATAATAAGGGCTTGGTGATGATGAACTCCTTTAATTTGACCTTATCTGGGAAGCACTTTGTCTGCCCTTCCAATCTAAATGGTAGCTTTGCTGGATAGAGTAATCTTGGATGTAAGTCCTTATCTGTCATGACTTGGAATACTTCTTTCGAGTCCCTTCTTGCTTGCAAGGTATCTTTTGAGAAATCAGCTGATGGTCTTATGGGAACTCTTCATAGGTATCTCTTTCCTTTTCTCTTGCTGCTTTTAAGATTCTCTTTATCTTTAATCTTGGGTAATACAGTTATCATGTACCTTGGTGTGTACTTCCTCGGGTTCAACTTCTTTGGGACTCTCTGAGCTTCCTGGACTTCCTGGACATCTATACCTTTGCCAGAAGGAAGTTCTCCTTCATTATTTTTTCAAATAAATTATCAATTTCTTGCTCTTCCTCTTCTCCCTCTGGCACCCTTATGATTTGGATATTGGAACATTTAAAGTTGTCCCAGAAGTTCCTAAGCCTCTCCTCATTTTTCTGAATTCTTGTTTCTTCATTCTGTTGTGGTTGAATGTTTATTTCTCCCTTCTGCTCCAAACCATTTGAGTCCCTGTTTCCTTCCTGCTGCTGTTGGTTCCCTGTACAGTTTCCTTTATTTCACTTTGCATAGCCTTCACGTTTTGCTCTATTTTGCAACCACACTCAACCATTTCTGTGAGCATTCTAATTTCCAGTGTTTTGAACTATACATCTGATAGTTTGGCTATCTCTTCATCACTTAGCTGTATTTTTTCTGGAGCTTTGATCTGTTCTTTCATTTGGGCCATATTTTTTTTGTCTCAGCGCACCTATTATGTAGTAAGAAAAGGAGTCTTAGGTATTCCCCAGGGTGGGGTAACCCACTTCCTGTGCTGTAGCACTCTGTGGGGGAGGGGCCAGAGAGAGAACAATGCTGCTTGTTCAGCTCTCTGCTTGCTTTCAGTCAGTTCCCCTGCTACCCACAAGCAAACTGGGCCCTTCTGATGCTGATTCCTGGGTGGGTGGGTTTGCGTACATTCTAGAACCCTGTGGGTCTCTCCAAAGAACTCTCCTCTGTGGTTCAGAGTTTCTCTTGCTGCCTCAACTCCCACAGGTTTTCTCAGTCAGAGGTTTTGAGGCTTTATTTCCCTGCACTGGAACCAAGGGTTTGTGGTCTGTCTCACTTCCCAGTTGTTCCTCCTGGTTTATCCACACAAATGTGGGGCCACCTGCTCTGCCAGCCACTGCCTCACCTGGTCCTCCAGCTGCAGCATTGCTGTGAGTCCTCTCAGCCCAGCTGCCCATGTCCACCCTTCCTACTAGTCTGGATGAATGTTTCTTCTTTAGCAACTTGATTGTTGGACTCCCATACAGTTCAATTTTCTTGCAGTTCTAGTGGCTTTTTGTTTCTAAGTTTGTTCTTGTCCCTTTGGTTGTGCAAGGAGGTAAAGTGTATCTACCTACGTATCTATCTTGGCCAGAAGTCTCATCTTGATAATATTGAGTTTTCAATCCATGAACATGGACTATCTCTCCATTTATTTAGTTCTCTGATTTTTTTGTTCATCAGCGTTTTGTGGGGTTTTTTTCATATAGATCTTGTACAGATTGTATTAGATTGAAACCTCAGTATTTCTATTTTGGAGGTACTAGTGTAAGTGAAATTGCATTTTTAATTTCAAATTCTACTTGTTCATTGCTAGAATATAGAAAAGTGATTTACTTTCGGATATTAACCTTGTATCTTGCAAACTTATTATAATTGTTTAATAGTTTCAGGAGTATTTTTGTTGATTCTTTCAGATTTTCTACATAGATGATTATGTCATCTATAAAAAAAAGAAAAAGACTATTTTGTTTCTTCCTTTCCAAACTGAGAATGCCGGTATCTTTTCTATACCTGGGCAGGAACCCTGATGTGATGGTATCTGCTGGGACAGACCATAAAGGAGAAGGGAAGGGAGTAAGGAAAGAGAAGACACCAACTTAACAGGAACACATTTACACTCTTTTGTGGGTCCCTCTCGAGCTGTAAGCGTTTGTACTGTTTGCATTTAAGGATGCAAGAAGCAATGCCCTTACAGTTTGTTGATCTCAGGGAAAAAGGGTACAATGTTGTATTGTATAACTTGTTTATTTTCCTAGCATAATGCTATCAAGTTTTATCTATGCTTTGTATATTATAGAATATCCTTCTTTTGTAGATGAATATTAGTCTATTATGTATAGAATATTTTCTTTATCTATTTATCCACTGAAGGACACTTAGATTGTTTCCATATTTGGCTATTGTAAGTAATGCTGCAGTAGACATGGAAGTGAATATATCTCTTTGAGATATTGACTTCATTTCCTTTGAATATAGGGATGGACAAAAGTTGATAAAAATAAATAATACAATAATTAATAAATAAATAATGTAAGAATAAAATGTTTCCTATACTCACAACTGTAAACATACTTTTGCCCATCCCTGTACATACCCAGAAGTAACATTAGTGAATCACACGATAGTTCTAATTTTAATTTTTTGAGGAAACTCAATACTATTTTTCCTAATGGCTATACCAAAATTTTATCAGTGTATAATAAAACCTACTCTATGCCCAGCTGTATCTAGTGATATCTAATCCAGAAACTAGATATCTAATGCAATGAGATATGTGCACATAATTCCATCGTTTTTGGTGTGGATGCATTAAAGAAAATAACACTAGGGATTTTCACCTAAATACCCTGAAATTTCTAGTTCTAATTTTCATACTTAAATGCCAGATAAGAGCAAATGGTCTCTGAGAGAAGAAGCTCAGGGAACCTGTACTTTCTAATTCAGTACTGGTTTTCTCCTGCAAAGGGAGATTCAACCAATCACTGAGAGAATTTTTAAAATCAATCACCAAATATGAGCTACAAAATGCTCTTCATTCATAGACACCGCATTCCTAAAGTGACTTTTTGATCTTCAGAGGCAATTCATTTATGGATCACAAAGGCCCGAAATTGCTTAACCCTATGGGAGCACATACGCCAGTCTTGCTAAATAAAAAAACCTTGTAGCTAAATATCACATGTGGCAATTTTGTGTTGGCTTCGTATCATGAGTGTCATATATAGCTTTATTTTAGAACCAGGTTTTCAACTTTTAGAGACAATAAAAAAATCAAATTGCCAGTAAACCACTTCAAATGTTCTCACCCTATATAGATACCACCCTTTCTTAACATTGTTTGTAACAACCACTGATCTAATGTACAACTAAATCTTCACCAGGCAGCAGCTTCTCACAGGGAAAATAAACCCTCTTTCCTGAAGGGCTGTGCAATACCTGAAAACAGGATTAGAAAGATAAAATAAAAGTAACACATCATCTGTAAGAAAACCTAACAAGTGAATGAAGGAGAGCACAGTTTGTTTGAGGAGCAACAGGATCTCATCTGGACATCGATCGAAGTCCAGGTAAGGAAATGCTGAATCCCTGCTCCAAGGCAGAAAAGCTCATTTAGTATTAAAGACTCATGTCAAGGAATGGTTATGGTAAGAAGTGATGAGTTCTGACATTTTAAAAAAAGAGCAAAGGAGGAAAAGACATTTTCTTTTTAAAAGTTACCACATTTTTAAAAGTAAAGTGGAGAGAATTTAAATGTGCAGTATGGTGGCAGTTCTAATTCAAGAACATAGATTAAAAAATATTCCTCAAATAGAAAGAAATATAATATTTGGGGGCTAGATTGACTTTAGATTCACTCTATTCCAAATCCTTTTTTTCTATAAAGAAAGGCAAAAAAATCTATAAGAGAAAAAATGTTTCCCTAACGTCCTAGGACTAAAAATAACAAAATTGAGATGGGAACTCAGGTTGACCTGGAATATTTTATCATAATTATCATACTTTTCAATTTAGAAAATTTATAAACATCTTTTTTGAGTAATATAGGCATATTCTCCTGTTTGACAACTGGATGTACTTTTTTAAGACCACTATAATAAAATGATGTTTTTGTTATTGGCTTCTGATTTTACATTTCTAACTTGTTTTGATGCATGCCATTTTCAAAAGACGGTGAGCTGTTTGAGGCCAAGGCTTGGTTTTATTTATTTTTTATTTTACTGGAACCCAACATCACATGTGACACATAGTAAGTGAGCAAAATGTTAAATTGCTACGTCTGAAGTTATTTCAATTAATTTCTATTTAATTTCATATACCTGACGCAGTTGAGACACTCCAGATTCTTTCAATCTATCTGCTCCCCTGGCCTTGGCAGCTTCTTGAAGACCCACTGACAGACCCAATAGAGGTTGCTGCCTCTATTGCACTCCCTCCCATAACTGCTGGCTCTCAGCCACACTTCCGGTGATCAGCGCATCTGGCCATACCAGACTCTGAGACACTAATGACCTCTTTCACTACTTCTGGATTGTGATGAACTGTCCCAACATGGACCATAAAATCTGGCCTCTGCAGTAGGTGACCAAAGGTACCAAGTAGCCAAGATTACAAATGTAGTTGGGGAATGAGATGAATGCCTCTCAGGATGAAATATGGAGATGAGAAGGAACTGACAGATACATTTCTCTTCTTTCCTTACCTTGACGGACTGTTCTACAGCCTGGTGATTCCACATGACCTGTCTGGAAGAAGCGGCCGCATTTTCTTGTGAAGCTCTGGCCAGCTTGGGAACATACCACCTTGTGTTTTCTCCCTACTTCATTTCCCTTTTTTCATCCATCCTTGCTGCTCTGGGATTTTTACCTCCCACTAGGACCTTAGTTCCTATGTCTGCCACAGGCTCTGTTTCCCAAGGAACCACATCTAAAAGAATTTCAGTCTGTACTCATTCCTTTTGGTTGAGCTTCATGAAATTTTTGGAAAAGATAGTACTTCACAATTCAAAGTGACCCTTTTATAACTTTTTTTGTGACATGTAGGTTGGTTTTTAGACTTGAGGTTTTCTTAAAATGCAGGAAATACATCTAACATGTTTTTGACGTTCTGTTTGAACCTCATTTTATTTTTTAAAAATTAGCATAAATATGTGATCATTCTTCATAATTAATAATTAGATTATGACATATATCTCAGATTGTCTCTCCATAATTATAGAGTTATTTTATATCACTATTTTAATCTTAAAAAATTTAATATATTGTTTGAAGCATGAATGTTAATACTTATTGAACAACTTGTCTCATGAAATCATACTGGTTTTTTTTAAACAAATATCCTTTGGTTTTTAACTTACCAATATTGAAAAATAGCCAGTAGTTGGGCAAAGGTAGATGGGGATAGACATATCTTATGCCATAAACAATTCAGTGTGCAAGTTGAATATATACAAAAATTTTTTAATCATTTTTGATGTTTGCATTGTCACTTTGTACTCATGAGTTCTTTTTCTAAAAATTTTTCCACATGCTGAGGATGAAAAAGGCTGTAACTCAAATAATTTCAGCCTATTCTATAAGCTCAAACAAATAAGTCTTTTGATTTAGGATTGTTTAATCTCAAAGAGATCAGTATAGAAAACAGATTAGAAACAAGGGTGAAGTGGCATTCAAAAAGAAACTCTATTCAGCTGCAAAGCTAAGCACTGGCAAGTCTCAAAGGATGGCCTCATGATGTGAACGAAAATCAAAGAAATGTCTACAGTCCTGTGAATTTAAGTGAGCTTTTAAACCAGTGGGTGAGTGTATCAGAAACAGTTCTTTGTGAAGAAATGAATATGAGCCGATGCTAATTTTTCTCTATTCTCTCAGGAAACTTTCTAATGTTTAGAGTGAAAAGAAAATGAAGCTCTCCTCATGTTTCAAAATCAATTCATACTGACAAAAATGTTTTATTGGAAAACGTGTGTTTCATTGCCAAGCTATCTTGGTTCGAAATAATACTAATCACAGTAAAAGCTGACTTTAATTGAGTGCATACTATACACCAAACACTCCTTTTATGTATCCTGCATGAATTAATTTAATCCTTACAATAGCACTGAACAACTATTTCCACTTTACAGACAAAGAAATGAAGCAATAAACATTTAGCTTAGAATTTCTTGGGTTATATTCTTCTGAGAATTCACTGCCAGAAAATGTAGCTTCCCTTCCTCAGAGTTAAAATGATATAATATATAAAAATTAATTTGATATGCCTCTAAAAGGCATTCACACAATGGGGCTGTTAAACTGACACATGAAAGAATATCTAAATCATAGAAAGAGGTGTATACATATTTGGAATGAATACCAGAAATTAATATTTTTTCATTCAACTTGGCCCTCCACAGATAACTAGACTTGATGCATGCCTTAAAAAAGGCTTTTAATAACACTGTCGAACTAGAAAAAGTTAATCTAAATCATAAAAGGATAATTTAACTATGCTAAATATAGTATAAGAACAAGAAATATACTTATGTTTGAGCATTAAATTTACTATATTTCCAGTCATACACAGCAGAAATGTAAATGAAGAATGATGTCATTCTAATTATTTGAAACAAGTCAAATAACAAGAAATAAGGTATTTTCTGGTTTTAACTCTCAACAAATATTCATGTATATATCTACAGATCTGCTACCCCAAGGAAAACACATTAACTGCTGAAAAATAATTAAAAATAAACAAGCAAAAACAACCACTCAAAATCTCTGAAAATTATCACAAAGGAACTAAGCCAATAGAAGAAACATTTCACTGTGGAAATATACTAATCTTGGTAAGCACAGATAGCCTGTCAGATTTGAGCGATGACCTTCTCCTCTGCTCCTCCAGGTCATCATGACTAAGTGTGGACAAGAAGACAAGGCCCCTTCTCTTGTCAGCACCCTGCCAGTGGCTATTATGTCTTATCTGGAAAAGCAGGTTGCCAGAACTCTCATCTTCTGACCTCTGTTTCACAGAGCCTAAGTTCCAAATGGGTTTCACCAAGATGTCTCAAGCTCCATTATTCCACTAGGTCCCCATTCATAGGGCAGAGACTATATTTCAGGCACCATGGTCTGAGAAAACTGGGACCCAAAAGATCCTCACCTACCTTTTCATAATGTGAAGTTTTTATAGAGGAGAGGCAAGCTGGGAAGAACGGATTGTACCAATCCCACTAAACACCCTGCTCATAAAGCAGAGATGTCACTCAAAAGAAGATGGACACTCTCCCACCCATAGCTTTGGGGTAGTGAGTCAAAAATTTTGCTCAAGGGGAAAGATGCCATAAGGACAGAATGCACTGAACTTTACCTCAAAGGAACTGACTTTATTAGAACTGAATATGGGGAAGTTCAAACCTAAGGGCATTCTGTAAGCCTAAGGGGATTCTCAAACACAATGGAAATTTGCTTGGTAGACAATGAGGAATAAACTGGTAGGTCAATGAGATCAAAAAGCTAACCAGTGATTGTCAACCTTTTTAATCTCAGGTTGAGATAACATAAACTAATTACTAAAATTCTGCAGCACACCCCCAAATTTTTAGCTGATCTGACAAAAATTAGGTATAATTTTGATTCACTCACACTAGATGGCTACTGCTGTGTTGACTGTTGTCATTTTTTTTAGACAATCTAAAGCAAAAGAGGTCTACACCCTTGACTAAATAGTCAGGTACAGTCTGTTTTAAAAACTCTTGCAGCACACCAGTTGAAAATTGCTGAGCTAAACTATAGGTTATCTAGGTTACAAAAGAGAACCATTGCTAGGGAATGACTAGCTAAGAACTGCCTTCTGAGATCAGAACAAATCCTAGAGAATGGCTTCAAACACCACTCCTGCAATGGTGTCAAAATTTAATTGGATCAGAGTATAGAAGAATTTATGCTCCAGAGCAATGTCAGATGAGAGAGAGAGAGAAATCGGGTGGATATTTGGGAAATTCACAAATTTGTCTAATTTAAACAGCCCACTTTGCAGTTATTAATGGGTCAAAGAAGAAATCATATATTAGAAATTAATATTGTTATAGAAAATTAGAAAATATTTTGGTATGAATGCAAACAAAAATATAACATCAACTGATAAGTCAATCAATAAAATATGGTATATTCATGCAATGGAATAGTATTTATTGATAACAATGATAACTATTACTACATGCTACATCTTGGGGAAATCTTGATCAATTACTAACTTCATTTCCAGTCCTTTTTCCCTTTCTGTCCAGTGGAGGTGGGGTTGAAAATTCTAAGTTTTTAATCAGGGCTTGGGCTTTCTGGTGATGAGCCCCCAACCCGGGAGACACCCAGCAGACCACGTGGAGACACCTCATTGGAACAAAAGATGTTTCTAGTGCTGTTATCACTGAGGAATTTACAAGGATTTAGGAATGATATGTCAGGGATGGTGTCAAAGACAAATATTGGAATAAGAGATGCCCCTACTATTCTTATCATGTAGGAAATTATAAGGGTTTTAGAGGCTCTATGCCAGGAAACAGGATAGAGACCAGTATATGAGGTCTGTCCAGAAGGTGTCCAGCCATGAAATATGAAAAATAGAGACATATTGAAGAAGATACAAGATACAAGAAATATTATGCATAGGATAGTCATGCCTCAATCCTCTTCAAAGTAGGCACCCTGGGACCTGACACAGTTCTCCCAGTTGCCATAAGCTACCCCATTGTATTTTCATGAGTCTCATCAACGGTCTGAAATCTCTTCCCTTTCAAAGGTGATTTTAGTTTTGGGAAAACCCCAAAGTCTCAGGGCA
This sequence comes from Trachops cirrhosus, assembly GCA_028533065.1. Lineage (NCBI taxonomy): Eukaryota > Metazoa > Chordata > Mammalia > Chiroptera > Phyllostomidae > Trachops > Trachops cirrhosus. The sequence continues at coordinate 108,684,700 of CM052538.1, forward strand.
CCAAATCTTGGCTATAGGGTAGATGAGTCACCTGGGTGATTTGATGTTTCACCAAAAAACTCTGCACAAGATGTGATGTATGAGTGGGCACGTTGTTGTGATGAAGCTGCCAATCACCAGTTGCCCATAGCTGCAGCCTTCTGAATCATCCGAATAATTTCCATGGAGGATGTTCAAGCTTAACGCAAAATTTGATGCAGATTCATTGCTCTACTTGCTCAGACATTTTGAATACAACAGCCACACAGTACACATACTCACTCAATGACATCTACCACTCCTACAGTGAAGTCGTTGTTATTCAGTCATGTGCTTTTCAATCTACTCTCCTTGGTTGCCTGGTTACATTGATGTTGTGCAAACTCTTCTCATTATATTAACCATGATTGGACTTTTTCTGGACAGACCTCATATATATCTTCTATTATCCCTACACTTAAGAAAAAACACTAATTTCCTTTCCAAGTGAGCCAATCCAGAGACCTAGACAGTCACTGGATAAGCTCAGCATCAGGATTTTCAGATCACAGACACTCATTTTAACTGGTCAGGACATGGCTCCATGAGGCCAATAATTTATGAACTAGAAAGACAAGGTATCTGTCCCTTCAGACAACCAATCCAATAATGCTATTTAATTATTTAAACATTTTCATTTTGGATAAATATTTAATAACAAGGGGAGAGGCTCATGATCTCTTAAGTAACAATAAGCGATACATAACTCAATCTACAGTGTAAACTCAATTTTATATGTATTAATGGGGTGAATAAATAAAAACCAGGTAACATTTATGGTGATTTTTGTGTTATTCTTTATGTAATTTAACATTAAAATCAAGTTTTCCTCTTTGTTCAGAATTTTCAAAGAGGATCCAGACTCTAAAAAGAGAAACTCAGTTATTTCTACTTGCCATGCATCTTTATAAGTTGTTGCACCCTCCTTTGCAGGACTTGTGAAGGGCAGGCCCAAATCCGGTTCTATCAGTCTGACTGGTCACCAAGCCATGGTTTCTGAAAGGCTGGTGTCTAGGAGGCTGGGAGAAAGGTAATATTTTTGAGAGATGTGTTAATGTCTCCTGCACACAGAGATGACTTCTCCTTGCCTCCAGAGACAGGAACTTCAACGGGATCATCAAATGAGTGACCTAGAATTTGGAAGAGGTAGAGACTGCCATTTCAATACTCTCTAGAAGTCAAGAGGCCACAGCGCCTGGAGCTTCTGAAGTCTGGTGAGGAACAAAAGTGGACTGTTGCCCTCAGTGAGTGCTGCACTTCCGATGGCAGCTGGGACAAGGCCATGTTTCCCAGGGTCCCAGGACCCTGTAAGCAGGAGTCCATCTGTAGTCATCCTATAGGAGATGTCACCAACAAGATGACTGGTTACTTAAAGGAGCACAAGGAAGGAGCAGTGCTAGAAGGTCTGGGAGGGGGCTGTGCAGCCACACAGAGAGGAGTCAGGCTCAGTCCCCTGAAGATAATCTCTGAGAAATTCACAGAGCACCCATCAAACAAAGACCTCAGCGTTTTCCACCAGGTACACAGAGAATGAGATCCAAGAATGTAGTTGATCCAGCTAATGGAGAACTTAATCTTCTGACCTGTTTCCTGGCCCAACTCTGGAGGAATCAGGAATAGTGGCAGCTAGAGGGAGAGAAGCTAGAGCAAAACAGAAGCCAGTCATGCCCCTTTGTCTGAACAGGCTCTCCTCTCAGAAGCAGGAAGGTACTGGGGGAAGAGAATAACGTTTCACAAAAGATGTGAATTTGGAACTTTCATTCATGCACTGGATGGGTATTTAATTATTGAAGCTATTTCTACAACTAACAGGGGAGTTTGTAATTTTTAAAAATAACTTAAGCAGATAATCTGCCTAGCATATCATTGTGTCCCGAAGCTGAAATTAACAGAAAGTTAATTAGGTAGCTTCTGCCTGTTACCTAAAAAACCACCTCATGCTATAAACTAGGTATGTTTGCAATTACATGGATTTTCATAATATCCTACAATGAATAAAAATTATTATAAGGCAGAAAAACTGCCACCTTTGCAATGTTTATAGATGTGTGTGTGTGTATCTGAGGTTGTATTAGTGTATCTACCTGATGTCAACACAAATGATCAATTCAGACAATTCAGTCCAAATGTCAAACTAGATGTTTGGCATGATACAGGTATAAACAACTTCAGCATTGACTGAATTTTTAACATTTCAACCAGTTTTCTGAATGTCATGGAGATCACAATATAGAATGGGGTGACCTAAAATCTTTAGCAGAAAGGTTGTGCTTTTCAGTGGCTTGCATTTTATGCATTATAGATTGATTTGCTAACTAAACAATTTTGCCCTGCTTAGCCTTTTAATAATTCATAGGAAGCTCATCAGGTGCAGATAAAAAGTTCAAAACAATTAGTTTCAAGCAAATACTTTGTCACACTACAGCATAATGATTATTTTGCAATAATCAGTTACCAAGATTAGAATGTAGCATTCATCCAGTCAAAGCTACAAATTAATTAACATTTTTTCCTCCCCACAAACCACACAGCTATTCTTGCTCACCCTGTTGAACAATGTAAGCCAGCATTTACACAAACTGGGCTAAAGGAGACTGTAGAAACACTTAAAAGACATAGCTTTGCTATGCAATATGAGCTTTTATTCTCTAACATTTGCCTCATACTTCATAGCATAATGTGAAAATACTACCTTTTTTTAGCCTTTTGAATCTTTCCTTCCTTGTGCCCTTTACTCTTACCTCCTTTCTCTTTCTGGCTTTTACTCTTGCTCTTGTCTCAATTTTTTTACACAGCTATTAAATGTGTGTTACCATTTTAGATGATAAGGATAACTGAGAGAATACAGAGTTGGTTCCTCTCTCAAAACATTTAGTCTTATGAAGAAAAAAGTCATGCAATTATAATTTAAGGTAATATATGGTAAAATGAGAATGAATATATTTTTATGAATATGAATAAGGAAGAGCAAACTCAATGTTTTCTAGGAGAACCAAGGACAGGTTCATAGGGGAGGTTTTATATATTGACTCTACCTCTCATACCTTTTCAGTGTCACTGCTTCCATTTACAGAAAAAGCTAGATTTCAATCTATCATTTTTATTTTCCTATTAATGAATATATTTAATAAACATTTATCCTATTGGTCACTCCATAAACATTTATTTAATTCTTGAAAATTTTCTCGAAAGATTAGTTAACATTGCACAACAGATGTGGAAGCTATAGAGAATTTGTTTCTAGACAGCTTAAACATATTATAAACTCCTTAATTAAATATAGTTTTAGATAGAACTATTGATAATATTTATTTCACATGTTTTATTTTATTTTTTAAGATTTTATTTATTTACTTTTTGAGAGAAGGGAGTGAAAGAGAGGGAGAGAAACATCAATGTGTGAGAGATACATCTATCAGTTGCCTCTCATGTGCCCCAACCTGGGGACCTGGCCTGCAACCCAGGCATGTGCCCAACTGGGAATCGAACCAGTGACCCTTCGATTTGAAGGCTGGTGCTCAGTCCACTGAGCCTCACCAGCCAGGGCTTTATTTCATGTTTTATAATGTATTTCTTTTCCTTTACAGCTGAACACATATATTTAATCGCAAGCACCATCTGACTGTGGCCAAAGATTATGAAAAGCATAGTATTTCTATTTTTGTTTAATTTTCATTCAGTTTGTGAGATATACTGATTGTCACTAGTGTTACTCATTTTTATTAAAGGAAAAATGCAGTAAAATGCTCAAATAATTGCATAGATACCATCCTATAGGCAAACATGTTGACACTTTGAAATTGACCTTTCTGCTGGCAGACCGAGCTACTATCTGGGAAATCAGTCTATCCCCTCTTGATAGCTACTATTTTTACATTGCATAAAATCCTTTTCAATGGGTAGGAGAAAATATCACTATCTTCCTTATATTAATCATAGTGAAACATAGCAAGGATATATCCCCTCAAACCAAAATAATTATAAAAATTCAGAGTATTTCTACCACGTGAAATAAAGAATAATGAAGTTACCAAAAAGTCTACTTGTCAAAAAATGAATCATTTATTTTGATCATCCCTGTGAATAATTCCATATGATATTAAAATATTCCTTGTTCATAATGTAATAAAATAAAATCAGTTTAACTAGCAAATTATATGATTTTAATATCCACTAAAGAGATAGGTAGCAAATATTACATAGGGATTGGGCTGACCAATAAAATTTTCCAGTTCTCTGCTTCAAAGAAATTTCAGAGCAGTGAGGGATAAGGTGAGTGCTAGGATTATGTCTTTATTGCCACAGGAACACATGGAGATGCTTCATAGAGGTTGGAATGAAGAGAGGCAGAGGTTTTCAGAGAGGCCTACCTATCAACCGTACCTATTTAACTAAACTACAGTGTGAATATTCGTTAAACTCACCTCTCACCTGCAGTCTATGAGAGCGACAATTTCACCACACCATTAGATAATATTCATAAATAATTTTCTGTTTTGGGAAATTTCCTAAGACCTGAAATATTTATGGAGCATGCACTGAAGGAATTAAAATAGGTATGCAAAAATATACATCCCAATTTGCTTAAAAAATTGCAAATTCTATTAATAAAATACAGATAATTATACTGGAGATTAGATAATTATATACAAGGTATCTAATGCAGTGTAGGGTGGGGGATGACAGAGTGTGACAGCTTATCAGTGCTTTATATTTACTGCAAAAGCAGACTCTTTGCACAAAGAGGCTTAACACAGCCTTGGAAACAGAGGACACAGCTGTGAAATCCATGTGTGAGATCATAATGAATGAGACCTATATTGGTGGAATTAGGAAAAAGACAGAGGCAAAGACAATCAGATACCACAGCATTAAGTGCATATGAAGGATATTGAGAAATCTAAAAGAAGTGTACCTATTTGAACATTGCATCACTTTTTAAAAATTCACCCATAAATATTGAAAGAGCATGTACTATATCCACAGCACTGGGGTCAAAAAAGTCCAGAATTGAATAGGTGAGGCCACAGATATTTAGACTCCAGAAATTTTCCTACATAGGAAATCTACATAGAACACATTTGTACAACACAAATATTCAGTGCTATTTCATAAATTTATATTAAAATAATGTATATTACCTGTGTGTATACATACATGTATATAGATTTACATTATATAAGCTTTATACATATTATATAAGTAAATTCTATACATAATAGGCATAGATAAACTCATACCAATATAAATGAATACATTCATCAACCAATTGTTAAATAATTATTATGTGTCAAGCACCATACCTGGTTATTTCATATATGGTATGTTATTTGTAGTTGATATAGCTTTAAAAAATAAGATCATTAGTCATTTTATACATGACTTTTATTTTTATTCTTGTTACTTTTCTTTACTTTTATATATATTTAAACCAATGATTTTTGAGACCCCAATGTTTTTGTCTTTTTTGTAACAGAAAATGCTTCCAGCATTGATTCCTAGCACAATCAAAATTTTATTAAGATATAGCTAATTTTAACATGTTAAAGTTTGTTATATTGCCATATATAACACCTGCATTTCAGAATTTAAAAATTATAAAAATAAATGAACTCTATAATTAGTTATGGATGTAAAATTATTTTAGATAGCAATGTTTTTTATCATCAAAATCAAGTAATATTATAAACATAATTTGATCTCTTTAATTAAAATTTCATCTGCTTACAAATTACATATTTGTAATGACCCTGACTACATGATGGCATTGTGGAATTTAATGGACTGTCCACTGGAGGTTTAAAGCTTGTAGCTTGGTGTTAAGTTGGGCATTTTCCTAATGACTTACTGGGCAGGAACCTTATGTAACTTGATTATTTAACATCATCGGGTAAAGTTACAGAAAGATTTCTGAAATTATCTTCTTTTTTCACTCCTGGAAATATAAATGTAGTTATAAAAATTGGTCTTGAAGCCACTAGAATTTATTTACTGCCTATCTTTTTAATCTTCTGTCTTCTATTCTTTTCTGGGACAGTAATTGTTCTTACACATTTGATCATGCCAATCACTCACTGCCTTGGCTGTTTTTCCTTCATATTATCAAATTATCTTCAGCTTGTTTTACAATCACTTTCAAACATATCTACTTGCCATTATTTTCCAACCAAGATGTTAAAAACTAAAAATAAAACAGTATTAATGACTACACGTCTTTCTCTATTAAATGGCTGTCATATTTGTCACCATCATGCCATGTTCAAATCCCTCATATACTCTGTAGTACCCACCCTTGCTTATTTCCTGAAAAGATCTGAAGAGATAATTCTAACCGCAACATCATTTTTATTCTAAGCTTTTATTCAATAAATAATTTTAAAGGAAGACAAATTGTCTGAAAAACTTATTTTCAATTATTTAAAATCTAATGTTTTTCTCTTTAGAAGCATTAATATCACTATTCCTGAAGACAGAAGGTATCTCCTATACTATGGGTTGAATGTCAAGAGTGTTTAATGTCATGAAATTTAGTATAAAAATAAAATTATCTAGCTATTTTCTATTCATTAATAAAAACCTAATTCATTTTGGAGGAAGACATAAGTTTTCTTATTTGTGTGTCTACATATCTGATCGCTTCAAAATATTTTGAGTAAATGAAACTCCTAACCTGGATGAGAAATGAAATCCATAGCAAACTTGCTCTGTCACACTTAGCCTTTGTATTTGCTGTTTAAGTCAAACAATTTTTTGAAAATATGTCATGACTGAAAATAACATGTTGGCAACATTTTCAGAATTCATAGTAAACCTCTTATTGAATTTAATAACTTCAAGTGCAAGTGGATTGTCTTTCAAGTCTCTCACTAGGCAAGTTACAGATACAGTTCAGACACTATCTATTTATACCAACTTAGGTGCATAAACTTTTCTTACTGAAAACATTTAAACAACAACTATAATTACATTACAATAGAGATGAGATGGTGGAGGCACAGGGGTGAGAAGTGACTATCCCCTTGTTCCGCAGCTCACTGGTTTCAACACTTGCTGGCAAACAAGGCCCGGCTTTGTGTCACCCTCGAGGGGGAAAGGTTTGTCTGGGCTGGGTAACCACACTTGCCCCTCCGCTTCAGGTCACTGTTCCTCTGTGTACTGGAGCAACTCAGCAAGAGAGAATTTTCAAACTGTGGTCTGAGCAACTTGACCTTCAGACTTGTCTCATATTGAATTAAGCATAATGGAAGAGGTCTCTGCCCTGGTAACTTTTAGCCTTATAAAAATTTTCCAGAATAAAGCAACTAAAGGCTATTAGATTATATTTGTGAATCTATGCAGGTTTTAAAATCATGATTTACTCATTGCCCCTATAATCAACTAGATGAATAGTTTAAATTTTATTAAATGTCTTGGATAAAAACTAAGGCTAGATTAACCACAGTTGGATAAATGTGCATAACTTTATTGTAATGAAGTTGGCAAATAGTACATTAAACAAAATAGCCTGAATTAGAACCCCAGCTCTGCCACTCAGCATCTATGTAAACTTGAAAAGTAAAACTCTCCATAACTTGACTTTCTTGGTTTTAAAAGGGAAATAATAAATATAACATTTTGTGTGTGTGTTGTTTGAGGATAAAACAGTCAAAACCTATTGAACTTTTTGTAGGGACTGACACATATTAAGGGCTCAAAGATTTAACTATTAATTAAATATTAAATAAAATTAGTATTAAATAAACTTAAAAATATTTTTCATTGCCAGACATGCCTTGCTACAGCTGGCTCCCCAGTGAGCACAGGTTCTAGGCTTTGCCTACCCCCTTTTCTTCACAGTCTTGTGTAAGAGGGCCCAGTCTTGTGACTAACTTCCGGGTTGGATCACTGTTCGCTCTTTGCCCTCTCAGGTCTTTCTTCACCCTGTGACCACCTCCCCATCCTTGGAATTATCTGGAGTGGATTCTCTGTTCCTGACTAGACCCCAACTGATGCATCTTCCCCAATTCAATTTAAATTTATTTTCTAACACTCATTTCTATCCCTTAGAACTATGTATTATATGTGTACATCTTAGTTACTGCCAAGGCAGAACATGAATATAATACTATATGATTCTTATCTTTATATCTCTCCCTATCCAATACATATCTTTGTGCATTTCAATAAATTTTAACAGTTTATTATAAGGCAGGCACTAATATTTATATTCATAGATTTTATTGTATATTTAAATTTTTGTGATATGTTCCTAATGAAAAATATTAGAAGGGTATAAAATATTAACAATGATTATATTTGGAAGATAGAATTTTGATTACATTTTTGCCTTTATTATTTTTTAACATAAATTTTCAGGTGTTTTCAAAAATGTTTATAAGAAATATGTGTTTCTGCCTTGGCTGGTGTGGCTCAGTGGATTAAACGCTAGACTGCAAACCAAAGGTTGCTGGTTCAATTTCCTGTCAGGGCACATGCCTGGGTTGCAGGCCAGGTCCCCAGTAGGGGGCACTCAAGAGGCAACCACTCATTGATGTTTCTCTTCCTCTCTGTATCCCTTCCACTCCGTTTAAAAATAAATGAATTAAAAATCTTAAAAAAAGAAATATGTATTTCTTTTATAATCAGAATATAACTTCATAATTGTTTATAGTTTTGGATCTTTTCTTAGAAACATTAAGCATATTAAAAGATATTACCTATTTCCTACTTAGGAAAATCTATCAAATACAAAATATTCCTTCTTTCTAAAGGAATGTTACAGTTGGAAATTATTTTACTTAAAATGTTACAATTTGGAAACTTGAGGCTGGTTAACCCATTATTTGGTCTGTGGTTAATTACCTATTACCACATCCTGGCTATGCTCCTTGTTATATCAGGTCCCTCAATGATTTATGGGAGGCATAAGACACTATATTCAAATCTTTCACAAATAATTAGTAATGATGATAATAGCAATAATAATAATAATAGCATCTATTATTAATTATGTGGTTACCATCTACATTAGGTTTCACAGTATATTACCTCACTTAATTATAATTATAACCCATTAGAATGTTATTGTCATTTCACAGATGAGAACCTTGAGCAAGAGAAATTTGTATGGACTCATTGCCCATTAGGTGGTAAAACCTAGATTTTAAAGGATCCAGTATAAAACAATCCAATAAAGATATTGAAATTCTTAAAGAAATACAATATTTCATCTTTCCCAAGACATTGAAAACCTTAAAGAATGAGGAATCCACATCATAATCTGAGAAAAATGTGCTTTCTCCAATAATGTATATTTCTTCCATTCTAAATATGCACTACATATAAGAGAGCTTGTTCTAACCATGAAAATGTTTCATAGGGCATAAAAGCCACTGATTACCCCTTCAATGCAAATCTGCTTCCTTCTTTTTATTTTCCCTATAGGCATGCCCTTGGCAAATACCACAACAGTAGCACTTCCAAAAGAAAGTCTCCAAGGGAGAATTATAATACTATATGTTAAGATTCCAAATATTTAAAACTCATTTCTCTTCTTAATGTCATGTCTGACATTTATCTATGAGAAATGTGCCACCTGCAGCAATGAATTGATCAGAAGAGAAGGAAGGAAGGCAAGCCAACAGAGCAAGAACAAGAGGTTGTTATTAAACTTAATTACTTCGTAGAGCATATTCATGAACCTAGACACTAGGAATTAGCCTCCAATTGCTCCCGAAGAATTCAAACTACAGTGTGTATGTTCCACCCTAGATAAATTGTTTCTTATTTCTCTGGTAACCCTCACCCCATCACCACCACCACAAAAGAAAGGGGGGGATAGAGAGAACGAAATTGTTTTCAGACCTGTTCTGATAATAGTGTAGCTTGGAAATAACTTCAGAATCCCCAATACCACTGAAATATAAGTATTACAGATTTCCATGTTTAAAATTGCTCTTTAATTTTTTAGTTTTCTTAAATGACTACCTAACAGTCTTAGATAGAATCTTAGAATTTTTTCCTGAAAAACAGGAATTTACTTTTCTTCCCCTTTTAAAGAATATATCATATCAGATTTGTGTATATATCAACAAATTGATTTTTGGAAAGTTTTAATTATTTTACTTTCCAGCAAGTAGTATCTGTTAATCTGTCTCATTCAAGCTTTAAAAAATAATGTTGTTATTATAACTGCTAAGTTGAAAGTTAAAAATTGTGCCTCATTTCTGTGTTAATTTACATTTTCTTTACTGTCAACTTGGTTGTATTTTCATGAATGTGTGAATTCTATGTATTTTTTGTTTTGTGAATATCTCCAGATGTTCCATTTCTATTAATCATGGGTTTTGACATTTTCTTGAGAATATCCTCAAAGTCTATAGTATTATCTAATTGCCTTACTTACCACCAATAGTAATTTTATTTCCAACTTGTAGCTTTAATTTTTATGTCAAATATATTAATCTTTCTATGATATTTTATCACTTTTATGCCCAGAAAGTCATTGCCATCCAGAGATGAGGCAAATGTTTACCTACATTTTGGTCTAGTTTGTTAATCTGTTCATTTTTTTTACATTTGGCACTTTAGTACAACTGGAATTATTTTTTATGAATGCCTGAGAAATTAGTCCACATTAATTTCTTCCTAAGTACTCTAACTTCTCAGTATATTTTATGGAATAAGATAAAATTTCACCAATTATGATATTCATTAAATATTAAATATCAAATGAGAAATCAGAAAAGAAAATCATGTGCACCCATTAGTCAAGTCAAATATCACCAAAAGAAGCCATCAGGCTGCCTCCTAAGACTTTCTTAGAAAGGCAATGCCATGATGAAATTACTCTACTTCAGGGTCTGCTTTCTGCCTGACATAGTCCAACTGCTGATTTGTCAACACATCAAAAACAGATTTTCCTTTTGGGAATGATATATCTAAACCAAGTTCACACAAGGCTGATGTATAAAGCCAGATGTTGATGAATTCATTTTCAGTGAGAGGCATTTACATGCCACGATGACCACACACTCATGCCTCCAGGATGGGTGCATTCTATTTCTGTATGGCACACTGGCACATAGCTCAGAATAATGATCAAAGGTGGCTGGTCAGGGATGGGGACTAGGAAGGGGAAGGGTATGACTTACTGAATTAATCTGAAGAGCTGTTTGAGTTTTTGCCATTAGGCTACTGATGCTTTAAACTGTACACAATTATATGGCTTCTTTATAGTGATTTTGTATACACAGTTATGTGATGATGTCACATTTCAGCTCTCTGAGAGCTAGGTAATTTCCAATTTCATTGAAATATGATTCATTTTAATACCAATAAGCTAATAATATTACTGTTAATTTCTGCTTATCTTTTTTGTTTGTTTTAATCTGTCTGCTTATTTTTATAACTATGGCAGTGGTTAAATAGACTTTAATATCAAGTAAGACAATTTCAATTTTACTCTTCTATTTTAAACTATTTGTGGCCATATTACCTCTTTCTTATCTAAGAACAATTTTTTTATTAAACACCTGAGTTTCTGAATAAGAAACAAAATAACATTTTGAGAGGATTATTAAAATTCAATTAAGTAAATATGTATTGGAAAAACTGAGACTTTTATTTTTATTTATTTTTTTGTTTTTTATTGTTGTTCAATTACAGTTGTCCCCATTTCTCCCTGTTGCTCTCTTCTGCCCTGTCCACTGCCCCCACCCCCCAAGTGCCTTAGTCAGTCCCCACCATGTTGCCCATGTCCATGGGTCCTTTATACATGTTATTTGACTAGACCCTTCCCCTGCTTTCCCCTGTTACCCTTCTCCCCCACCCTTCTTATCATTGTTATTTTGTTTCTTATTTCTGACAGTGGTTCTATTTTGCTCATTTGTTTTCTTTCCACCTATAGGTGAGATCACATGGTATTTGTCTTTCACAAACTGGCTTATTTTACTTAACATAATATGATCCAGGTCCATCCATGCTGTTGCAAAGGGTAGGAGTTCTTTCTTTCTTTCTGTTCCTTAGTATTTCATTGGGTAAATGTACCACAGCTTTTTGATTCACTCATGTACTAATGGGTACTTAAGCTGTTTTTAGGTCTTGGCTATTGTATAAATAATGCTGCTATGAACATTGGGATGCAAAGATTCTTTTGAACTAGTGTTTCAGGATTTTCAGAGTATAATCCCAGCAGTGGAATTGCCAGGTCAAAAGGCAATTCTATTTTTAGTTTTCTGAGGAAATTCCATACTGTTTTCCACAGTGGCTGCAGCAGTCTGCATTCCCACCAACAGTGCAATAGGGTTCTCTTTTCTCCACAACCTCACCACCACTTGTTGTTTGTTGATTTGTTTATGATGACCATTCTGACTGGTATGAAGTGGTATCTCATTGTCGTTTTAATTTGCATCGTTTTATTGGCTAGTGAGTTCAGCATTCTTTCATATGTCCTCCTTGGAGAAGTGTCTGTTCAGGTCTTTTGCCCATTTTTTTAATTGAATTTTTTTTTTCCTTCCTGGGGTAGAGTCATGTGAGTTCTTTATATACTTTAAAGATCAAACCCTTGACTGAGGTATCATTGGCAAATATGTTTTCCCATACAGTTGGTGCCCTTTTCATTTTGCTGATATTTTCTTCAGCCATGCAGAAGCTTTTTAGTTTGATATAGTCCTATCTGTTTATTCTTTCTTTTATATCCCTTGCCTCAGACACATGAATCAATGGAACAGAATAGAGAGCCCAGAAATAAACCCAAGTCTGTGTGGTCAATTAATATTTGACAAAGGGGACAGAAGCATAAAATAAAGTAACAATAGCCTCTTCAATAAATGGTGCTGGGACATCTGGACAGGTACATGAGAAAAAAATGAAACTCAACCACCAACTTATAACATATATCAGAATAAATTCAAGATGGATAAAAGACTTAAACATAAGTCATGACAACATAAAAATCCTAAAGGAGAACATAAGCAGCAAAATGTCAGATATCCTACGCAGCAATATCTTTGCAGTAGAACAGAGATTATTTTAGACTGTCAGGCATTCCCATTCGCAAGCACAATTTGTCTCTTCATTGACTCAGTGTGTGTATATTAATAAAATCTTACTATTTTCATTCAGGCTCTACATAATGCTCTTGTATTTTATATTATGTAGGAATTATGGGTAGAATTCTTTTTCATTGTAACTTATTACTGCTAGTATCCAGCAAAGTCATTTATTGAAAATATTCATTTGAAACAGTCTTATATCCAGGCCATTTGCTGAAGTGTCTCATACTCTCTCCATTTATGCCCACTAGATCCAGCTCCAATCAGGTTTATTCACTTAGCAAAAATTTATGACCACTTACTAGGCACACCACGAAGCTCTGAAGAAACAGAGGTAAAGAACAGCTTACAACAAATGTATGCGTGTTCTAGTGAATGGGAAACGATGCAAAGAAGAAAAATGGAGGAAAGGGATAACATTAATACAGAAAGAACAAATATCCAGCCTGAGATTCAGCACATCACTATACGATGCTTTATAGCATCACTCTGTTCATCTTCAATTGTAGACTAATGTGTGGTTGTGTTTTCCTTGCTAATTTCCCTGGATAAAGCACTGGCTTTATCCCATTTGATTCATAAATGTGTCACTTTTAAATTTTTAACACATACCATGTGATTTTAAAGAACTATCGTTCCAGTAAGACTTGACTCTAGATATCATTGTTCATATGTCTTTGAATTTCAAGGTAGCTAATCTATGGTGAATATGGACTGATCCACAGATATGCAAGTGGAATATATCAGAAAAATACAGCTGTTTTCTACCTTCAGCAATTATCAAGCAAATATTGATCACTTTGGAGTGAGGATGTTGAAAATGTACAGAATATGGAAGTAATATGAGCCCTGGAAAACCATGAGCTGTGAACCTAGAGGAATTTGTAGGTAGTAAAAGTAAAGTTTTTCACCTCTAAGGCCTGAAGAATACTGACATTTAACTAAACAGAGTTGACACTATTTCCATAGGGCAGCGATTTTCAACTAATATGTCACAAGAATTTTTAAAATATGCAATACTTAAATATTTAGTCAGGGGCACTGACCTCTTCTCCCTTAGATCATCTAATGAAAATATGTCATCTGCCAACACAACAGCCATCAGTGTGAATGATTCAAAATTATACCTATTTTGTTTGTCATACCAACATGAGACGAAAAATGTTGCAAATCACTACCACAGAGAAAGTTGCTACTTTGATTGTCTCCATCCATGCTCGTTGCTAAAACAAAATACACATACTGAATAGCTTACACACAGTAGAAATTTATTTCTCACAGACCTAGAGGCTGGAAGTCCAAAATTAGGGTGCTGGCATGGTCCCATGAGAGCCCTCTGCTGGTTTGCAGACTCGTCATTGTATCATCATCAGTCAAAAGGGTCTAGGGATCTCTCTCAAGCTCTGTCCTAAGGGCACTAATCTAATTTATGAGGGCTCTGTGCTCATGATCCAATCGTTTTCCAAAAGCCCCATCTCCTAAAGGTCCTCGCATTGGGCTTCAGTTTAACATAGGAATTTGGGGGGACATAAACATTGGGCTGTAGCAGAGATAATGATATTTTCCAAATAAAATAATGTAAATATACAATCAATTTGATAGTACCTTTTTCTGCCTCTGAGTCCAGGGCATTTTCAGATTTCATTACATTTTTGTCTGCGATTCCTCCTTTTGTACATTAATAAAGAGTATATCCATAAGTTAGCAATCCTTCTTGATAACTTAGATTCACCTTTTCTATCTAGTCTGATGTGACTGGTATGACTGTGCGTATTTGGTAGGGTAATGGAGTCTGTCCTGTTGCTCCCATATTTCAGCTACACATTACAATTGTATGAAAATAGAGAAAAATGTTCCAGCAAGATGTGGGTAAGTATTTTGGGGATTTCACAGAGCTAGTGAAAAAATTATAGCTGCTGGTTTGCTGGGGCTGTGCTTCTTTGCTATGCTTTTGATGTTGTGCTTCTAATTGGAAAAGAAATCTTAATAATATGTTACTGGGTCAGTTTTTGGATATTGGTCAATACATATTTTTAAATTTTCCAGCACAAAGGGGAATCAATATATTTATTTGTCATTTTGCTTTTGAAGCTACTAATAATGTGAATAACATAACAAAAATATAAAACCTGGATATATTATGTACAATATATATTTTTGTAGTTCATGAATTAATTTCAAACATCTTAAATTCTAAACTGATATTGCAGTACATGCCAAATTGTCCTTCCATCAAGTGTTATATCATAAGCAAAATTATTTCTATAGCGTTTTCTGACATCAGCTATCTGGCATAGACTTAAGTAGCCCAAAGATCAGGAATTCACTTTCCTTTTCTATTCTATCCATTCATTTCTTCTTTTAAAGAATCACCTCTTTGCAGTAGTACTCCAGAAAACTCAACAAGTGAAATCATCTACAAACAAAGCACTTAAAATAGCAGCAAGATACAACACAATGTAGAAAATGAGTCTTAATCTGGAAAATCAAGAGATATAGGATCTAATCACATTTTCACAGCTGGATTACTTGCAAAAACACTAGGGAAATCAGTCCTGACTTTCAAGCTTCCTCTATGAAACAAAGGGGTTGAATTAAATAATCAATGCAAAAATATTTTGACATTTTCACATATCCATGTTCAATGGCTGTTGGATTTTTAGAGCAAGAATCACAGTGAAGCAGTGGTCATTTAATTTACCATGGTAAATAATCATAATCACATGTTTGTGCTTATATAAGAATCAGAATGTGAGTAAATAAATAAAATTGATGCTGTTGAACAAAATTATTTCAGCTCTTTTGCTTTCATTTTATTTTCTAACTATGTATTAAATGATCATGTGAATTATGATTAATTTATAAATAGTAGTCAATATATTATACTATGACACAATATATGGAAACATAACCTCTACATAGATTTCCTCTAAAAGCAAGGTGAATATAATAAAATTCACTGACTAAAGTGTGAATTCATATCACCTTCTTGAATGTAGAAATTTCCCTTTAAGAAAATAGTTTGCCCTCTTTTGAAGCAAACAGAAATGTGTAGTAAGATACAGGGGAAGTTTTACAATACAGTTCAAATTTTGCTGATGGAAACTCTGCCATAGTACTTCCTGATTCAGAAGAGAATAGTTTATAAACTGAACTCTGCTAAAGTAGTTGTGTTCATTAGAATGATTTTCATCTGACCCTTGATCGACCCTGGATTTCTAATTACCTTAAGTTTAAATTATAATTGTGAACATACAGTAAATGAAGAATAACATGAACCTGAGTTAATTTTCAAAGTCAGCTATGTAAAAACAGACTCTTAAAGGTCAAACTAAACTAATATGTAAATACATAATGATTTTCACCTCCAGAAATAGAGGTTATTCTCTTCCTTAAAATAATTCTATCACTCTAACTCCGTAAGTGTACATTGTTATTGTTTTGTAAGTCAAACTGATTTCAAATCTTACATTTTCTACTACTTTATAATCCTTATTATTGTGTTTTTGTTGATCCTTTCTCATTTAAAAATGTTCCTATCTTCTTAATGCAGGCACAGTTGACCTTATCCAGAATGATGCTGTTTTTATATGAAATTTCAGGTTGGTGAAGGCATACATAAAAGGAAAACTACTGCTCAGTGTACGTTCTCCGACATAAGCATGTTTAAATGTCCCCTTTTCCCCGATAAGTATCTATCTCTTGTTTACCCTTTCCAAAATGGATTCAGTTTTTTTAAAATTCAAGCTGCTAACCACTCTTTCATATGTTAGAATTTAAGTAAATGTTATAAAGAAAGGCTTTTTGATGGACTTTTATATGTGTATGTGATTTCACAATATGATCTCAAATCATTTGAAGAACTAAATGTTGGGCACTATCATAGAAATTGAATGAGGAGACCCATACCAATGACTTTCATTTGCATATTATATTTTAATGCAAAAAGTATTTGCAGAAGTATTCTGTATATTTTAATTCTCTTCTTTACTATTTATTACTAATGTTTGGTCATGAATAATGTCTATTTCACTGGTTCTTTTACTGTGAATAAATCAATGAAATTATTTTGCACTTCAAAGAAATAGTCAATTTCCTAGGATAATTACCACCAATTATAGTGTTAATAACATGAAAATAAAAACCACATAAAGAATACTTACAGAAAAGTAATTATGAGACATTTGAAGTTAGTTCTAATGTAATTATTAATTGAAAGTTAAAGCAAGTACTTGATTTTGATCAAGCAAATTGAATCTTCTTAACTCAAAGCTCCAACCTCATTTGTGATGTTAAAACATTAAAGTATCCAATTGAAAGTTCCAAACACGTTTGTCAGCAATCTAATAATGTGTGCATTTTAACAGCACTATGACTTCCATTCTCTCCCAGAGCTGAAGCCCAGTCACTTAATCCAAGTCTTCCTCAATTTTCTGTCAAAATACCTAATGGCAAATTAAGACAAAGTATAGAACATGATAAAATTAGGAGGGAATATGCATTATTAGGCTAGAGAAATAAAATGTAAAGAATGATTATACACCTAGAACTGTGCTTTGAGCAGACTGGGGAGCAGATTGTTGACTGAACTAATGAATAAGATTGACGCAATGACCATCGATATGAATGATGATCAACCTGTCTGAGTACAATAAGACAGTATGTAATGCAAATATATTCAACAACAATGTTACTATAATGCTCACCATCATGGTAAGAACATAGCATTGTGTGAATTGTAATGTCACCAGAATTCACTCTTTACAAATTCTCCTTTACTTAATTAAAGAATAAAGTGGTTTATTCAAGTCTGAGTTCATTTCATTCACTAGCTTAGCTGTAGACACTCATAATCCCTGTCAAAGCAACTGCGCTGGTCACTGTAGTTCTCACCATAAGCTTTTCTATTAAAAAATCCTGTGAAATGATGCACACATTATAGGAATACAAAGATAGAAAAGCTACATCTGTTACCCAAAACTATTGCACAGATAGATTCTTGACTTTTAATAGCTTAAAGAGGAGGATTCCAAATACCTTAAGTCCTACAATGTTATATTTCATTCATATTTACATTATATTGAGTATTTAGAACTTTTTGTAAAATTTAAAACAGGATGTTCTATAAACATTGCCTTTTAATTTCTATTCTGAATAGATATTTGCAAGAAATGATGTTTCATATTAAACTATAGTTTATATTTTCTTCAAATTTTCTACTATGAATTATTCTGCTAATTCATTCTAATCTTAAAATGTTTAAAGTGAGAATATTTTATACAATGTAATAAATGTTATTGCTTCTAATTCAACTCATCTTTTTTTCCTAAATGAAGAATATCTGCTCACTAGTCTCTATGATATATGCAAAAGTATATATATGTCATTTTACTGATATGTGAATCCACAAGACCAAGCCATATTACCATTCTTCTAAATTTATTTCAAAGGTTAAATCAGAAAGTAGACCATGTGAAGTAAATCCAGGTGGAAAACAAATCCCTTAAGAAAATAGTCATTATTTCAAAAGAACTCACAGGTAGAAAATGCTAAATTTAAAAGAAAGAAAAAAATTGACTTAACTAAGTATTTAGTTCATTGTCCAAAAGTTTATATGAAGGCATTGGTTAATATAGGATGCATTCGGTGCTTGATAATATTAACTGAACAAAGAACTTTTGCATATATCACAAAGACTAGTGACCAGATATTCTTCATTTAAAAAAAAAAGATGAGTTGAATCAGAAGCAGTAACATTTATTACATTGTATAAAATATTCTCACTTTAAACATTTTAAGATTAGAATGAATTAGCAGAATAATTCATAGTAGAAAATTTGAAGAAAATATAAACTATAGTTAATATGAAACATCATTTCTTGCAAATATCCAGAATAGAAATCAAAAAGCAATGTTTATAGAAATATCCTGTTTTAAATTTTACAAAAAGTTCTAATGGTGTTTTTGGTCATTTATTATGATTCCATATGCCTTCAACTCTGTATTTTCAAAAATTTAAAGAATCATAAGGAGCTCTGTGTGTAGTAAGAATCTCAGAAGCATCTAAAACTGCATATTTTTATTGAAGTTTGTATTTTTTAAGGTAAGATTGAACTCTAAGTAGAGGGTATTTTTTTACATTTCATCTTATTAGATTGTCATCTATTTAATTTTAATTTTTTATTTGTTAAATTTATTGGGGTGACATTGGTTAACAAAATTATGTAGGTTTCAGATGTACAATTCTATAATGCACCATCTGTGTATTATAATGTGTTCATCACCCCAAGTCAAGTCCCCTCCCATCACCACTTACTCCTCCTTTTACCCTCTTCTACCTCCACCCATCCTCATTACCCTCAGAGAATGTTCATACTGTTCCTGTGTCTATAAGGATTTTCTTTTCTTTTTCTTATTTTTCTTAATTCCTTCACCTTTGTAACCATTCCTCCAACCTCCCTCTTCTTTGACAGCTATTATCTCTTCTCTTTATCTATGAATCTGTTTCTATTTTGACATTTTATTTTGTTCATTAGATTCAACATCTGAGTAAAATCATATGGTATTTTTCTTTCTCTGACTGGCTTATTTCATTTAGCATAATACTCCCCAAGTCCATGCATGCTTTCTTAAAAGGTAAGATTTCCTTCTTTTTATGGCTGAGTAGTACTCCATTGTGCAAATATACCACACCTTTTTTTATCCATTTATCTACTGATGGACACTCAGGCTGCTTCTATAGCTTATCTATTGTAAATAATGCTGCAATAAACATAGGTGTGCATATATTTTTTTAATTAGGGTCTTGGGTTTCTTCAGATACATTCAGAGAAGTACAGTTGTTGGGTCATAAGGCAGTTCTATTTTTTTTTAAATTGTATTAGTATCTCCATACTGCTTTCCACAGTGGCTGCACCAATCTGCATGCTCATTAACAGTGCATAAGGGCATAGGGGTTCCTTTTTCTCCACATCCTCATCAATACTTGTTTGTTGATTTATTGATGAAGGCCATTCTGACAGGTGTGAGAGGTGATTTGTGGTTTTAATCTCATTGTGGTTTTAATTTGCATTTCTCTGATAATCAGTGACATTGAACAATGTTTCATATGTCTATTGGCCACCTGGATGTCCTTTTTAGAGAAGTGTCTGTTTAGGTTCTTCGCTCATTTTTAATTAGACTGTCTGTTCTTTTGGTGTTGAGTTGTATAAGTTCTCTATAAATTTTAGATATTAACCCCTTATCAGATATATCATCGGTGAATACATTCTTACATTCGGTGGATTGTGTTTTCCTTTTGTTGATGGTTAAAACTTTTTAGTTTGATGTAGTTGGAAAACCTAATATTTTTTTTCTGTTTAATAGACTTTATTTTTTAGAGTTTTCATTTTATAGCAAAATTGAGTGAACCTCACAATTTTCATATTGTCCTGTCCCCCACACATGCATAGTCTTCCCTATTATCAACATCCCCCGAGAGTGGTACATTTGATATGCTTGATGAACTTACACTGGCATAGCATTATCACCCAAAGTCCCACGTAATGTTTCATTCTTGGTCTTGTGGGCTCTGTAGGTTATGACAAATGTGTAATGTTGTGATATCACACAAAGTAGTTTCACTGCCCTAAAAATCTTCTGTGTTCACCTATTCACCTCTCCTGCCTCCACAAACCCTGGCAGTAAGTAATCTTACTGTCTCCATATGTGTACCTTTCTAGAATGTCATATAGTAGGAATCATACAGTATGTAGCCTTTTCAGATTGGCTTCTTTCACTTAGTAATGTACATTTAAATTTCCTCCTTGTCTTAATAGCTTGATACGTCACTTCTTTTTAGTACTAAATAATTTTCATTATTAGTTTATTTATCCATTCACCTAAAGAAGGAGACTTTCATTGCTTGCAAGTTTTGGCAATTGTGAATAAAACTCCTATAAACATGTGTATACAGGTTTTTGTGTGGATGTAAGTTTTCAGCTCCTTTGTATAAATACCCAGGAACTCAGGTACTAGATTGTGTGGTAAAAGTATGTTTGGTTTTGTAAGAATCTGCCAAACTGACTTCCAAAGTACCTGTATCATTCTGCATTTCCACCAGCAATGAGTGAAGGGTTCTCTTGCTCCACAGTTCTCTTCACTTTTAACATGCATTTGTTGAGTCAACTGGCTTACAGCACTTACTACTGTATGTGACTGATTAGGCACATGGGTCTTTTATAAGATTGTCTTATAGTCATTTAGGAAAATGGAATACTGGCACAATGAATTTCACTTGAGGTTAAAAAGAGGCCCAACTGATGTCCTGTTCTGTTCCTCATTTACCAAGTATTTTTTAATCTCTTACATGGTTTGGTTCCTCTTTCTTTCTCTTTCTTTCTTTCTTTCTTTCTTTCTTTTCTTTCTTTTTCTTCTTTCCTTTCTTTCATCTTTCTCTTCTCCTTCTCCTTCCTTCTCCCTCTCCTTCTTCTTGCTTCATTGTTCATACTATTACAATTGTTCCAACTTCTTAAAAGTTGGGGCTAAGATTAAGATATTTTTAGAGGTTTTGTATACACTAACTCTTTAAAGTATCTAAAAAATATCTCAGGTTTCCCCACTAAAATACCAACATTACCAGCTTCTTGTTTATCATTTAAATTTGCATAACTATCTTATACTTACTGTCTATTGATTATGCTTTATACTGACAAAGTATTTAATATTTACTTGTGAGAGACACATGTATAAATAAAAATAGACCAGAAAGACTCTGAAGAAACAGTGTTAGAAAAATATATATCAAAATTTAACAAAGTATAGCAACATTAACACCAATTAAATTGATATTTAGAACAAAATTTGTCAAAGTCATGGAAAGTATGGATAAATATATCACAACAAATATATTTACCACAAAAAACTTTTGAAAATTTATAGCAAATAATTAACACCAAAACTTTTTTAAACAGTAGAACAAATTCAAAGAAAACTTAAGCAAATTTATTAAATGCACATACTTGTTAGTAAAATTGATGCAAAAAGAGAATTCATTTTGATGTTTGTTTTTGAAAAATAATAAATTACACAAATTTCTAGCAATAATAGTCAAAAGATTAAAAAGAGGAAAGTACAAATAAAATTAGGACTCAAAAGAACTGTGATACAACAAATCAAAATATATGTGTGATGGTAACCAGAACAAATTTTATGCCAATAAATTAAAAAACCTAAATGTAATCGATACTTTTCCAGTAAAATATAAATTACCAAATTTGACTTATAAAGGTATAGCAAACTCAAGCAAAACATAACCACTAAAGAATACCACTAAAGATACCACTATTATGCTATCCTAGGGATTAGTACTTCTAAGAAAATGGACAAGAAAACTGATTCTCAGTTTACCCAACAAACTAGTCAGCAATAACAATTTTTAATTATTTTAAAACATTATTGAAAAGAGTAAGTATTGATAGGTTCAAGATTATAGGCATAGATAAGTGGAACAAAATTTGGGGGACAAGACATGCATACGCAAATAAATATATTTAATATTAGGTAAATTTGTCTTTTAAAGTTAGCAAAAGAAAGAGAATACTTAATGATAAGTAGAATTTGAACATTTAGTCATCCATTTGGTAGCAAAAGCTAAATATCTATTCAAACGTTACATAACAGTAAGCTTCAGGTGGATTAAAGATGCATGCAAGAGCATATACCATGTAGAAGAAAATGAAATATCTTTATTTATTTTTTAATCTTGGATTGTGAAAAGATTTTCTAAAATAGATACTAAATCTATATATTTTTAAATTGATAACTTAAATTGTGGAACATATTTATTTAAGGAAGATCCTATGAAGGAAATAATCTAGTGACAAACTGGAATAAAATTTTGCTATTTGCAATTATGAAAATAATTCATATTCACAATATTAAGAGCTCTTACCAATAAATTATTTTTAAAAACCTCTTAAAATTTGAACAAAATTATGACAACTATAATAGAATAACAATAAAAAACTGACCAAAATATACTAGCGAAGTCCACTTCTAAAAAGGTATCCTTTCATAAATACTTGAACGTGTGCACAAATATAAACACATATATAGCCATGTATATATACATACACATGGAAATATTTATGTGCAGTAGTGAAAAATTAGAAAAATGACTATGTCTGTTGTATGGAAATAGAAAAATAAATTATTGCACATATGTATTATGAAGTTCTTAAAAAAAATGAGGTGTAGTCACATCAAAATATTTCCAAGATAATGTTAAATATAATGAAAAATTCCAAGATATATATGCTTATATGTGTAAGTGTGTGTATGATTGTGGGGGGAGTGGGGACATGAGAGAGAGAGAGAGAGAGATTTAAAAAAGAGGTGAAAAAGAGAAAAGAGAAAGAACCTAAGAATGGCTACCTCCAGGTTATACCCTGGTATGGGCAAGGAAAAATGGTATATCAGAACTGTCTTATTGTGTATAATATGTATTGTTTGATCATTTAAAAATATATATATAATTTTAATTAAAAATAAAGTATTTATATAAATTATTAGAATCAAAATACTTTTAATTTTATTTTTATGTATTTTATCTTCTATTTCTAATAGATACGATAAATTTTAATATCTTTTGATATACATCTACATTTATACATTATGAATACCTAAAGTCAGATTATTTTTTTTCTTTATCATTTTTTTTCACTATTAGAAAATTTAATAAGTAAATTTTCCAAGTTTTTAAAATGAATTTGTTTCACTCTTATTACCCATTTATTAATTTTTTTTTAATTTTTTATTTTAGATTATTCAGTACAGTTTCTATCTTTTATTCCCATTCCAGCCCACCCACCCATCCCTCCCCACCTCCCTTCCATTTCCAAGCCCCGTAGTTTTGTCCATGTGTCCTCTATATTTGTTCCTGTAAACCCTTCCCTTCTCCCCTGAAATTCCCTCCCCTCTCCCCTCTGGTCTCTG
>CM052538.1:108709225-108792407 GCA_028533065.1 Trachops cirrhosus
ACTGGGCTGTTATAATCCTGCAGTAGTCTCCTTACCGTCTGGTCTTTCCGTGTCCACTATAATTTTGATTTCTCATTTTCATGTAAGCTGCAATGTCCTCTTTAGTATGGTTAGGTTTTTCTGTCTTTTGAAACGGGAGGCGGCGTGTGCTCCCTCCTACCACGTCGCCATCTTCTCCCCACTCTAAAGTCAGATTATTAAAATGCAAATGGAACATTTAAAAATTATTTAGGTAGATAAGAAGAAGATCATTCATTTTTGTATCCTCTGAAGAGTCTGATAAGTTCATGTTCCAAGAGTTTGTGTTCTCTGTTTTGTTTTTGGTACACTCTGCGCAAAACATTTCATTCTAGGTGAATATTATCATTGATAACATGAGAGTGTGAAGTAGATTTATTTATTACTTATTTATAAAGATTTATTTATTTCTCAGAGATAGTGGAAGGGAGGGAGAAAGGGAGGGAGAGAAACATCAATGTGAGAGAGAAATATTGATTGGTTGCTTCTCAAACATGCTGTAACCAAGGATCGAACCTGCATATTAGGTATGTATCCTGACCGGGAATTGAACCTGAAGCTTTTTGGTGTACCAGAAGACCCTCCAAACAACTGAGTCTCCCAGCTAGAGTTGAAATGTATGTTTTGAATAAGTATGGAGAAAAGCTTTATACAGAGCTTTGACAATCAAAAAATGATAATGAAATATTAAAGTAAAAAAATTAAAAATATTTAATTACAGAATATTTAATTTGCATTAGTAGGATCCCTATTTATAATTCAATATCAAATAATTATTAAAAATTATTTTGCTTATATATAAAATTGAATGTGTTGCTATATAGTTGATTACTCACATAAATAATCAAAGTTCAGTAAAAAGTATAAAATGGCAAAAATTTAAATAGTTGTTTATTAAACCAGTTTTTAGGTTATCCGATATCATTACTAACATGCAGCAAATGTTTAATAAATCTTGATTTAAAAATAAAAATAATGGCTGTTATTTACTGTCTGTTCATTCTGTGCCTGCATCCATAACAATTATGATACCTGCATTATCTTATTGTCTTATCACATCAACACAAGGAATTGATTATATGGATCAATGACACCTGAAAAGGCTACTATCCACTATTGATTAATTTAAGCTTTTATCAGTTACCTCAGAATTGTTATTCTTGCATCCCGGGAAAGAAAACTAGGGAATTCAGTTAGAAAGACAAAAATTTGATAGCTGAATAATTGATTTGAAAATAGAATGAATTACTAAATTAATTATATTGTAGCCTACTTCTGCACATTCAAAAACACCTTATTGTGAGAGATTATGTTAATGGATCTGAGCACTATGAAAATGTAAGATATCTACTATTGTGGGTTGTAAGGAAAGTAATTTACAAATGTTACTATTTTTGAAAAATATATTATTTTTATTAAATATATTGTATCATCTAGACTAAAACTATGTTGAATTCACTGGTCATTATATTATAGAAATTTGAAATAATTTTTATGAATAGTTAGAAATAGTGAGAAAGAAAAAATCTGAAATATCTTTTTGGATAAGTGAGGAAAGGGAGAATTTGAAACTACTTATCTACACAGAACACTATCAATGTCCTCAAATCATGCCTCTCAATTGCAAATCTGGTGGCATTTAGATTGTAGGGCACAGCCTATAACAAGCTCATTTGTAGTTAACATGGCACAACCTGCATCCCACCCAAAAACTCCATGCGCTTGGAATTGAGCAAGAGAAGATCCCATGAGATTTCACACTCAATTACAAAGTACTCTGAAGAGTGTCTTTATGCTGGTTTTCTCAATTAATTACATCATGTGTCACTCTGGACAGCTTGCAGCAGTTAATTGAATTTGACAGGGTAACTTGAGAGCCCTATTCATGGATTGCACTAGGGAGTTAGGGTGAGCAAAAGAGCTGCCCAAGACAGAAAACAGAAGACTTTAAGTAATAAAAGAAATAGTAGTGGGGTTAGGAAAAATTAGGCAGCTTGGAAATATTTATCTCCAAAGGAAAAGAATGACCAAAGAATACATCAGACAGATATTATTTCATGACTCTTATGTTCTATAGATTGTCCAATTTGCTTCTGTTTTGGACATTTATATATTAGGGTCAAAAATAGGGTATATTACCATATGATCTCGCCTTTAACAGGAACCTAAACAACAAAACAAAGAAACAAGTAAAATATAACAAAAGACACCGAAATAGAGGACAGGTTGTCAGTGACCAGAGGGGAGAGGGGAGGGAATTTCAGGGGAATTTCAGGGGAGAAGGGAAGGATTTAGAGGAACAAATATAGAGGACACATGGACAAAACTACGGGGGTTGGAAAGGGGAGGGAGGAGGGGAGGGATGGGTGGGTGGGCTGGAATGGGAATAAAGGATAGAAACTGCACTGAATAAACTAAAATAATAATTCTCAAATTGACTGACCTTCGTTTAATAAAGTTAATCATTTTTTAAGCAAAAAAAATAGGGTATAATTTTTTAGATTTGTTAATATGTTAATAGCTACACAAAACTAAAATATATTGTTTTTTCATGTTTCCAATTGGTCAACCAAACATTATTAGAAACAATTTTAAGTTCAAAATTGATCTCATTTTCTTTCTCCTCACTTGATGATTACCTCCTCCTTCTATTTTCTTATTGTCTGTCAACACATTAGTCTCAGAACAATCACCCTAACTCCAAAAATAATGTTTGACTTCTTCCTGTATTTCTTGAGCCTTCTAATAACACATTTTAGTAATTTCCATTGCTTCCATTTTTCAAATATCTTTAAAACCCTTGTTCTAATCTTATTGCCATTTCTCTAGTGCAGAATCTAATTACCCTAGCTTATATAATAATAAAAGCCTCATGTCTGATATCCCTGCCTTCAATTTCCAGTTCTCTCTGTGTTCCTGCCCTGTGTCCATCTTCTGCACAATCTTTTTTTTTTTTAATTTAATCTGTATTGTAAAACTTCTCCATTACTTTTCATTCCCTTTGTACACTCCTTCCCTCAGCAATCACCACACTGTTGTCCATGCACAATCATGACGTAATTCTTTTTATAAAATGCAGATCTGATTATACTATTCTCATCTCCAGTGAGACTGAGAGACTGTTTTATTAACTTTAGTTCATTAAATTTGAAATCTAAACAGGCACATTTGGGCTAGTAGCTACTATACTGAACAGTAAACCTCTAGAGGAAACTCCAAAAATACAAACTAAAATAAAAGGACTAAAATAGAATTCTAAAGAGATATTCTACTTACCTAAAGTAAAGCATAAAAGAGAAACAGAAGAACACAAATTGGGGGAAATAACTAGAAAACAAATAATAAAATTAAGGCCCACTTCAACCATACTGTATCAACAATTAAATTGCATATTAATGATCTGTACATTTCTGAGGTAGAGATTTTCACACTGAATGTTTATCAAAGAAAAAACTAGAAAACTATGTGGTGCTTACAAGATGTGCATTTAAAAAAAGTCTTAGGTTGTAAGTAACATGATGAATGAATGGTATACAATGCAAGCAATAAGTATTAGGAAGTGGAGTGTCTGTTATAACAAAAACACAACAGATTTCTGAAAAAGGAGGATAATCAGAAATGATGGAAAGTGCTTCATAAAGATAAAGGTAAAAAGAGAGAGAGTGAGAGAGATGACATAAAAATTATAAATGTGCATACCTCCAAAGCTGAGTTTCAAAATACATCAACCAAGCACTGACAAAACTAAATAGAGAAACAGGCAAAGGCAGTTATAACTGGATATTTTAACACTCCTCTTCCAGAAACTGAGAGATTGGAGAGGAAATAAAGTCAGTAAATATATAGGAATTTTGAACACTACTCTGACCCACCTTGGCTTCATTAATAGAATGTTATATCAAACACATTTGTTTCAACTGCGTATGCAGTGAGTGGTAATCAAAACAGACCGTGAACTAGCCCATAAAATAATTCTGAACAACTTCAAAAGTTAAAATTTTATAGCGTCTAGCTTCTGAACACAGTAAAATTAATTTATAAATTAATCATCACATTTATGGACACAACATTCACTAAATATAAAATAAAACTGATGAACTAAGATTTGTCAAAATTGAACCCATTAAACATAAAAATAAGACAAACAAAAGTGACACATTGGGAGAACATATCTGTGACACATATCTGATAGATGACACAAGAATAAATACTTCCTATAAATAATAAAAAGAAAAGCAATCCAATAAAAGTAAATCAACAAATAGATCAATGGAACAAATAGAGAGTCAAGATATTGATCATATAAATATAGTCAACTGATCTTTGACAAAGGATCAAAGGCAGTACAATGGGGCAAAGACAAACTTTTCAATAAGTGGTGCTGAAAGAACTGAACATCTACATGCAAAGAATTAATCTAGACAGAGACCTTACACTATTCATAAAAATTAACTCAAAATGAACCACACCATTAAACATAAAACACAGAAATATAAAACTCCTAGAACATAAATAGGAAAAAATCTGGATGATCTTGAGTGTGGTCATGACCTTTTAGATACAACAGTGAAAGCACAATGAATAAAAATTGATAAAGAGGTCTACATTAAAATTAAAAACTTCTGCCTTGTGAAAGATGATTTCAAGGGATGAAAAGTCAAGACACAGACTGGGAAGAAGTATTTGCAAAGGACACAACTGATAAAGCAGCATTATACACGATATACAAAGAATTCTTAAAACTCAACAATAAGGAAAAAAAACAACCTGGTTTTAAAAAAGACCAAAGACGTGAATATATATCTTACAAAAAAAATACAGAAAGCAAAGAAGCATATGAGAAGATGCTCCATGTCAGATATCATCAAGGAAATGTAAATTAAAATGAGATACCACTGCACACCTTTAGAATGACCAAAATCTGAAACGTGACACAAAATGTTGGTGAAAATGTTGGGAAACAAGTCTCCTTCATTGTGGGTGAAAATACAAAATGATGCAGCCACTTTGTTAGATATTTCAGTGTTTTTGTCTTGTTTTACATGGATCTGTTACCATAAAATCCAGCAATTGTGCATCTTATTTATTAAAAGAAATTGAAAACAATGTTCACACACACAAAAAAAACTGCGCACATATTTTATAGCAGTTTTATTAAGAGTTGTTAAAACTTGGTAGTGTCCAAGATGTCCTTCAGTACATGAATGGATAAATAAACTGGTACACCCAAACAATGGGATATTATTCAATGCTACAAAGAAATGAGACAGCAAGCCATGAGAATACATGGAGAAACCTCAAATGCATATTACCAAGTGAAAAAATCCAATATGAAAAGACTACATACTGTATTTTTCCAGCTATTTAACATTTAGTTAAAAGACAGTAAAAAAGAAAAATTATTGTTTGCCTGGAGCTGGGGACAGGAGTGGGGAGGGATGAATAAATGAAGGAGAAGATTTTTAGAGTGTGAAAATGCTCTGTATTATAATGATGGATGCATGTCATTATACATTTGCTGAAACCCCTAGAATGTAAAGTACCAAGAGTAAACTGTACTGAAAACTACGGACTTGGGTTATTATGATTTGTCAATGTAGGCTCGTGGATGATAAAATGTGTACCACACTGCTGGAGGGAATGTTGGAAGTGGGGCAGGGGAGCTGCGCATGTGTAGGAGTAAGAGGCAAATGGAAAACCCTTGTACTTTCCCCTCAATTTTTCTGTAAGCCTAAAACTGCTTGAAAAGTCTTAAAAATAAATAAGTAAAGAAGTCTTAAAAACAAATAAATGTAAACTATTTATTACAGTGAAAGGAAACCTTAAAATCAGTCAAGAGAAGAGATATGTGGAGCAGAGTTCAGGAAAATGCTAAATGCAGAGCTGCTGCTTTTTTCTTTTATGGGTAAGTTTATAGGGGTGACACTGGTTAACAGAATTATACAGGTTGCACGTGCACAGTTCCACCACGCATCTGTATATTGTATTGTGTATTTCCCACCCCAAGTCAAGCCTCCTTGCATTGCCATTTATCCCCCTAATACACTCTTCTTCCTCCCTCCCACCTCATTTCCCTTTGGTAATAACCATGCTGTTGTCTGAATCTATGAGTTTCTTTTTAAAGGCAGCCCTATGTTTATTGAAGTGTTATTTACAATAGCCAATACTTGGAAGCAGCCAAAGTACCCATCAGTAGTTGAATGGATAAAAAAACTACTACTTGGCCATGTAAAAGAAGAAAATCTTGCTCTTTGTGACAGCATAAATGGACCTGGAGAAAATTATGCTGAGTGAAATAAGTCAATCAGAGAAAGACAAATACCATATCATTTCACTCTAATATGGAATCTAATGAACAAAAAAACTAACAAACAATAAAAACAGACTCATAGATACAGAGAACAGAGTGACATCCATCAGAAGATGGGGGTTGCGGGACTAGGTGAAAAGAAAAAGAAATTAAGAAAAAATGCTAAATTCTTTAAAATACAAACATATATACCAGTTCTTCCTGAACTAATTTATATATTTTCAGGTAATCTTAATAAAATACAGTATTCATTTTTTTCTGGAATTAAAATATTTGATTTAAAATTTCTTATCAAAAAATTTCAAAAATGTTCCAAAAACCATGAAAAATAAAAACAATGAGGACAGACTATCAGGTCAACATCAGGGCTTCCTGACAAACACTAAAAGGTCTCTACAGCTCTGTGCTCTCCCATATAGGAGCAATTTAGCAAAAATTAACTACTTAAATTTAAATTAATTAAAATGCATAAAATAAAAATTTAGCTCGTGAGTTATGAATCATATTTGAAGTGGCTACCATATTGCACAAAACAAGTATGATCATCATTTCATCATCTCAGAAAGTTCTAACGGATAGTGCTGTTCCATAGCCTGTGTACTTCAGGAAGATTGTTCCATAAATAGGAGAAAAAAGAGTAAAATAGAAAGTGAAGACAAGCCTGACTCAAAATATATATGGATATTTAATATGTAATGAAAATAAAATCTCAAATCAATGATTTAATAATGTATAATAAGTGGCATAAAGCTGCTAAATAACCATTTGAGAAAAATACAGCATCCAGCACAAAAATGCCCTTTATTTATTATAAAATATTTTATTACAAAATTCTAAACATTTAATTCTGTAAGATAATATCATACTCAAGCACACCATGTGCAATTCTGGGTGAAGTGTTCAAATTAAAACTATAAATTATAACACCCATAATATTACCTTACCAACCACACTCAAGCAGGCCTTAATTTTGCCCACCCCATCTATGATTAGATCCACACCTCACACCATAAATAACCAAATGAATCAGTTTATTCATGTATTCTGATATCTATACATAAATGTATATACATCAAGAAAGCATGATAAATCCATCTAAAATCTGGACATAAAAAAAATCTTCTAACTGTGATTCAATGCCCTGGGAAAAATGGAACTGCCTTTTGACCTGGAAATTCCCCTGCTGGGATTATACCCTAGGAACCCTGAAACACCAATTCAAAAGAACCTATGCACCCCAATGTTCATAGCAGCACAATTTACAATATCCAAGTGTTGAAAGCAACCTATGTGCCCATCAGTAAATGAGTGGATCAAAGGAGGAACTCCCACCTTTCTCAACAGCATGGATGGATCTAGAGAGCATTATACTAAGTGAAATAAGCCCGGAGGTGAAAGACAAATACCATATGATCTCACCTAATAATTTTGTGGAACCTAATCAACAAAACAAACAAGTGACCAAAATATAGCTAGAGACATTGAAATAAAGAACAAACTGATAATAACCAGAGGGGTATGGGGAAGACAATTATGGGGAAAAAAGGGGAAGGGTCATCAAGGTACATGTTAAAGGACCCACAGACAAAGCCAAAGGGGGCTAGGGTCAAGGGTGGGAGGCACAGATGGGTGGGGTCGGGGAGGGGGTGGGGGTGGAAATGGAGACAACTGTACTTGAACAACAATAAAAAAAATTCAGGGGAAAAAACAAATATACCACTTAAACCAAGTGCTAAAAGTAAACACAATTAATTTTGTACTAAATTCAGTACAAACTGAAGTCATGTGTTTTTTTCCTTTAATTATTCTTATTGACTTATAGTTGACATACAATATTACATTAGTTTCAGGTGTTTTGATCAAAGTTAAATTTCTTGAGTGTGATTATTACACTGGGATTACATCAAATGTTTTTCTTCTTAGGGGTTATGTACTGAAGGACTTATGGTAAAATATTCATTATTTAACCTGCTACTCAATCATGAATGGTTGAAAATAAAGTATTCATCCATCCATCTGTATCAATTGGTCTTTTCTGTGTACAAACCACCCAAAACTTAATGGTTTGGTTTAGTATAGCACCTGTTACCTCACAGATTTCTAGTTGGCAATTGGGGCAAAGCTCAGATGGATGATTTTGCTAATATTTTTTGGCCTCCTTCATGAACAGTGACCTGGCACTTTCTTTGGGGATAGATAATCTAAGATTACTTTATTCATTCACATGTCTGGTTGTTGGCAGACTGTTGGCTGAAGAACCTTAATTTGTCTTTGCTAGGCTTCTCTGAAGGCTAGCTAGAGTATGTTTGCTTGGTGGCAAAATTCTAATAAGAGGAGATAAGTTTCAAGGTCTTAAGAGCATCACATGATGTTACTCCTGCTACATTCTATCATTCAAAGGAAGATATAAGTCCATCCCATATTCAAAGGGCTAGAAGACCAACTTTGCCTCTTGATATGAGATGCTGCAAAAATTTTGTTATTATTTTAACTCACCATACTATCCATCTATCCATCTGTCTATACATGTATCCATCCAACCATCCACCCATGCATTCATCTATCTACCTAGCCAGGCATCCATCTCTCAATCGATCTATCTATACATAGAACAAATTTGCCTATTTTAATTTGTCAAATTGAGGAAAAGAGGATGACTGCTTATTTTAAAGTTAGAAGGATTGAAATTTTAAATATAAGTTATTGGGAAAAATTAAAAATTATATTTGTTTATCACTGACTGGCTTATTTCACTTAGCATAATAATCTCCAGTTCCATCTATGCTGTAGTGAAAGGTAGGATATCAGATGATCTACCTATGAGAGGACACTAATGAACAAAAATAAAGTAATGAACAAAATAGAACCAGAGGCATGGAAACATGGAACAGGCTGACAGCAACCAAAGGGGAGGGGGAAGGGGGATAATGGTGGAAAGAAGGGGAAGGGACTAGTCAAAGAACATGTATAAATGACAAATGACCCACAGACAAGGACAACAGTGTGGAGATTGATTGTAGGAGTAGGGTTTGAGGTGGGCTGGGTAGAGTAGGGCAAAGGGGAAAAAATGGGACAACTGTAATAGAATAACAATAAAAAATTTAAAAAGTAAAATAAAAAATGAGACAAGATAAAAAATATTACCTCCACTTCTCATTTCTTTGTGATTAACTTTTCTCTCATGGTTCCCACATAACAAAAAATTGTCCCAGAGTCCTGATCTTGAAGTTCTAGTGAGTCCATCTATAGTAACACCTGCCCTTGTGCAGAAATATGTGATTGACCTAAATTTTACATAAATGCAGTCTTCGTGTTACTCTCAGTTGGTTGCCATACAGAATCACCTTGTGAGTCATTTTGTCTAAGATGATTTTGGGATCACTTTCTGCAATAATTTTTCTGCTAATTTAGAACATACCAATTAAACTACTCTCCATGAACTCTAATTCTTTGCCATAGAAACAAGTTTCAGATCATCAATAAACTTGTGCTTTTAGACTTCAAACTAACTTTTTTCACTTTTTGCATAATAGATTTTTTCAGATACTATTACATTTAGTCCCAAAGTATTTGAAATTTAAATTTATAACATCATACACACTTCTATCATGTATAGATTTATACTTTTTATAACTGCAAAAGCGGAAATGATGTGGTAATTTCTAGATTAATTTCTATGTACTGACCTCTATTAGTTTTCTTCACCATTACTTAACAGTGTTTATAATTTATATGTAAGTATATGTCAGTTTTTTAATTTAGTTAAAGTGAAACTGTGTTTCTCAGGATCCCATGTCCTATGTGTTCTAGTTTAGAGTTGGATAAAATAGGAAATTGCTTGAGAAATGGTAGGCAGAAGTGAAGAAGTTGCTTATTCTTTGACGATCACTAGGTTAAATATGACAAACAGAAAAGGTGAGCTCCATCTTGTTTTACCTGTATCCAACTGTTCTCATTGCTAGCTGTACTGATACACAGCAACAGAAGCCCACCATCAGGTTTTAGCTGGAGACCTTTAAAACTAAGAGTTATGCAATTTGGACAATTTGCCTTTAACTTCTCTTATGTTCCCATTTCATTTGGAATTTGGATGTTACTGACTTCCCAGAATCCCCTGCAATTCTTGACTTGTTACTCCTGTCAGTGCTTTAGTGGGGCTATTCAGTGACTTCCCTGATCTTTCAAATGTCCCTTCCAAGACTTTCCTTCTTCAGTCTCTTCCATAAATATGTAAGAACTTATTCTCATAATTAATTCATATCCATGGTTCTTATAGTATATTTCTTTCCTTGTTTAAACCCTATGCATAGCTATTTTACAATAATGAACATTTCAGAGTCTTACAATGTTGGTTTGTAAAATGCTGCATAATATAAAATAAATCAATATTCTAATATTTTTAGTTTTACCAGATTTCTTCACAATATAGTTATTCCCACTTCATATTATGTATGTATGGAAATAATTGCAAACATATTCTTTCCATAAATCTAAGAAACAAACTATTTGTGGTTATTTTAAATTCACCATACTGTCTATCCATTTATCTAAATATATGTTTCTAGCTATCATCTATCAATCTATCTATCTACCTACCTATATATCTATTATCTATATCTTTTTCAACAGTAAATTATATAATGTAATGAATTTTATCTTAAATACAACATGGATTTGGAAACTTAATTTTGTAAAGCAAACAGTTAGTTATAAGTGCTTATTTGATAATTAGAAAAGGAGTTAGTTTATTGTTCAAAATCTTAATGATTTCTTTTACTTTAGATAATTTAAATGAAAGAAAGTCTTTTGTTGTTAAGTCTAATTTATTTCTCTCCTTTGCACTGTATATTCCTTCATGATTTTCAAGGTCATAGTTAATACACAATTAACAATGCCATTATTTCACCAGGGGACATAGTAAATGGTACATTTACACTTAAAAGCAAAAGCTCTGTCTTTAATGTGGTGAGATCCAGCTCCCTTCTTTGTACTTCAATTCCCAGTTCTTTGCAGTTTCCTCTCTTATACAAGTATTCATTATCACAGGGAGGAAGTCTTGTCACACGCAGTGACAAATTGTTTCATTTATTTAAAAATAGAGCCTTTGTATTTCACTCCATATGCTAATGAAAACATATCTTTCATGATTAAGAGAAGATAAAATCCTTATCTAGTAGGAGCAGAAATTTCTTAGTGTTCATAGGCTTATGAGCAAATCACACACTGAGTTGCTAGTCCAGCTGTTTGAACAACAGTCCCCTTTTAATCAGTGAATCATTACGCCAACAACAACATCAACAACAAATGCTTGTTCTCTAGTTTCATACCTTGCTTTGTATTTCCACAAAATTTGTTCCACAGGAAAACCCATCATTCTATGACTCAAAAAAAAATCAGGCTTTAGAGGCAAAATGAAAAATGAAAGTCCTACTCTATCTCTAAAACAAGGCCCAAGCCACATTACTTATGAACTTGCTGAATCATGATTGTGAAATATTCCTTCACCATTGAATCTTGTCCAATGGTTGCTGCCCAAACATTACCAATGTAACCTGTTAATATGACAAAGCTGAGTTTATTACTTACTGTGATAAAGGATAATATTTCAGAAGGCAAGAAGTTCCAGTAATCACAGTTAGTTTTGACACCCCTTGGTTTATAAGCTACCTACTTCAGTCTGAAATGTACTCTATCATAAGCATCACTTAAGACATTTTTCAATAAGAGTATGGGAATAATGGCCACCACATGCCAATATATTTTATAAAAAGATAAATGCTTGCCTAGGTGCCTCTGACTTACCCTTAAGTACCTTTTCTTACATCCTGCATATCCTTAGCTTCTATAGGTAGCCTAGCTGCCCTGTGTCTGTTCCACAGGCGATGCCAGATCTGGGTAGAAAAGACTAAGGTGTCAGAGTTACGGTCTTTTTATCTGACAAATCACCACTACTTTAGAGTGGTAAATAGTAGCTAAGAAGAATTCAGCAGTGGCTAAATTCCTAATTGCCCTTTCCAACTGCCTGAAGAGCCACTTCCCCAGGGAAACTGTGGATGCTTCACCTTGAATCAGGAATCCCTCCTACATTCAGTCACTGGATTTGAAACAATCCTCTATCCATTTTATTACTATAATCATGTTTGTCTTTCTTCATATTCCTTTTCAATCTGTTAGTCCTTAAGAGTAAAATATGCTCAATGCCTGAGTGAAGTAATTGAGTAAAGCAATTCATAGTAATAGAGTAGGAGGAAGAACTTTTCCTCTATGCTTCTAGATTTTTTCAGCTAGTCTAATAATTAAATCTATATGAGACAGATTAATTTTAAAAAATAACCACATTTAATTTCATATGTGTACATGGGAACCTCACATAAATGAGAGAGTCAGAGATCCCCAAATGCATAACTGGATCAGGCTCAAAGAGAGAGAGAAAAAATTAGATATACTGTACATTGTATTCTGAGCTAAGATGTGGTAAGGTACCTTGCAACTTCAGAAGGGAAGATCTTTGCAGGATAATAAAAAGAGCAAATGCCACTGACAGTAGTTTTGCTGCTATAGAGATAGTTTTTAAAAAGTTATTTTTGTTTTTTTCTGAAAACCTCTTCCTCTTTTCCCCCCATTATCTCCTTCCACCTCCCCTCTGGTCACTGTCAGTTTGTTCTTAATTTCAATGTCTCTAGTTATATTTTCCTTGCTTGTTTGTTTTGTTGATTAGTTTCCACTTATAGGTGAGATCATATGGTATTTGTCTTTCACTTCCTGGCTTATTTCACTTAGCATAATGCTCTCCAGTTCCATTCATGCTGTCATAAAGGGTAGGAGCTCCTTCTTTCTTTCTGCTGTATAGAATTCTATCATGTAAATGCACCATTGTTTTTTGAAAACCAAAGCAGGTTAGAATCGAGGGTAGGAGGTAGGAATGGCTGGGGGTGGGGGAAATAGTGGGGGTAGGGAAATGGAGACAACTGTACTTGAACAACAATAAAAAAACTAAGCAAAAAAAAGAACGACCCAAATTTGTAGCAAATTCCATGACAGATTTAAAAGTTGAGCAGCTGTATAGTAAATAACTGTGTATTCTTGACACTTGAATATGGAATATGTGCACAGGGAATGGAAATAAAGCATTGTATAAGCAAAAAAAAAGTTGTTTCTGGTGATAATCATTTATGGGTAAAGCCCCAAATTTAAAAATACCTTTAGTAATTGGAAGAGGGGAGGTTATATCCAAATGTTTCCAGAGAGTCTCAGATTATTAGGTTCATCTTAATGAGAATGTAAAAAACGTGGTTCTCAAATCATTAAAAGCGATTGTTTTGTACAAATACTAGTCACATGTCAAATTTTTAGTTTCTTATTATTTGAGAATCAGCAGAAAAACAAGATAGGATTTAAGGATGAGGAATTAATAAATCCAGTTGGAAAAGGAAAGTTAAATTTAAAATACCAAGTCAGATATAAAACTGCATAGTAAAACCAATAAAAGCAAACGTTCAGGTTGATTACTTTCTTAATAAGTCAAAACATCACCACTTAGAGGTTGTCTACATATTAATCTCAAAAATTAAATGGCTATATAACGGGGTTCAGCCAGAGACCCCCAAATATAAAAATATAGGTTATCCTCACCCCCACAAGTCTGAACTGGGGGATGGGGCACATAAAGCAGGGCCAATGAGAGTTATTTTGCATAGCAACAGTTGGCCAGCTTCATACCTGATATGCAAAAATGGTTATTTAACATATCTATAACTGCTGGCTAACTTCATAAATATGTTAAGTAGCAGTGGCTAGGCTTTCATCCAGGAAGACAGGAGTGACTTTGACCCATGACGTAACTGGGAGGCAGCTCCCCCTGGTTCCAGTGCCTGCATGAGAGCTTGGAGATGGTTCGCTCCACAAAACAGGAGGCCATGCCTACCCAGACTTACTGTGGCAGCCCAGAAAGGCTGGAAAAAATATGGGCATGCTGGCAGGTGTGGTTGATTGTGGAAGGAGTTGGAAATGGGGGTGCAGAGGAAGATTTGAACCAGGATTTAAAGCCAGACATGGCAACCATGCAGGGACTAACCATGAGGTTTGGGGGCTTCCTTTACCAGCAGCTTAGGAAACAGGAGAGACAATGCAGGACTAGGGATGGGGATGATGTGAGACCTTGCAGGGAAGGAAGGTGGTGAAAGAACTCTTCTGGTGGGCCAAGAGAAGGTGCCCATGTGGGTTGGGATTAAGGACTGGAGATCCCTGTGACACAGCTGATGGTCCCGGGAACAACAGGAGGTCTGCCAGCTGAGCATGGGATGACAGAGGAACCGGGAGAAGTGAGCTATGGATTTCTTTTTTTTTTCCTGAGATACAGTACCCAAGACTGGCCTGCTAGGGCAAAGGGGGAAGGAAAGACTGTACGTGTTTGTGGATATTTTAAGGAACTTTGAGTATTTGACAGTAACATTAAGTCATTACTCTAAACCTGTGTAACTTTTGAATAAATAGTTCCTTTCCTTTTAACAAAATTCTGGCATTGAGAGACATAATTCCAGTTCCCTGGTGGCCGGCAAAAATCCACAGTGTCAAAGGAACCCCATAATCCTTGGGTCCATTCTATAACAGCTGTACAAGATTTAGACCTTTATCATGATTACATAGAAAAAAAAAAGCACATTCTCTCCTATTGAAGAACAGGAAAACCACAAGACAACCTTATTAGAAAACCCACTAGAACAGTGGTACACATAGTTTGGCTCTGTTAATCATCATCAGTCTGCTAAGAGGTAGGGAGTTCATACCAGAATGTAAATCACGTGTATCTCTAAGCATACTATTTTTCAGCTAACATTTTCTTCCTAGCAAGACTTTCTTGATAAAGATTTTATTCTGCTGCCAAATCTTTATCCCATTATGAACCAAATTCTTCATGAACCAGCAGATTACATGGTAGAGGTGAGAATGCATTTCTAGCATCTTTTATTTATTCTAAGTCTGAGTATGCTTCTGAAAGCTTTCTTATTTTTTTCTTGGAGAGTGAAAATAAATAAAGAACTTCACTAGACCTCAGGTTACCTGGTGGTGAATTATAAGTAGAAGTAAACTAAACTGGATCATAATCTTTCTTTTTCCCTAAGATCACCTCAGTTCCTTTAAGAGAAATTCAATACTAATGTAGTGCTTTGAATGGTGCCCCCAGAAGATGAGTCTACATCCCAATCACCTAAAGAAAACTATTAATGTGACCTTATGTGGAAAAATGGTCATTGCAGATGAAATTAAGGTAAGGATCTAGAGGTAGGGACATCATCTTAATCTTTATTGTAGGCCCTAACACCAATGGCAAGTATCCTTAGAATAGACATACAGAAGAGAAAACAGACACAGAAGAGAGCCAAAGTGAAGACAGACCATGATTGGATTTTGGCCTCAAGTCGGGAAGCTGGGTAACCAGTAGAAGCTGCAAGAGGCAAAGAATAGAACTGATTTTTTTGAATTGCAAACTTCTAGACTCTAGGACTATAAGAGAATACATTTTTGTTGTTTTAAGTCACAAAGTCTGTAGTATTTTTTACAGCAACCTCAGGGAGTTAATTCAACTACTTTTACATGTTTTCTGGAATCTAAAACTCTCTGTAAATCAACAAAGAAATTATTAACTTATTAACAAAAGGCATGTTAGATAACTTCCATCTCTCCCCTCTTCTCTCCCCCTCAGTTGCTGTATAAAAGACATGTTGCCTTGTGAAGTAAACCTCAATTGTACTTTTACAACTGGCTCATTATTTCTCACTGTGAGATTAATTTTTTGACTCCTACTAAAAGAATATTTCTATTATTACAGATTTCTCATACTGAAATGAAATGCTAAGAATCACCAGAATTGGTCAGACTGAAATCTGTTAAATTAAATTTAATAATATAAAGTTGTCATTTTGTAGTTAAAAAATTATTTCATATTGGTATTTTCTTGTGGTTCAACTTTGATAAATGGTAGGAATTATTCAAGAGATCAAATAAAATATCATCTGTAAATATCTGACAGTTTGATTATTAGTACCTTCCCTTAATGAGTTTTGTCAAAATATTCAGTGGTTTAGAGTACAATTCCTCAGTAGTGACAGTGCCTTCGATGAATGAATCATAAACTTCACAACATGCTATGCAGAGGAGCAATACAGCACCAGATAAAATAAGCTGCAGAACCATTAGAGATGCCTATTCTTGTTCATGAGTTCTCATCACTGGATGATTTAATTTTCTCTTGGCCAAAATGATCCTTATTCTGGTGGTGTTCTGAAATAAAACCATAAACATTGATGTGTGTTCAAACAAAAGTGAGGTCTGGTTCATTAAAAAGTGCTTACCAGCTGACAATATATACTCAGCTGGTTGTTTTATACATGATTCAGAGGCGAGATATAAACATGAATCATAGAAAGGAAAATAACTTGAGATCATTATCTTTCCGGAATACGAGAATGCTGCCATCCACAGGCCATTTTTAAGAATTTTTCTGCATATTATGCATTTGTTCAAGAGTGTTTTAATTTCCATATATTTGTTCCAGTTTTCCTTCTAGTTGTGTTTCTAGTTTCATGCCACTGTGATCAGAGAATAACTTGGCACAGTTTTAATCTTCTTAAATTTCTTAAGACTTGTTTTGCGACATATAAACTTTCCTGTAAATATTCCCTGTGCCCTTGAAAAGAATATGTATCCTGCTGTTGTGGTGCGCTATGTGCTGTATATGTGTTAGGCCCAATTTTTTTTGAATTTATGCGATTGTTGAAGACCTGCTATTTAAGTGTTCTTGTAACTGGTTGTTCTGTCCATTATTGAAAGTGCAAGTATTGAATCTACTATTACTGTGTTGCTGTCTATTTATCTCCAGTTCTGTCAATATAGTCTTCATTTATTTGTCACTCATAGATATGTACAATTGTTGAACTGTTGCACTTCAGCAAAGTAAACTAACTGCTATATAAGGAAAGGGTAGAATAGTTCCTGATGTAGCTGAAAAAATACTTGTCACCTTGTTTTTTAAATTTTTTTAAAAAATCAAATCCTAGTTTAGCATCCATGATATCCAGTCATCTTTTATTCTAATTTTTTAGTATCCATGAAACTTCCATTTCACTTAAAGTCTCCAAAACAGCATTCATACATGCATGCAAGCATACATACATGTATACCCACACGGCAGCAAGCTTCAGTGAAGGCTTGGGTGGTGAGAAGGGTGACGTCATTGCCTTATGCAGATAAGGATGTAGAAACTTAGTAGCATTTCTTACCCTACAAGTGGCAGCAAACCTCAGAAAGGAATTCCTGACTATCTCTGTTTTAAAGAGAATCTTGTCTTTTAGACTCTGCTATGCTGAGGATTTTTTAAATTTATTAAGCAGAACAGTTTGCCAACTCTTTATATTATTATTTTCTCATGTTACTTCCCAAACATTGATTATAAATCTTTCTCCCAATGAGAAATCTAACATTTTTGAAACACTTGTGTTTCTCTGAAGAGTCTGGGAAATACTAGACCAGATGAATGGTGGTATAATTCCCTGAGGAGAGTTTTGAGAGAGAAGCAATAATTTACTTTAGGATATAAAGAAAATTGAGTTACAAAGATGTAACCAGATGAAAATGTCTTGTGGATAGAAGGAACTACAGCCCTGAAGCAGGTCTACTTTTGAGGAAAAGATAGATTCAGACAAAAGGCCATGTTCGCACCTTGTGAGTATATCTTTCCTGTTCCTAAACATAACTTTTATACTCATTTGCTAGTTTTCTTTTACCATGTTTACATTTTTCTCTAATATACATTTTTATTAT
This sequence comes from Trachops cirrhosus, assembly GCA_028533065.1. Taxonomy (NCBI): domain Eukaryota; kingdom Metazoa; phylum Chordata; class Mammalia; order Chiroptera; family Phyllostomidae; genus Trachops; species Trachops cirrhosus. Next base: position 108,727,374 of record CM052538.1, read on the forward strand.
TTGTTTTTTTCTCTTACATTATGAATCTGAAACTTTATTGCAAGAGAAGCAAACTTGAGTGCAGCCTAAGTAATTGAACTGGATCTTTACAGATCATTAATCACTCTATCTAATCCTGTCACATCTCCAAATCAGACACTGTCCTCCACCTAGTTCTAACTTTAGTTCTTCATTTTAAAATTAATCTTCTCGGTTAGTAACTCAATAGGGTTAAAGAAATGATGCATAATAGGGTCTTACATAGACTTTTAGAAATCAGAATTGACTGTGAAAACTACTCCATCAAAATTTTTCAGGCTCAAATCATGTCATTTATAAATTATGGAATAACACATTGGGTTCGCAAAAAATCATTGTACAGCCATGCCTGCTGTAGCTCAGTTGGCTGGAACATCACCATGCAGACCGACAGGTCATAGGTTCGATCCTATGGGTTCGGTTGAGATGTATACAAGACGGCAACCAATCAATGTTTCTCCCTCTTATTGAAAAAATGTCCTGGGGTGAAGATAAAAAATAAAAATAAATCATTGTGTAGATATCTAAGTAGATTCAAATAAATTATCATTCAGATTTTGATATCACTTGCACATTGGAAGCATTTAACATTTCATCAAACAGTTTATCTTTGTTAAATGTAGTAGATAAACAGTGACTATTCATAAGACACAGTGAGGAAAAGTAACAAAGAAATAAGAGTGAGCTTTTAAAAATCACTTCCTCATTAATTTTGCAATCTGAGAGTGAAATCAATGGCATAGTCAGACAACTGCTCAGCCACTGAAGCAGAGTAAATTAGTAAATATGTTATGCTCAAGACTGATAAATTGTTTTGTTTTTGCATATAAAATGATGAATATTTATACTTTGTTTAATAGACTACTTAATTGTATTTAGGTATGTTAATTAAATACTAATGTGTTTTTTAAATAGTATATATTTGGTGTACTAGATGTGAATATGATGGGTATAATTATCATAAAATAAAATGAATTTTTAATTACATGGACAAAAATATATCATTTACATTGTTACTAATACGTTTTAAGCATCAAAGAAACATTTGGCTATTTATCTAACATGATTGTTTTAATTAGTTAATTACTTATCGCATCTACCGATTTAATTTAAAGTAAAATTTCAGAAGAAGGCAACACAAATATGTGGTATGGATGTTTTACATTTACCCAGAAAAAATGTATTTCAAGACTGATTTATTTTCTAAAACCAGTAGATTTTTTTACACTTTTGCTAAATGTTTATTTACAGATTTAAGAAAGCAAATATAGTAATTTTCTGAAGTTACTCAGTTCCTCAAAATGATTTTTCATAAATTATATATTAGGCAAATATTCTTTAATAACTCCCCTGCTATATATTGAGCAAAGATTAAAAATCAGGAAAAATGTAAATTTAAAAAGTAACAGTTTGCTCACTTTTAAAAGTGATGATCTTATTGCTTAGACCTAAATAGTAAATATACCTCAGAGTTTTAAAAATTCTTGAAAGTATTCCTTTAAAAGAATGGATTTTAGTTAAACTCAATCAGAGGTGTGTGTTAAAATTTGCCTGTTTCAATGTCCAATCTGCTGTCTCCCTATTTTACCATTTTCATCTACCCAGAATAGTTTTTTATAAATTAATGATAACCATATTTTTCTGAGAATCTTTTACCTTTGGTGACAAGTTTTAAATCTAAACATTATTGACTGGATATGAAAACAGACCTCCAATAGGTGGGAATTTGGAGAGGCCTCAAATCGTGAGTTTTCAGCTGAAACTCTGCTTATATTCCAGCATTACAAATGTGAATACAAATACTCCATCACTGATAAAGGAAATAAATTAAATGACAAAAACATTTTAAAAACCCAGATAACTGTAACAACTAAAATTTTCTTCTTGTCTCTAACTTGGAAATAACCTAGAACTCATATAGGTCACTCAATTATAATTTTATCCAGACTTAGCCCCGGGGTTCACAGTAGCAGTTATGATTTAGTGCATCCTATTGCTCAACATTTATTGAACCAGCTATGTGAGAAACACTCAATAGACGAGGAATATAGTGGTGAACAAGTTATAGAGTCACTGTCTTCAAGAAACTCAATAATATGGATGGGGATTCTAGTAAGTAAACCGGTGAATGCAAAGTAGTGTGATAAATCCTCTGCTGGCTGTAACTACACGGTGCTATGTGAGCACATAGCGGGACACCAAAACAGTCTGTTCTTGGCAGATGAGGCTTTTCACTAGCAATGATGTGACCCACAGAACATGGATGAGTCAGCTAAATGAAGAGAGAAATTAAGGTAGAAGAATACTTTAATAGTAGGAATACTATGCCATAGACCCAACAGAGTTTATGGTGATTTCTGGAAAAATAAGTTAATTCAATATCAATGAAAAATAATTTGAAGTGGATAATAAATGAAAAGAAACTGGAGAGCTAAGGGCCAGTTTGTATTTCACTTTAGGGGAAATGAAAGATTCAAAGAGATATCATAATGCATTTGGAGCTTTAAGAAGATTACTCTGGCTGCATATGGAAAATGTATTTGAAAACATGAAAATCAAATATAGAGACTTTTCCTTGATTAAATCTGGGAGAAGGAAAAAAGACAGCTATAAAAAATTGGGATAACTGGAGAAATTTGAATATGAACTATATACTAGATTATAGTAGTATATCAATGTTAAATTCTCAGAGCAGGATGACTGTATTGTGGTTATATAAGAGAATGCCCTAGTTCTCAAAAATAAATGATGGACTCTTTAGGGAAGAACCGTCATGAAGTCTGCACCTAAAACCCAAGTGATACAAGAGGGAGGGAGGCAGTGGAGGGAAGTGGGGTAGGGGAAAGAGACAGTGGGAAAACAAGTAAACTAAATATTAACAATCATCGAATTAAGAGAATATAGAGGAATATTGTGCTATTCTTACAAATTTTATGTAGGTTTGAATTTTTTCAGAAGATGAAAAATAGTTCTAAAGAAAAAAGAGTAAAAAGTAAAATAATAATGTGTTAAAGGTGGTCAAGAATAAAGAAGGCTATTCCAGTGATCCAGCTATGGGATGGTGGGATTTTTCTTTAGGCTGAATGCTAAGGACTTAGCTCCAGGATCTAGTATGAAATCCTCCTCTCTACCCCACACCAACCCTTTACAGACAACTTGGATTATTTTTTTCTCTTATGGTGTACTAAAAGCAAAAGTTGCTTAAGAGATTATTTATTTCTAAATTTAAAAAATACTTATAAAAATTGAAAAACCATGAAACCATCACATGGGCCTCAGCTCAAGGTCAATCCATCAGCCTGTCATTTCTTCTGCTGCTATCTTCTTACAATTACTACATAGTTGTGAAAAACTTAAGGCTTTTCTTTCCCAGAATATGGTCAAGAAAAAGTATGTGGATCTGGCATTGTGATTGTACCACTGGTGACTCTACTGTGCAATTTTTGGAGGTGGTAATTTTCATTTATTTGCTTGCTTCAGCAGAAAAGAGAAGTTGTCATTTCTGATCTTGGTAACTTAATCATTATTCAGTCCAAACATGTGAAGGAACTGCACTTCTGCTGGCAAACAAGCAGCATTTAGTGAATGAACTTCCAACACTCAAGAAAATCTGATTCGTATTTCAAATGAAATATAAATATATGTTAAAAAGTTCCAAAAAGTTGCGTTTAAAAATTTTGTTAATATACTGCCCACTATTTCTCTGAATAATAATTTAGTCCTTTAACAAATTACAAAAGTTTCTTATTACTGCTAAAAAGACAGGATAAACATGCCATCTTAGACATTCAAAATTGCAGCTGTGCCACTTCTGTGTATGTGTACCCCATGGGTGTACAAAAGTACCAATGATGAGAAACAGGTCTTGGAGATTCTACCAGCTTACACTAAGGTACTGCCAATGCAGAAATGCTAATGAGCACTTACATTGCGTTTTCTGTCTGCCAGATATTCTTCTAAGAGCTTTAGTTAAATAAATGAATACTTGCAGAAACCTATGCTATTGATACTATTATTAAAATTTAAAAAAATTACTTTACAGAGAAGGAAATTGAGCGTAGAAAGTTTAAAGTTACAAAGTATACAAGTCTGACATCAAACCCAGGCAGTCTGATTGCTTATCCTTGTTAGGAAGCAGGAAGTGACTCTGAGGGAGACTCAGGGGTTATAAGGGAAGGATCTTAGCAATTACATTTCCAAAACTGACTCCACATATATCGACATTGCATTTTAAATGTATCTAAAACTATGTATATGCACAAATACCATATGATCTCACCTATAAATGGAATCTAATCAATGAAACAAATAAGCAAGCAAATTATAACCAGAGATATTGAAATAAAGAACAAATTGACAGTAACCAGAAGAGAGGGAAGGGGGATCACAGGGGAAAGAAGGGGAAGGGTCTTGAAGGATCATGTGCAGAGGACACATGGACAAAGCCAAAGGGGGTAGGATTGAGGGTGGGAGGTGGGGATGGGTGGTGCAAGGGGGAGTAGTGGGGGAAAATAGAGACAACTGTACTTGAACAACAATAAAAAAATAAAAATATATAGAATTATGTATCTATAACAACAATCAAAGTGATGAGTATTCAACATTGGTTGTTCCAACTAGTAAACATATTATGGTATGACTTGATAACATTCTTTTTAAAATAATTTTTATTGATTATGCTATTATACTTGTCTTAATTCTTCTCTTTTGTGCCCTATACTCACCAACCCCCACTCCCTCAGGCAATCCCCACACCATTGTCCATGTCCATGGGTCATGTGTATAAGTTATTTGGCTATATGTACTTTACATCCCCATGACTATTCATTCTGTAAATACCTATTTGTACTTCTTAAGCCCCTCATCTATTCACCCATTTCTCCACACACCTTTCCCATTTGGCAACCATCAAAACTCTCTCCTTATCCAAGATTCTGTCTCCTTCTTGTTTGCTCAGGTTGTTTTTAGATTAAATTGTTAAAAGATATGTATTTAATGCCATTTTATTGTTCATAGTTTTTATCTTCTTTTTCTTAAATAAGTCCCTTTAACATTTCATATAATAATGGTTCAGTGATGATGAACTCTTAGTTTTTTCTTGTCTGGGAAATCCTTTATCTGCCCTTCAATTCTAAATGATATCTTTGTTGGGTAGAACAATCTTGGCTGTAGGTCCCTGCTTTCCATGTCTTTGAATATTTCTTGCCAAATACCTTCTAGCCTGCAAAGTTTCTTTTGAGAAATTAGCTGACTGCCTTATGGGGACACTCTGTAGATAACTGCTTTTCTCTTCCTGCATTTTAGATTCTATATCTTTAACTTTTGGCATTTTAATTATGATGTGTCTTGGCATGGGCCTCATTGCATCCTTCTTGTTTGGGACTCTCTGTGGTTCCTGGACTTGAATGTCTATTTCCTTCAACAAATTAGGGAAGCTTTCTTTCTATTTTTTCAAATAGATTTCCAATTTTTTGCTCTTTCTCTTCTCCTTGTGGCACCACAATGGTGTGATTGTCAGAATGCTTGAATTTGTCCCACAGGCCACTTACACTAGTTTTTGGGAGGTTCTTTTTTCTTTTTGTTGTTTTGATTGATTGTTTTCTGCTCCCATATTTTCCAAATCATTGATTTGATTCTTGGCTTTATCCACTCTACTATTATTTTCCTTTAAACTGTTCTTTATCTCAATTAGTGTATCCTTTGTTTCTGACTGGATTTTTTTTACGCCACTGAGGTCCTCACTAAGTTCCTTGAGCATCTTTATAAACAGTGTTTTGAACTCTGCATCTGATAGATTGCTTATTTCCATTTTGTTAGTATTTTTTTCTGGAATTTTGATCTGTTCTTTCATTGGGACATGTTTCTTTATCTCCTCGAATTGGCAGCCTCCCTGTGTTGGTTTCTATGCATTAGGTAGAGCTGCTTTGACTCCATGTCTTGGTTTTGTGACTTAATGTAGTCGGTGTCCTGTGGGGTCTAGTGGCACACACTCCCCTATCACTCAAGCTGGGTGTTCGAGGTGCACCCTTTATGTGGGCTGATACACCCTCCTCTTGTAGTTGAGTGTTGATTGCTGTTGGAAGGGATTCACCTAAGCCAGTCAGCTGCAAAGAATTGGCTGTGACCACTGGCCACCAATCTCCACCTTCTGTAGAGGATTAGCTGTGCAAGGGCAAGATGGTGGTGTTCCAGCGGGGTCTGTAGTTGTCCACTGGGTATGCAGACACTGGGGTTTCCTAGGTGGTGCTGGCCAGGTCAGCCCTCCACCTGTATTTTGTCAGGGGCCACCCTGCATGAGCTATAAAGCAGTCTGAGATGTCTGTTACTTGTGCTGGGCTTGGAGATTCCCAGGTGAAGCCAAAGTGTGAATCTAGACTGGCTGCTGCTAGTGCTGTGCTTTGGGCCACTTAGCAAGAATTACAGGGGTTTGGGTCTCACTGAGGTCAGCTGTTGTTTGTTTAATAAGATTTAGGAAGTTGTGAAGCATGAGCCAAAACTGGCCATTCATATGGAAAAGTCAGGGTTAAGAGTTTGGGTAGGGCAGAGTCTCAGGGAATCTTCAGGGTGGGGCAAACAGTGTCATCCAGGTTGATGGAGTCTCAGATATGGTACAATCCTGAAGGCTTTGTGGCTTTGTTGGGGGAGGGCTCACAAAGGGACAATGGATTCTGCCCACCTTTCTGTCTGAGAGATAACTGTCCCCCAGCTCTTCCCTTGATGCCAGACACTTCAGTTCTTCCCCATATGTCACTCACTCATGCCATCCAAGCTGCTACACTGGTGTTGAGTAGAGCTCAGAGAAAGTGAATCTGAGTAAGTGTGTGTGGGTTCTTTAAGGAGAACTGCTTGGGACTCCAGAAGTTTCTTCCACTGAGTCAATCCTTGCTGGTGTTTGTAGCCAGCAGTTATGGGGACTTAATCTTCCTGGCACTGGATCCCTGGGCTGGGGGCCTGGTGTGGGGCTGGGACTCCTCACTCCCAAGATATCCCTCCCAACTTTTTATCCACCACACATGGATATGGGACCACTCCACTCTTCATACTTGCCCCTCCTACCAATCTGGATGGATGTGGTTTCTTTAATTCCATAGTTGTCAGATTTCCATTCAAGTCGATTAATGATGATTCTGAGTGATGGTTGTTCTATATTGTAGTTGTAATTTTGATCTGGTTGTATGAGGAGGCAAGCCATGTTTACCTCAGCCACCATCTTGACTGTAAGTTATCCTTGATAACTTTTTTATGTCTCTTTGATACATGCAATATGCTTCTTTTTTACAGACAAAAATTACATGATGGGTGATTTTTTTAATGTTTAAAATTACCCTGTTAGTATATATGTTCTTCATCCCACCTTTGTCTGTTTTGAGCCAATTAATTTGTTCACTTACTGCAGCAAACGTGACTGTCAGATATCTGAACTCTGACATCTTTTCAGTGAGTTTATTTTATTTAAAATTCAGAATTATTTAATACAAGCTTACATACTGGTCTTTCCAAATAATTTTCCACATGGGATTTGGTCTTTGACTTGCACTAAATGATCATTTGCCTCTGTTGACATTTCAGTGCTCATTGTAATAGATCCCAGTATTTATCAATGTCCATGTCTTTGAATACAAATAATCCATAAAAGAATGAAAACTGAATAATGCTACATTTCTGGAATAATTTTTTAGTTACTTCATTCCTTTTCTTTTTTATATATATTTATGTAGTATTTAAAGTATGCAAACCTGCCCTAGCCAGGTAGCTAAGTTCTTTAGAGCATTGTCCTGATACTCCAATGTTGTGGGTTTGATCCCAGGTCAGGGCACATACAAGAATCACCCAATGAGTGCATAAATAGGTTTAACAACAAATTAATGTTTATCTCTCCCTCAAAAAATTAAATACTAAACATTTAAAAATAAAATATGCAAACCTAAATATTATGTAAATATTATGCAAAGTTATTTAGGCATAATTACATGTGACTTAATATTAGATTATTTTAAATATGCATTTATTTTTAAATTAAGCTATTATTATCAAACAACAATCAGAAGTCTCATAATTCAATGTAACAATTAATATACCTTATAAACTAAAAGATATAAAAGCATAATATTGACATTTTAATATTATTTTTTGTTCAATACATGCAAGAGATTCTACTGTAAAGACATGTGAATTGCTTGCCTTTTCAAAGCATAAAATAATGCATAATAAACAATAAAAAACAAGAAACACAAGACATTAGAGGAGAACTTACAAGGTACAACCAAATTTACAGTGAGGAATCCAGAAGGACATTACAAAAGAAATTATATGTACCTTGACACCTGAAGTAGCTATATTTTGGACTTATGCTTCAAAAGTGTACAACATTATTCCATTTGAATTAACACAAACTAGTAAAGAAATAGATAAATGACTTGCATAATATTGGGAGAACTGCAATTAGAATTTTCTAATTTAATCAGAATACAATTAAACTTATTTACTTGGAGATATCAAAGCTTAATTTTATACATTCTAATTGCTAAAGCCTAACAATATAAAGCAAAATTTATGCAAATACTTTCATATAGAGTTCTAGCAAAAAATAAATATTTACATATACTAAGCAAGCAACCTATAGTAAATTATTTTTGTCCAATTGAAACTAGATGAAAGTTGGTGGTCATTAATAATCTTTGCAGGATTAAATGTTGGAAACTCTAGGAAAATTACAGAATTAAAAATGTACTGATTAGAACCTCCATTGTCACAGAAAATTCCTCTCACCAAATTTTTTTAAAATTTAGTCAGAGTGGACTAATATGTACTGGGAAATCATAATTCTGCAATTCCATGCAATATTGAAATAGAAAACAGCTAATGTTTTAATATACAGACTTTCATCTCTTCAGGAGAATGCTGTCTCTAGGAATCAGTAATTATCAGAGTTAGTTTCATAAAGAACCCAATTTAGTTGTATTGTTAGTGGTAAAAATCTTGAGAGACAGATGGATTATTTCTCAGCTTTAGAGTGCCCATACCAACACATCTCATACAGCATAGGTGCTCGGTAAAATGGAATGAATTCACAATTGCATTAATTCTAAGTTTTTAATGATGAACTGTTTTAAAGTGTTGAATTTTTTAGGTTAGATATGATTTATATATTTTTTAATCTTTATTGTATCTTTTTCCATTACCGTTTAGTTTCTTTATAACCCCCTCCCACCAGCAATCACCACACTGTTGTCCATGTCCATGAGTCCCTCTTCCTTTTTGTTCAATCCTCCACCTGCTAACCTCACCCTACAGCTGTCATTCTGCTCTCCATCTGAGTCTGTCCCCATTTTTCTTGTTACTAAAGTTCATTCATTAAATGTCTTATATGAGTAAAATTATATGATATTTGTCTTTCTCTGACTGGTTTATATCACTTAGCATAATGTTCTCCAGGTACATCCATACTGTTGCAAAAGGTAAAATGTTCTTCTTTTTCATGGCCAAGTGGTATTCATGGTGTAAATGTCCCATCATTGTTTTATCCACTCATCTACTGATGGACCTTCAGGCTGCTTCTGTATCTTAGTGATTGTAAATAACACTACAATCAACATAGGAATGCTTATGTTCTTTCAAAGTAGTATTTTGGGTTTCTTTGGATATATTCCCAGAAGTGAAATTGCTGGGGCATAAGACTGTTTCATTTTTAATTTTTTGAGGTGTCTCCATACTGCTTTTCACAGTAGCTGTATCAGTCTGCATTCCCACCAACAGTGCATAAAGGATCCCTTTTATTCACATCCTCACTGGCACCTGTTGTTTGTTCATGTATTGATGATAGCCATTCTAAATAATAGGAATCAATATCTCATTGTGGTTTTAATTTGTATTTCTCCGCAAATTAATTAGTGACATTGAACATATTTTCATATGCCTATTGGCCATGTGTATCTCCTTTTTGGAGAAGTGTCTATTCAGGTCCTTTACCCATTTTGTAATTGGATTGTTTGATTTCTTGGTGTTAAGTTCTATAACTTATTACAATTTTGGTTATTAATCCCTTATCGATGTATTGGAGAATATGATCTCCCATTTCATCAGTTGCATTTTTATTTTGTTGATGGTTTTCTTTGATGTGCAAAAACTTTAGTTTGATATAGTACCATTTGTTTATTTTTTCTTTTGTTTCCCATGACTAAGAAGATATAACGGATAAAATATTGCTACCATCAATGTCCAAGATTTTGCTTCCTATGTTTTCTTCTAAGATATTTGTGGTTTCATATCTAACAGTTAAGTCTTTAATCCATCTTGAATTTTTTCTTGTGTGTGGCATAAGAAGGCAAAAGTTTCATTTTTCTCCAAATGTCTGTCCAATTTTTCCAACACCATTATTGAATAAACTATCTTTAGCCCATTGAATATGTTTGCTTCTTCTGTCAAGTATTAATTAACTATAAAAGTTTAGGTTTACTTCTGGGCTTTCTATTCTGTCTCATTGATCTATGTGTTTGTTTTTTTGCCAGTCCCATACTGTTATGACTCCTACAGCCTTATAGTATAGTTTGATAGTAGGTAGCATGAATCCTCCCACTTCATTCTTCTTTCTCAGGATAGCTGTTGCCATGTGGGACCTTTTGTGGTTCCATATAAATTTTTGATGTATTTGTTCTAGTCCTGTGAAATACATGATTGGTATCTTGATAGTAAATGCATCAAATCTATAGATTGCTTTGGGTCATATGGACATTTTATTGATGTTAAGACTTCCTAGCCATGAGGCTAGGAACACTTATCTGTATCTTCTTCATTTCTTTCTTCAGTGTCTTAAAATTTTCTGAGTATAAACCTTTTATAACTTTGGTTAGTTTTATTTCTGGTTATTCAATATTTTATTCTTTTTGAAGCAATTGTATAGGATTTTTTAAATATCCCTTTCTGATACTTAATTGTTGGCATATAAAAATGCAACTGATTTTTCAATATTAACTTTGTATCCTGCTACTTTACTGAATTTATTTATCAGTTTTATTTGTTTATTGGTAGAATCGTTAGGGTTTGCTATGCACAGTGTCATGTCATCTGCAAATAAAGATAGTTTTACTTCTTCTTTTCCAATTTGTATGCCCCTTATTTCTTATTTTTGTGATTGCTATGGCTAGTACTTCCAGTGCTATGTTGAATAAGAGAGGTAAAAGTAAACACCCTTTCTGATTCCCAATTTTAAGGGGAAGACTTGTAGTTTACCCATTATATGACAATGGCAGTGGATTTGTCATAGATGGTCTTTACTGTGTTGAGATACATTCCCTTTACTTCCACTTTGCTGAGTTTTTATCATAAGTGGGTGCTGGATTTTATCAAATGCTTTATCTGCATCTATGATATGATCATGTGGTTTTTATCCTTCATTTTGCTGATGTGATATATCACATTTATTGATTTGCAAATATTGTACCAACTTTTCATTCCTGGAATAAATCCCAGTTGATCATGGTGTATGTTTTTTGTGATACATTGCTATATTAAATTTCCTGATATTTTGCTGAGTATTTTAGCATCTATGTTCATCAGTGATATTGCCCTATAATTTTCTCTTTGTAGCATCTTTATCTGGTTTTGGAATTAGGATAATGCTGGTCTTGGAAAATGAATGTGGGTTTTTAAACCTCTAGAATTTTATGCAATAGTTTGAAAAGGAGCAGTGTTAGTTCTTTTAGGAATTTGGTAAAATTCACATGGGAAGTCATCTGGTCCAAGGCTTTTGATTGTTGAGAGTCTTTTATTTCTGCTTCAATTTCACTTAAGGTAGTCTGTCTATTCACATTCTCTGATTCTTCCTGCTTTAGTTTTGGAACATTGCATGTTTCTAGAAATTTATCTATTTTTTCCATAGTCCTATATGTTGGCATATTATTATTAATAATATTTCCTTACAATCCTTTGCATTTCCTTGGTGTAAGTTTTCAATTCTCCTCTTCCATTTCTGATTTTCTTTATTTGGGTCATTTCTCTTATTTACTAGATGAGAGTATATAAGGTTTGTCATTTTTCTTTATCCTTTGAAAGAACCATGTCCTAGATTCATTGATCTTTTGTATTGCTTTTAGACTACTTCAATTCAGCTTTGATCTTTATTATTTCCTTCCTTCTACTCATTTTGGATTTTGTCTGTTGTTCTTTTTCTATTATGTTTATGCATATAGTTAGATTGTTTATTTGAGTTTTTCTTGTTTGTTGAGATATACCTGTAATGCTATGAATTTCCCCCTTAGGATTGCATTATATGTGTCCCACAGATTTTGGAATGTTGTGTCCTCATTTTCATTTATCTGAATGTGTCTTTTGATTTCTTACTTGATCTTCTTGACCCATTCATTGTTCAATAACAAGTTATTTATCTGTCATGTCTTTGTGTATTTTTCTTGTGATTGATTTCAAGTTTCATAACATGTAGTGAGAGAATATGCTTGATATATTTCAACCTTCTCAAATTTATTGAGATTTGTTTTGTGTCCTAACATGTGGTTTACCTTAGAAACTGTTCCATGAGCACTCGAAAAGAATGTATATTCTGCTGCTTTGGGGTAAAGTGTTCTGTAGATATCAATTAAATCATTTTGATCAAGTGTGTCATTTAAGGCCACTGTCTCCTTGTTCATTTTTTGTTTGGAAGATCTATCCACTGAAGTCAATGGGGTGTTAAAATCACGGACTATGACTGTATTTATGTCAATCTCTTCCTTTATGCCCATCAAGATTTTTTCATATCTTTAGCTGCCCCCATGTAGTATGCATAATGTACACTATATAATGCAGTGTAATGTAATTCTCTTTCTTTGTTATACAGTGTGTTCTTCTTTGTGTCTTACTATATCCTTTCTTTTGAAGTCTATTTAATAAAATATAAATATTGTTACCTCAATGTGTTTTTCTTTCCATTTGCATGAAATATCTTTTCCCATCCCTTTACTTTTAGCCTGCATGTGTCTTTCATTCTGCGGTGCGTCTCTTGGAGACAGCATATATATGGGTCTTCTTTTCTTACCCATTTAGCTACCATATGCTTTTGATTGTAGCTTTTAAATGATTTACATTTAAAGTGATTATTGATAGATATGTATTTAGTGCCATTAATTTTTAAATATTTTCCTCTTTCTTTTTCTTAATGCCAGCCCTGTAACATTTGTTGCAGTACAGGTTTGTTAACGAACTCCTTCAGCTTTTTCTTGTCTGGGAAGCTCCTTATTTCTCCTTCAGTTTTAAATGATAAACTTGCTGGGTAAAGTAGCCTTGGTTGTAGGTCCTTGATTTTCGTCTCCTTAAATATTTCATGGCAATCCCTTCTGGCCTGAAATGTTTTTGTTGAGAAATCCGATGACAGTCTAATTGGCATTCCCTTGTAGTTAACTAACTGCTTTTCTCCAGTGACTTTTAAGATTCTCTCCTTGTCTTTAAGCTTTGACATTTTAGTTATGATGTGTTGTGGCACAGACCTCTTTGGGTCCATCTTTTTTGAGACTCTCTGCACTTCCCAGACTTGCATGTCTATTCCATCTACCAGCTTAGGGAAGTTTCAGTCATTTTTTACTTCAAATAGGTTCTCAATTCTTTGCTCACTCTCTTCTCATTCTGGTATTCCTATGATGTGGATGTTATTATACTTCATATTGTCCCAAAGGTTTCTTAAACTTCCTCATTTTTTAAAATTCTTTTTTATTTTTCCTGCTCTGCTTGGGTATTTTTTCCTGCTTTGTCTTCCAAATCGTTGATTTGATCCTCTGCTTCATCTGACCTGCTGTTTATTCTTTCCAGTGTATTATTTATTTCAGATATTGCATTCTTTATTTCTGCCTGGTCTTTTTTATGGTTTCTATGTCTTTTTTCATGCTGTTTAATATCCTTATAATCATTACTCTAAACTCTGAATGTCTTTCTTGTTTACATTTAATTTAGCTCTTCTTCTGGAGAATTCTCCTGTACTTCCATTTGGGACCTGTTTCTTTGTCTTCCCATTTGGCTTCCTCTTTGTTTTTGTGTCAATGTATTAGGTAGATCTGCTAAGACTTACGTGAAAGCCTATGTCAGCTGCTGGCTATCAGTGGCTCTGAGCAACCTGTTTGGAGCTATCAGCAATTTGCATTTTTTGTGGCTCTCTCTTCTGGGGCTGAGTGTATTAAGACAGAACCCAGCTGCACACCAAGGCTGGCTTTTATCAGCACTGGGTCCAGGCAAAGTTCAGCTAAAGTTCAGAGCTCCCAGATATCCCCCTTTGCATGCATGTTTTCTGTTAACACTGGAATTGTCTTCAGCTGTACTCCTTAGTAGGGTTGAAGCTAAAAAAGGTGGGACAAGAGGGATTCCTGTAGGTGGGGCTATTGCTCCCCTCCCTAGGATTATGCTGCATGGAGGGGTGTGCTCTGTTTGAGAAGGATGGCTTCTGCAGAATGGGAAATGACTCAGCACAGGGATCCTGGTAGATGAGCCTTCTGCTATCTCCCCAGAACCACCAATCCCAGCTTCTCCTCTCATAGCTCTAGTCTGCCCTGTTCTCCTTCTGCCAGAGCCCAGGGTAAGAGGCTGCAAACAAAATTTTGTGCATTGGCCTTTTAAAGGGATCACTGAATCTCTAGCCATCTTTCCCAGGTGAACAGAAACCCCAATGCCTTCCACATACAGATGTTATTTTGGTTCCTTTACCAGTTCTGGTACTCTAGGCTGAGATGTCCAGCTTGGGTTTCAGACCCCACACGTCTCATGGAGAATCTCTTCTCTCACTGGCCACTGAAATGTCCTTCCAGTACTTTAGCTGCCACCCATGGGAGCCCAGCCAGCCCTCTGTGGCCTCCATGCTTCCTACCAGTCTCATTATGGTGAAATGATTCCTTCCGTAAGTCCTTAGTTATCAGGCTTCTTTCCAGCTAGTGTTCAGTTCTTTATTCAGGATGATTTTTCTATAATTTAGTTGTAATTCCAGATTGGTCCTGGGAAGGTATTAAATTTTTATGCTTCTATACATTGCTACCAATTTAAAAGGGAAATTAAAAGAAAAAGAACATTTAGAAAACACAAGGGTTTAAATTCTGTAATGAGATTACTGGTTTTCAATCTGGTATAGTCACTGCTCTCTCATTTAATTCTTTCTGCATTTTTTAAGGAATGCTGACATTATTTTTTTCTTTTTCATATTATATATTTGATACATTCTGTAGTTATTTATGCACAGACACACACAAATTTGTATATATACCTATAGATGTAACACGTTTCAACAAATCAAACTTACAGAGATTATTTCAATGAACCAAATCAATTTTCAACTTCAATAATCATGTTTTTAGATATACATGATACAATTAGATAACTTAAGGCTGAACATGGAAGGCAGGTTTGTAAGTCCCCTCAATTTTTTTCTTTAAGTTAAATTATCTATATTTTTAGCAACTCATTTATAGAAATACTCTTTTATAATGTTGAACCAAACAAGAAGTAAATGAGAACAAGATATGAAAACATGAGCATAGTTAACTATAAGAAGACTAGCTGAAGGAAGAGCTAGAGATTTTAAAATATTGTAAAAATATACTTTTTTTTTACTACTTATACTTTCACACCATAAAGTCTTTCTGAAATTCACTCACTTTTTATTTTCAAAGTCATAACTAGGCAGAAAGTAGAACAATTGAATTAAAGTAACAAAGAACATTCACTTGCAATTTAATGATTTGGTGAAAGGCACTTTCTTTCTGAATTTAAAAAATCAATATCGTTGTTAAACTATTAACATTTGTAAATGTCTGCACCACTGAAGTAAATGTAATAAAATGTTTAGAGTCAGCTTAAAAGTAAAAAACTGAACTTTCACATATATAAGATGTTAGCTAATCTCTAACTAAACTCTTTACTTTTAGAAAACTGTGTTACAACCACCATCAAAACAGGTTGGAAATAAATAAAAATAAATAATCTTATTACTTTATATGACAAATGGCCTAGCTCAAAATATTTCAAATCATAGTTCCCAAAATGAGAACAGGCAGAGAGCTCAAAAAAGGAGAAGTAATTGGAAAATATTGGTAAAATAATGGGTATAAAAATATTTAATGTATCCAGAAAACACTACTTAAATATCATTTAAAGTCAAATTAGTAAGTCCTACCCATAAGATTTGGGTCAGCCTGTTTCATGGAGAATTTTTATGAATATAAAAATAGTCTTTCCTCTTGCTTTACTTTTCATAACAAAGAATGTGAGGTAAAAAATAGCTGTCATTTAAAAATGTTATCATCCATTCCTAATGAACACATTCATTCTGTATATTGGGTGGTTCCTGAATAAGTAAAAGAGTTTTTGATATTAAGTGCTTATACAAAAATATACGTATGATAAATTTGAAGCAACTATTGTATATTAAATTTTAGCATGTTAGTCATTCAACTACATTTTTGAAACTAAGAATTTTTTGCAATATTTCAACTTAACAAAAATAGGAAATTACTATAGTGGAAGGGAAAAATAATTTTTAAAAGTATATTTAATATGATTCAAATATTTGGAAACAATATATGATTTTCCATAGTTTTACATACTTCTAAAGTTTCAGTAATACTTGTATGTTAAGAACAGGTATATGTCAGTGATAATTATGAAACATATAAGATTTAAAGATTTTACACTAAGTTTTGATCTAGATACACTAGAAATTTGCAGTCGTAAATTGTGCAGATAGACAAAGAATGTATAAAGAAGATAATTTATAAAAATTAAGAGAATTTGGTCAATTCATATTGTAATAAATAAGTCTAATTAAAATATCAAATTCATTTTAGAATATTGTTTGCAGTATGTTATTCTCTCTGTATGGATTGTTTTATTCTCCAGTCTCACTTTATCAGTTTTCCTCATCTATAGAGATCTTGTGAATATTTTTGAAGAACTCACTTTAATTTATACTTCAATACATAAATTTCCCCCCAAAACTAAGACATTAATCTGTACATAAATTATAAATTGCCAAGGCAATCAAACCACTGTTTGTCTACCACATCAGTAACCTTAGACAGATGGCACTGCATTGACAGTATCTTTAGTAAAACTCTGATGACAAGGAATTCACTCTGGAGAAGAAAGGAGGGCATCTGAAGTGATTCCAAAAACTAATAGCAGACAAAAGGTATTTTTAAGGACAATTGTGCCTGATTGATTTTATCTCCTGTATATAATTAACACAAAATAATATATGTTGCAGAAGGAAGAAAGTAAGATACGCACAAGATTTAAGAGGTGGAGTAGGTGGAAAGTACACTCACCTCCCCCCGGAACCAAACTGGAATTACAACTAAAATATAAAAAATTCAACCTGAATATACCACTCAAGCCTGGATGAAGAGAAAGAAGTTTCATAACCAAGGATATTCATAAGAAGTCATATCAAGACTGGTAGGAAGGGCAAAAATGCAAAACAGGCCGGCCCTGCTCCCATGGATGGTGGCTGAGGTCCCAGAGGGACATCCCAGCTGCAAAGCTTCCTTCTGAGGAGCTGAGAGACTCTAGCCCATGCTGAGCTTCCCAGTGCCAGAGCACCAGAGACAGAAAAAGCTGTCCACATAACATCTGGCTTTGAAGATTGGTGGGAGTTCTGTATCCCAGGGAGAGACAGGAATCTGCTAGACACAGACACTCTCTTAAAGGGTCAACACACAAAGTCTCGTTCAGAGCCACTCACTCTAGGCTCCAGCAGAGGGAGGCTGAACAGGACTAGAGTCCTGTTAGAAGAGACTACGGTTTGTGGCTTGGGGGAGAGAGCTGAGTAGAGAGCCACTAAGATCCTTGTTTTGAATCCCACTCCCACATTGTGGAAGCCATCTTTCTTCAGTGGGACACTCTTCTTCTTGTGGCATCAACCTGAAGAAATGCAATAACACAAGCCTATGTAGCTTAGTTCCTGCTGAGGACTGAGTTGCCTGGGCCAGGGTGTAGAGGTCTGGGTAAACTCAGCAAGTGTCAGTGACTGAGTTGTGTGACTCTGAGGCAGGGGAAACTTCAACCACATTCTCCCAATCCTGACCAACATCTCCCCATAATGGAAGAAGCACTAGACTGATGCTCTAACCTCCAGCACACCCACCCTGCTAAACCTGGGCTCCCAGCAAAATCTTGGACAGAATGAGTTGTGTGACTTGAGGATGAGTGTAATTTTTCCCTCATATCCCTGACTAAATCAGAGCATTCCCCTCACATGGACAATTCTTGGTCTGTTAGGTCCTGATAAACTCTGATGGCCTCACCCTGGTGAATCCCTGTGACCCTGCCCCATAACAAAGGTCTGCTGGTACTAGGGCACATGGAAAATGACAGCTAAACTTAGTATATCCTGGGACTTTAGCAGAGTCACCTCATACCCAATGCTGGCACCATGTTTAAACCTACTACAATCTGGTGAACATTACTTGTCCTTACCTGGTGACTCACCAAGAGCCTACCTCATAAAACTCGAGTACCACCAGAAGCATTTTCAGTGATGGAGCTCAACAGGTAGCTGGAGGTGGAGGCAGGTTCCAGGATGCCTTGGGATTTTTGCTGATGAGCCCCAGGGCATAGGGCTCATAGAAGCCAGCCTTGGTGCACAGCTTAGTTCTTTCTGCTCACACCAAAGCCCAGCAGAGACAGCCACAAACTGTGGATCACTTTGTAAGTCCAAAGAGATTGCTCAGGGATAGTCACAGACAATATGTGACATTGATCTGTACCAGAGTACAACCCAAGAGGCCCTATCACACACCCAGTGGCAAGCTCCAGATTACATCAGAGCAGGATCCAATTAACTTCACCAGAGACATATTCAAATGGAAATCACTGCAGGCCCCAGGCCAGGCTAAGGAAAATTCTGCTTTAGGTGGTCTGCACCTGCATAACAGCTCCCACACTGTGGCCCAGGTTGATCTTCACAGTTAGCCAGCAAGAGGATTGACATCATATAGGAACAGGCCAATAATAATCAAGACTCAGTTGTAACAGGAGGCCTCACATAACTCACACAAAGGACATTCCTAGAGCACAAAGCTCATGGGATCAAGGAGACTGGGCCACTGAATCCCACAAGACACCTACTACATGAAACCACCCTAAAAAACTGGAGGACATAGCACATCTGCCTACTTCATAGAAAAAAAAACACAAAAGGCAGCCAAAATGGTGAGACAAAATCATGACCCAAATGAAAAAACAGAGGAATCTCCAGAAAAAAGAAAACTGAATAAATAGTAGACAAACAAGTTACAAGATATAAAATTTAAGAAGTAATTATAAGGATGCTCAAGGAACTTAAAGATAACTTCAACAACATGAGAAAGGACATAAAAACCATGAAAGAGAACCAGTCAGAAATAAACTATACAGTATCTAAAATGAAAAATACACTCGAAGAAATAAACAGAAGTTTGGATGAACAGAGGATCAAATTGGTGATTTGGAAGACAAGGTAGAAGAAAACATCCAATCAGAGCAGCAAAAAGAAAGAAAGGATATTTTAAAAATGAGGGGAGCCCTGGCTGGTGTGTCTCAGTGGATTGAGTTCCAGCCTGGGAACCAAAGGGTCCCAAATTCGATTCCTAGTCAGGGCACATGCCTGGGTTGAGAGCAGGTCCTCAGTAGGGGTCATGCGAGAAGCAACCACACATCGATGTTTCTCTCCCTCTCTTTCACCCTCCCTTCCCCTCTCTCTAACAAAAAAAATAATTAAAATATTTAAAATAAATAAATAAGGATAATTTAAGGAATCTTTGGAACAACATGGAACATAACAATATCTGCATCATAGCAGTACCAGAATGAGAATGGAGATAGCAAGTGATCGAGAACCTGTTTGAAGAAATAATGGCTAAAAACTTCCCTAACCTGGTGGAGAAAAGGACATACAAGTCCAGGAAGCACAGAGAGTCCCAAACAGATAACCCAAAGAGCCCCATACCAAGACACATCATTATTAAAAAGGCCAAGTTTAAAGAAAAAGAGAGAATATTAAAAGCAGCAAGAGAAAAACCAATCAGTTACTTGCCAGGGAGCTCCCATAAAACTGTCAGCTGATTTCTCAACAGAAACATTTCAAGCCAGAGAGATTGGCATGAAATATTCAAAGTAATGGAAAGGAAGGACCTACAATTAAAATCACCTTAACCAGCAAGGCTATCATTTAAAAATTGAAGGAGAAATAAAGTGCTTCCCAGATAAGAAAGAGCTGAAGGACTTTATCACCACCACATCAGTATTATAAGAAATATTAATGGGTCTTATTTAAGAAGAAGAAGAAAAATAAATAACAGAGGAACATAATTATAGAGACTAAAATGGCAATAAATATGTACCTATCATAATCAATTTAATGTAAATCATTTCAATGCTACAATAAAAAGATATAGGGTAGCCAAATGGATAATAAAATAAGACCAAAATGTATGCTATATGCATGAGACCCACCTCAGAATGAAGGATACACACAGACTAAAAGTAAAGGCGTACAAAAAGAGATTACATGCAAATGGAAAAATAGCTGAGGTAACAATATTTACACCAGACAAAATAATTTTAAAACAAAGACTATAATAATACACAAAGAATGACACTATACAATGATAACAGCAGCAATCCAAAGTTAGGATATAACCCTTGTAAACATTTATGTTTACACCCAACATAGGAGCACCTAAAAATATAAAGCAAATCTTGACAGACATAAAGGGAGAAATCAAAAGTAATAAAATCATAGTAGGGGATTTTAACACCCCGTTGACTTCAATTGTTAAATCTTCCAAGCAGAAATTCAATAAAGAAATGGTGGCCTTAAATGACACACTAAATCAAATGGATTTAATTGATATCTTCAGAAAATTTTGTCCCAAAGCAGCAGAACATGAGTTCTTGTCTAATGTACATGGAATATTCTCTTGATAGACCACATATTAGGGCACAAAATAAGTCTCAATAAATTTAAGAAGATTAAAATCACATCAAGCACCTTCTCTGACCATTATGATATGAAACTAGAAATCAAGCACAAGAAAAAACTGAAAAATAACACAAAGGCATGGAAACTAAGTAACACATTACTAAACAATGAATAGGTTAACAATGAGATCAAGGAAACAATTTAAAAAATAATGTAAAACAAATGAAAATGAGAATACAGCAATCTATGGTAGAAAGGAAAGGCAGTCCTAAGAGGGAAATTCATAGTATTACAGGCCTACCTGGAAAAAAAAAACAAGAAAAACATCAAATAAACCATGTAGGTTTGCACTTATAGATAGATACTAGAAAAAGAACAACAAAACCCAAAGTGAATAGAAAAAAAGAAAATGTTAAATATCAGAGCATAAATAAAAAATACACAGTCTAAAAACACAGTACAAAAGATCAGTGACACCAAAAACTGGTTCTTTCAAAGATAAGCAAGATTAATAAAACTTTAAGAAGACTCATCAAAAAAAAGAGAGGACCCAAATAAATTAAATCAGAAATGAAAAAAGAGTAACAACTAACATCACAGAAATACAAAGAATTGTAAGAAAATATTATGAAAATATGACAACAAACTGGACAATATGGAAAAAATTGACAAATTCCTAGAAACATGCAATATTCCAAAATTGAATCAGAAAGAATCAGAAAATCTGAACAGACTGATTATAACTAATGAAAATGAAGCTGTAATGAAAAAAAGAAAAAGAATTCCAAACAAATAAAAGTCCTGGACCAGACAGCTTCACAGGTGAATTTTACCAAAGGGCCAAAGAGCTAATACCTATCCTTTTCAAATTCTTCCAAAAAACTCAAGAAGAAAGAAAACTCGCAAGCTTATTTTACAAAGCCAGCATTACCTTAATTCCAAAACTAGATAAAGGCACTACATAGTGAGAAAATTATAGGCCAATATCTCTGATGAACATAGATCCTAAAATCTTCAAGAAAATGTTAGCAAAATGGAACCAACAATACATTTAGATTTTCTTTTTTAAAAATTTTAATTATTGTTCAAGTACAATTTTTGCCTTTTACTCTCATCCCAGCCCACCCCACACCCCCAGTCTTCCCCACCTCCCTCCTGTTTCCGTCCCCCTCTTGTTTTTGTCCATGTGTTCTTTATACTTGTTCCTGCAAACCCTTCCCCTTTTCCCCTGAAATTCCCTCCCCTCTCCCCTCTGGTCACTGCCAGCCTGTTCTCTATGTCAGTGTCTTTGGTTATATTTTGCTTGTTTGTTTGTTTTGTTGATTAGGTTCCTGTTAAAGGCGATATCATATGGTATTTGTCTTTCACTGCCTGGCTTATTTCACTTAGCATAATACTTTCCAACTCCATCCATGCTGTTGCAAAGGTTAGGAGCTCCTTCTTTCTTTCTGCTGCATAGAATTCCATTGTGTGAATGTACCCTTGTTTTTTGATCCATTCCTTTACTGATGAATGCACCTAGATTGCTTCCAGCACTTGGCCATTGTAAATTGTGCTGCTATGAACATTGGGGTGCAGAGGTTCCCAACAATACATTTAAAAGATTAAACACCATGATCAATTGTGATTTATTCCAGAGATGCAAGATTGCTACATTATCCACAAATTAATAAATGTGATACACCACATAAAAAATGGAAGGATAAAAAATCACATGACCATATCAAAGATGCAGAAAAGCATTTGATAAAATCCAACACCATTTATGATAAAGACTCTTAGCAGAGTGGGAATAGAAGGAAAATAACTCAACATAATAAAGGTCATATATGACAAAACCACAGCAAACATTACTTAATGATCCAAAACTATAAACATTTCCCTCAATATCAGAAACAAAACAGGGAGGTCAATTTCTCACTCTCATTCCACATAGTACTGGAAGTCCTAGGCATGGCAATCAAACAAGAAGAATAAAAGGTACCCAAAATTGGAAAAGTTAGAAGTAATACTGCCATTATTTGTAGATGATGTGATACTGTATATAGACAACCCTAAAAATTTCAGCAAAAAAATACTAGAATTGATAAATGAATTCAAGTAACAGGAGACAAGATAAATATCTAGAAATCAGTTGCATTTTTATACATCAGTTATGAACTAGCAGAAAGTGAAACTAAGTAAATAATTCCATTTACAATTGCATAAAAAATATAATATACCTAGGAATATATTTACAAAGGATGTAAAAGACCTATACTCAGAAAATTATGTCACTGAAGAAAGAAATTAAAAAAAATACAAATAAGTGGAAACATATACTGTGTTCACAGATAAGAAGAATTAACATCATTAAAATACCCACATACCCAAAGCAATCTATAGATTCAATGCACTTTTTATCGATACCAATGGCGTTCTTCACAGAATTAGAACAAGTATTCAGAAATTTATATAGGATCACAAAAGGCCCTGAATAGCCATAGCAATTTTGAGGAAGAAAAGCAAACTTGGAGAAATCATGCTACCTAATAACAAAGTATCCCACAAAGCCCTAGTAATCAAATCAGCATGGTACTCTTTTGGTACCATGCCATATAAAAACAGATATACAGATCAAAGGAACAGAGTAGGGGGCCCAGAAATAAACTGACAACTTTATAGTCAATTAATATTTAACAAAAGAGGCAAGAACGTATAATGGGGTAAAATAATCAATTCAATAAATGGTGTTGGGAAATTGGAGATATGTGCAAAAAAATGAAACTAGACCACCTTCTTACTTCATGGTCAGGAATAAACTGAAGATAAAGACATACATATTAGATTCAAAGCCATAAAAATCCTAGAAGAAATCACAGGCAGTAAAATCTCAAACATTTCTCATAGCAACATATTTTTCTGACACATTGCTTGGACAAGGGAAACAAACAAACAAAAAAACAATGCACAAATGGGACTACATCAAACTAATTTTGCCTAGCAAAGAAAACCATCAACAAAATGAAAAGGCAATCCACTGAATGAGAGAACATACTCACCAATGATATATCTGATAAGGGCTTAATATCCAAAATTCATGAAGAACATATACAACTCAACACCACCAAAACAAACCATCCAATTTAAAAATTGTCAAAAGACCTGAATAGACACTTTTTCAAAGAGGACATATGATGGACAATAGATAAATGAAAAGTTGCTCAACATCACTAATTATCAGAGAAATGCATATTAACGTTAAAGGTCATCATCAATAAATCAACAAACAGCGAGTGTTAACAAGGATGTGGAGAATAGGGAACCCTGGTGCACTGTTGTTGGGAATGTAGATTTGCATAGCCATTGTGGAAAATAGTATGGAGTTTCTCAAAAAATTGAAAATGGAACTGCTTTATGACCCAGCAATTCTACTTCCCTGAATGTATCCTAAGAAACGCAAAACACTAATTCAAAAGAATATATGCAACCCTATGTTTATTGCAGTTATTTACAATAGCCAAGATTTGGAAGCAGCCCAATGTCCATCAGTAGATGAGTGGATAAAAAAGCTGTGGTACATTTACACAATGAAACACTACTTGGCTGTACAAGGAAGGAAATCTTACCTTTTGCAACAGTATGGATGGACCTGTAGAGTATTATGTTAAATAAATTAAGCCAGTCAGTGAAAGACAAGTACCATATGATTTCATTTATATGTATAACCTAATGAACAAAATAAACTAGGAAACAAAACAGAACAGGCTTATACAGAGAGCAGAATGAAAGCTGCCAGAGAGAAATGATTTGGGGGGCTGGATGTAAAATGTGAAGAGATTAAGCAGAAAAAACAAAGCAAAACAAAACCTTCATATACACAGACAACAGTATGGTGATTACAAGAGGGAAAGTGAGGTGGGGGGAGATAGAAGAAGGTAAAGAGGGGATAAATGGTGATGGAAGGAGACTTGACTTGGGGTGGTAAGCACAGAATGCAGTGTACAGATATGATATATTATATAACGGTATACCTGAAGCCTAAATAATTTTATTAATCAATGTCACCCCAATAAATTCAATAAAAATTTTTAAAAGATACAAAGAAGTTCAGTATATGATCTCAGATTCATAGAATGTCATAAATAATCTTTTTGTTTTCTAAAAATAAAAGGATAGTTTAGACCAGAAACACCATTAAGTGGCTGATCATAAGAGACCTTATCATTTTTTCTGTGTATGTGCATGTGTCTGCATGATCCACACATAACCCTGATTATTAATAAGAAAAAAATCATAAAATAATTATTTCTCTAGCAGATATACCCCAAAGTAAATCCAAACTAGAAAATACAATGTAACTCTCACTATAATATTCTACCTTTTAACATAAGGGGAATTCAGGCAAAATGTCAAGTGATATAGTATAGTAAAAAGTGTTAACAGCACCTCGACCAATTCTCTGAGTCTTATTTTTTACGTCCTAAAATTGGGAAAGGAATTTTTGTATGATGAGCTACAAAAGAGGACATTTTTAGAGTTGCTGAAACATTGCTGTGCAGAGAGAACATCAAATCAAACAGAAATAATGTCACTAAAATATGTACTACATGCACATCAATATATTGTCCTACTTTGCATGACTGAATTGTACAGAGTTCACTTCAGTAACTATAGACTTTTGAATATTAAGTCTGTGAGGACTAATTGCCATTTATTGAATATGTCAGTGAAGCAGAACTTCAGTAAATCAAGTCCAAGTAGTAGGTAGGTTACAGCCTTTTCCCCCCTTGTTCTTTTAACCAAAGGATGGTTTCTCCTTTCAATCAGTGAAACTTAACGGATAGTCTAGGAACCCACTGGAACACAAGAGTAATGGTTGAAATACTAGATGATCCAGTTTTATGACCCTTAGCACAAAGATTAAACCCTCTATTTCCAGCAATGCACAATTTCATGCTATTTCGAGGAGCTTGACCCTGAACTGAACTGTTTCAGACTGTTCACTTCAATCTGAATTTATAAAGCGAGTGACAGCCTGTAGCAAGTAATGGAAAAAAATAATGGAAGGACAGCTGTTTGCTTGCACAATCCTGCCATTCATGTTGAGAGAAGAAAAGCTGTGGGGTTCTTGGATTCAGAAGAAAATGAGTTTGGATTTAACATTTGCAAAGAGAAATCCTTTTCTTATGTACTGATTAGCAGTAAATCTTTGTCAGTGGAATCAAGGGTCAAAGGTGGGACAGTTTGCCTTACAATGCAGAAAGAAGCATAACTGATCTCTAGTCACTGATTGTGTTTTGTTTATTTGGCCACTGGATTTAAATGTTCTATATTACTTATCTTCCTTAAAAATAATGCAATTTAAAATGTAGAGGAAAATGGCTTGAAAAAGAGAATACTTGTAAAATTACTAATTTGGAATAAAATAATTTTAAATTTCTTACTGAGATATGCTTTATTTAAATTATTATAGTGGAGAATATACTGAGTTCTTTGTATTTGGAATTTAATATTATGAATTGCATATATGCAATTCATATGGAGTAAAGATAGCCCCTTCAATAAATGGTGTTGGGATATCTGGACTGGTTCATGCAAATAAATGAAACTAGACCACCAACTTATACCGTACACCAGAATAAACTCAAAATGGATAAAAGATGTAAGTATAAGTTGTGACAACATCAAACTCCTAGAGGAAAACATAGGCAAGAAAATTTCAGATATCCCATTTAGCAATATTTTTGCCAATATATCTCCTAGGGCAAGGGAAATAAGGGAAAAAAATAAGCAAACAGGACTGCATCAAACTAAAAAGCTTCTACATGGCAAAAGAAACCATCACCAAAATGAAAGGAAACTAACTGTATGGGAGAACATGTTTACCTATGATGCATCTGACAAGAGATTGATCTCCAAGATATATAAAGAACTCATAGGATTCAACACCAGGAAGAAAAATAATCCGATTAAAAAATGGGCAAAAGCCCTGCCTAGTGTGGCTCAGTGGATTGAGTGCTGGCTTGAGAACCAAGGGGTTACCAGTTCAATTTCCAGTCCAGGCACATGACTGAATTATGGACCAGATCCTCAGTTGTGGGGGCAGGGGGGCGGTGGGAGGCAACCACACGTTGATGTTTCTCTCCCTCTCTTTCTCCCATTCCTCTCTCTTAAAAAAAGTACATAAAATTCTTCAAAAAAATAAAAATAAAAATAAATGGGCAGAGGACCTGAATAGACACTTCTCCAAAGAGGACATACAGAAGGCCCAGAGACATATGAAAGGATGCTGAGCATCACAAGCCATTAGAAAGATGCAAATGAAAACCACAATAAGATACCACTTCACACAGGTCATAATGGCCATCATTAATAAATCAACAAACAAGTGCTGGTGAGGTTGTGGAGAAAAGTGAACCCTAGTGCACTGTTGGTGTGAATGCAGACTGGTACAGACACTGTGGAGAACAGTATGGAATTTCCTCTGAAAACTAAAAGTGGAACTGTCTTTTGATCCAACGAGTCTACTGTTGGGATTACACCCCAAGAATCCTGAAACAGCAATCCAAAAGAACGTATGTACCCCAATGATCATAGTAGCACAATTTGCAAGAGTCAAGTGCTGGAGACAGCCTTAGTGCCCATCGGTAAATGAGTGAATCCAAAAAAACTTTGGTACATTTATACAATAGAATACCATGCTGCAGGAAGAAAGAAGGAACTCCTATCTTTTGCAACAGCATGGATGGAACTGGAGAATATTATGCGAAGTGAAATAAGCCAGGTGCTGCAAAACAAATACCATATAATCTCACTTATAAGAAGAATCTAATGAACAAAAGAAACTAATAAACAAAATAGAACCACATGCTTGGAAACATGGAACAGACTAAAAGTGTGTAGAGAGGAGGCACGAGGGGGATAATCATGGAAAGAAGGGGAAGGGACTAGACAAAAAACATGTGTGAATGCCTTGTGGACATGGACAACAGTGTGGGGACTGACTGGTAGCAGGGGGTGGGATGAGTAGAGGAGGGCAAAGGGGGTAAAATTGATACAACTGTAATAGAATAATAATAAAAATAAAAAAGGAAATTCATAAGTATATTTTAAGTGTATATATGGAGCCTCTTATTCTAATATAAACAATTTCCCCTAGAAATGCATAATATGCAACATAATATGATACAGATTTCATTAAAATTATCAAAAATAAAATTTTACAATGGCAGTAGTCTAATAAAGCTACTAAATATACCACATAAAATGAATAATAAAATTAGTAATATTAAGAGATAATAAACCAGTGGTTCACATATGTGCTGTGGGAACTTAGATAACAATATTTTCCTACCACAATAGTTTGAAAATCTTTATGACATTATTGTATTTCAATTGCTACTTACAGAACATTTAGGTGTCCAACCTTTCTTAATGTGAAATATTTCCAAATGAGTAATTTATAATGAGACAATTTGGATTTGTAAAATTCTAAATTTTGTTTTAGAGCAATTGCTACCTGGGCTGTGTTAAATGCCCAGCACAGAAGTTGTCAACAACATTTATAACACAGACAAGACAAATAGCTAATGAAAGTGATACACTTTATCAGCTCATGTACTTTTTGTAAAATTATAAAATATTTTTTCAGTTAGTATAAATGGGAAGATTAAATAGCATTAACCTTTACTCACAGGGTTAGTAATTTTGTTATAGGAGGCCTAAATACTTGGGGAAAAAGCAATTGAACTTTGACAACTTATGTTTGATAGAATAAATGACTTCTTCATTTATTAATGCAAGAGCCAACTAGTTCTATTTTTTGTACTCTTTCAAGGTAATATGAAGTTAAGTAGTACATATTACATCTCAAGGTAATATAAAGTACAGGCCTCTTTGTACTATCAGAAAAGTTAATATGGACAGAGAACATTTGTAATTTGACTTCAGGTTATGCACACGGTTCAGACTTAGCCAGTGTTCCTCATTTTCATGTAATTGGTCCAACAGGAGATCACTTGATGCAAAAAGAGATAATCACAATTCCTCAGTAAATGCTGATATATGAAAGTAGGACTGGAAGCCTCTCTTTTAACATGAAATTATAAGGGGTAAGGACCATTTAATAATAGTAATAATAGATATGTTAGAAGACATTATCTCTGTGCCCCTTGTGTAGATATACACATACCCAAACCTGATGGGAAAGAGGGAAATATGGAGAGAAAAAGAAAGAGAGAGAGAGAGATTGATTTAACAGAGAAAATCCTGAGGTAACACTCTAAACTACTAACTAACTCTAGGCACAACTGATTCACACTTATGTTCTGAATTCCCTAATACTCTTATCTTTCATCTTGAAGGCAACTTTAAGAATTTTATATTCAAGTTTTTAAGACTTCGTTTGTGATACTATTTTTTTTCCTTCAGCATGTTTACAATCTGGGAAAGAAGATTCATAATTGGAAATATTTGATTTGTACCTTTAGGAACCCAATTCCAAAATTCCACACAACTGGAATTAAGTATACAGATAATACCAATAGTCTAATTCATTTAAAAATCACTGCTTTTTAATATGGACATGACTGAACTTTTAAAAGATTGTTTTTCAAGCCCTGTGGGAAACTGACATTTTTCCTTCACTTCTGAATGCCAATGTTTTACTTCTGCAGTATTTGCATCCAGCTTGCAAATTCATTATTTTGCAAAATAACTTATCATTCCTTTCTTATATACATACACACACACATATGTAAGCACACACATCATGAAGGACTCTAATTCTTTCCTAGCAAAGTCAACATTTAATGATATTATACATAGGTTATATATAATATACATAAAATATTCAGAACATAATGCATTTATTTTAGTCATTCTGCTTCAAAACATCCTAGAGATGGAGTGTCTTACCTAGACATTTCAATAGGTTACTTAATACAAAGTTCAGATGTAACTATTTGTAAAAAATAAAGGGTTAAAATACAACCTATTCATATGAAAAATTTGGTTAGAAATAACAAGTACAGATATAGCAATTGATTTGAACTAGGTGAATATTTACCTACTATAAAATTTAAAAGTGCAGTCAAAAATTATCTGCACCTTTAAATGATGTTTTAATAGACAATTGTTTTAACATCCTAATGATTTTAATCTAACTTCTACTTAAAACATTTTAAATGATAATTTTTCTTTAAACATAAGAATAAGCTCAAAGAAAACTTTCCAATAGAATAATTATTCAGTGATAGTGGAATAAAAGTAAACATTTATATGTATTGATGTTAAGGGAGAATCAGATTGAAAAAAATGAATCATGTGCCAAACCAAAAGTTGACAAATATACGGATTCCTACAATGGACTCTGGAAAGGGAAATCAGTATTAAACCTTAAGCTGCATATTTTGTAATCATCTACAACCAGGTGAAAATAATCTGCTCCATTTCAACCCAGCATTGTGACTTTGTTAACTACCTAAATAAAGGTCATGCTACTGTTTTGTGTTTCTTTATAAAATTCAGATAATCAGTTTCAGTTTATGATTTACAATTTCAAAAAGTAGTAAATGTAGTTTTGTTATAATATACTGTAATGAAAAGGAATTTGTGTTTGTCTTCCATCACTTAGGCTCTAGTCAGGAATTCAAAAGTCACTCTAAGTATTTGCAACAGAGATACTTTTAATACCAAGAACTGGTTAGTTGGAACACTGAAAAAATAAAACACTGAGCTAACACAAGAAGTAGCTACCATCCCTATGATTCAAAATATAAAAATAAAAGAGTTGAGGAAATTTTTTAGTGCTTAAGCGGTTAAAAGAAAGGGTCTCCTAGGAGAGCCAAGACTTCCATCCAGGGGCAGCACTAGCAGGCTGGCTCTTAGGAGAGGTGCTGGCAAACTGGTTTAAGGATTAACTGCAGCTGGCTGCTGTGGCGCACTGCCGCTGCCGCTGCCAGAGCAGCGAGCCGTTGTGAAAGCAGCACTTACAGAACAGCAAGCTAACAGGAAAAAGCAAATCTTTTCCTCTTTCTCTTGCCATCCAGTGTCTGTTTAGTGGTTTAGTGATCTGTAGAATTCAGTAGGACTGCAGCCAACCAAGGGGAGATGGAATTTTTAGAAGCTCAGGTCCAGAATCACAAAGAAAGTTATTTTTGGTATTGAGAACAATAGCTTAATTACTGACTGTGCTGTTTGGAATCTTTAAACAAGAATGCCAAGGAATAAAGATTCTTATAAACAAAATATTTTTTGGCTATTATTTTTAGTTATCTTTATTTTGTCAGATTAAATTATCTTTAGGGCTGTTTTCCTGCTCTACAAATTATTTCTGGTGATGATTATGATAGGATTAGTTATGGTTCAACCAGAAAAGCAGAACCACTAAGTCATTATTGATGTGGTTTAAAACCTGTAAGACTGTTGTTCTGTTGCTGGAGCTTGAGGCCCACAGGCTGGCAGATGAGAAGGGGAGATCAATGTACAGTGGGGAAAATAGGACAAACTTAACCCCACAGCCATGATCTGGAATCCCTGGGCACACCATGCTGGAAGCCATAAGGATGGACA
This sequence comes from Trachops cirrhosus, assembly GCA_028533065.1. Lineage (NCBI taxonomy): Eukaryota > Metazoa > Chordata > Mammalia > Chiroptera > Phyllostomidae > Trachops > Trachops cirrhosus. The sequence goes on from CM052538.1 coordinate 108,758,872, forward strand.
GGAACCCTCCGGTGTCCTGTAGGGGAAACTGTCACCCGGACAGTCCTGAGCACAGCTGAAGCCAGGAGTCAGCACAGCTGAGGAGGATCCAAGTTGCAGATTCAGCCGCTGTCCCACATCGAGCCCTAGATGAGTGACAATTTCTGACAGATACAAAAGCACCTGCTCCAACCATCCGACTGTAAAATCAATGACAACTGTTTTACTCCCATCCTCCAAATCATGTGAAAATATTTACTATATTTAATAGATCATTAAAGAGTTTAGAAGCAGCACAGATATACAGAAACAGATACCTTCGAAGAAGTAGAAAACAATTTTGGTGTCAAGAATGTTCTAAGTTGAGAGAGTTCTAAGAGAACATACAGTTTTTGACTTGGAAAAGCTACTTTTAGTTACTTTAATAATACTAGACCTAGAAAATATTTGAGAAGTATCATTTTAATTGCTTTAAGGCATTGTTTTCATCATTTAGTAGCCTGATTCAGTCAGAGATCAGTACAAAATCATTCACTACAAGTACAAAAAAATAAATATGATCTTATTTTTCCTTTATATGCATTTTATTATGTAAATGTATTTCTATATATAATATATATGTTATATGTATATAAAGGGAAACACAAATATTTTTACAAAATATTTTCACCTGAAAAGAATATGCAGGTGATGTTCCAAGATACAATAAATATTTTTTAAATGTTTGATCTTATTACTTGCTATTTTTAGAAATCTATTTTAAGTAGCTCTTCAAACTGGAGCTTCTTTAGAATCCCTCAAAAGACTCTTAAAGAACAATAAAATAACAGTTTTATCTTCGTGCAAGACTCTACAATTATCTGTATTTTAAAGTTATCTGTTTATTAAGCTCTAGTGTCTACACAGTCTCTGTATTATAAATGCCTTGCTTTCTACTTTTTTTTAAATCACTCAAATCAACTCTTGTGAAACACAGGCACTCTGCAATTTTCTTCTTTCACATGTCTCCTGTACTCCATTCCTACCGACTTCCGGGCAAAACTTCTGAGTACAGAACACTCTAAATTGGTCTTAGCACATTTTCTTTTGTACTTACATTGTTAGGAATATGATACAGTTTCCATGTTTGTGATCATCTCATTAAAAATTAGTAGGAGGAATGTTAGCAGGCACATAACCTTACCAATACAGGTCTAACTTTGTAAATTAAACACGCCTTGCATGTATGTATTATTTATTCCTGTTTGCTTTTAGGTGTTAGCACATGCATGTTCACTAGCACTATCTTTGCATTTAGAAGTTCTCTGCATTTTGGGAGAAAAATCATATATAATATATATTATATATGAATATATATATATATATATTCATGATTTGGAATTGGTTAAGTCAAGCCACCAAGAAGTTAGGGCAAAGAGAAAATTAAAGTTATTCTAAGAATCTATTCAAAAATATTTTAGGAAAAATTAAAAGAAAAGAAAAACTCAACATTTAATAAGTAATCTCACTTAGGTACAAAGATTTCATGTAACATATATGGCAAGCTCTATTTATATGGAAGTTTCTCCCTTCTACTCTTAAGGCAATTGGATATAAAAGTATTGCGTGCAGTAATATTCTAGAATAAATAACATTAGAAGCAGAGAACAGATAGCAGCCAAAGGAATTAGCTACAGAATGTTTGCCCAGCTCCAAACTCTGGGTCACCGTTTAAGTATTTATTTATTTTTTAAATTTTTTAAATGTGTTGCTGTTTGAATACATGCCTCCATTTTCCCATCACCACTTTTTCCCGCCCCACCCACCCTCCATCATTTCCCCCTTTGGCTTTGTCCATGGGTCCTTTATACATGTTCTTTGATGAACCTTCCTCCATCTTTCCTCTGTTATCTCTCTCCCTCTTGCCCTCTAATCACTGTCAGTTTGTTCTTTATTTCATTGTTTCTGGTTCTATTTTGCTTACTCATTTGTTTTGTTGATTAGGTTCCACTTATAGGTGACATCATATGCTATTTCTCTTTCACCACCTGGCTTACTTCACTTAGCATAATGCTCTCCAGTTCCATCGATGCTGTCATGAAGGATAGGAGCTCCTCCTTTCTTTCTACTGCATAGTACTACTGCATAGTACTCCACTGTGTAAATGTGCCACAGTTTTTTGATCCACTTGTTTACTGATGGGCACTTAGGCTGTTTCCAGCACTTGGTTATTGTAAATTGGGTTGCTATGAACATTGGGGTGCATAGGTCCTTTTGAATTGGTATTTCAGTATTCTTAGGAAATAATCTCAGCAGTGGAAATGCTAGGTCAAAAGACAGTTCCATTTTTAGTTTTTTGAGGAAATTCCATACTGTTTGCCATAGTGGCTGCACCAGTCTGCATTCCCACCAACAACGCACTAGGGTTCCCTTCCAGGAAGACAAACAATTCAACTAAAAATGGACAGAGAACCTGAACAGATACTTCTCCAAGGAGGACATACACAGGGACCAGGGACATATGAAAGGATGCTTGGCATCACTAGCTATCAGAGAGATACAAATTAAAACCACAATGAGATACCACTTCACATGGGTCATAATGGCCATCATTAATAAATCAACAAACAACAAGTGCTGGCAAGGTTGTGGAGGAAATATTATTTATTATTATTCTTTTTGACACAACACATACATCATATTAATTTAACTTCATATACAGTTTATATATATTATATGTGATATATTACATTATGTATTTAATATCTAAATATCACACAATAATGTAATTTTTACATACACTATAATATAATGCACACTTATATATTTAAAATTTTATATATAATATAATATATGATATATTTACACAATTATTAATATATAATATAATATATTATATTGAAACTCATAGAAACAGAATAGATTGGTGGATCTATTGGTGGATCTAATGACTATAAATATATAGAATATGTAGACTGTCTATACTATAATATTGATATATTATATAGTTATATAATATATAGTATAATAGACATTCTACATATTCTATGCATTTATAGTCATTATATTATTATATAAACAGATTCTGTATAATATACAATGAGATATATACAGATAATAGTTTGATTTGACATATGCATACTTTGTAAAATAATTACTACAATAAGTTTAGTTAACATCTATTACCTCACAAATTTTTTTTCTTGTAATGAGAACTTTTAAGATTTACTCTCTTTGCAACTTTCAAATATTCAATAGTATTGTTGCTGCACATTATGTCCCCAGATCTTATAACTGGAAGTGTATGCCCTTTGGCCACCTTCACCCACTTCACCCAACCCCCATGTCCTGCTTCTGTCATCCACCAATCTATTCTGTTTCTATGAGTTTCAATTTTTTTAGATTCCACATATAGTGGGATCATACAGTATATACCTTTTCAATCTGACTCATTTCACTTAACATAATGCCTTCAAGGCCCATCCATGCTATTATAACTGGCAGGATTTCCTTTTTATGGCTGGATAATATTCCATATTATAACACAGGAGCTCCAAGACAAGTAGCTGCTTAAGTGTTTGTGATATTCAAAAAAACCACCTGGAGGACCAGAAGATATGGACAAGCTGTTCATTACTCACATTATAGGGGTGTGCCCCAATGGCAGCAGTTCAGTACAAGAGAAGCTGCACCCCATCTCCAGCCCTGGCCCTACTTACAGGGTAGAGAGGGAACACTGGCAGTGGGGAGGGTTCTGTGGTAGTGTGTGAAAGTGCTACAGGTTTATGATAAACACAGGAGCCTTGAGAAGGCTGGGACTCCACATACAGCCCATTTTACTCATTTCTTATGGCTGCTGGCCACTTAACCACCTGTTCTCTGAGGTGGAGGGGCTATGTCCTGAGTTACCCCAGCTCCACCCTGACATTGCTCCTCTACCTCACAATCTTCACATTAGTTCTTCCAGGCAGGGAGTCCCTGGGAGATGAGAGCATTGGTGCACTGCAACCATATGCCACTAATATAGTATAGGCTGCACCCTAAGAGGAGGAGAAGAAGGCAGAGACTGAGAATGCCAAGGGGGACATGACCCCACCAGATACCCAAGGAATTTCACTTAATGCATCCAGAGCCTGAGACATGTTATGAGAGTTATCAGGGCCATACACACAACACTCAGTGTGTAAGTTTCTCCCTGGGCTGCCGTTAAGAGGTCTAAAGCCATGAGGTCCTGCAAAACAACTCTTCTCATTTGTGAGACTTCCTCCGACACTGTGGATATAGCATTTCTAGTTTGGTGAAGAGCTAAAGCAGTATTATTTGCTAAGGCAGTTATGGCAGTGTGCTTAAGGATCGTTCCTGCAGAAGGTACAAATGTGGCAAAAGGTTAGAACCCCAGCCAGCTTATCTTACTCAGTGATGGGGCTGACATGAGTCTCAATTCTGGGTGATATATCCAGAAACATGTCTATCACTTGACCCAGGATGTAAGGCTTTCCCCAGGTACAGTTGTAATGCAGGTAGGGCCACCCATAATGTCTGAAAGCCCAGAGGGTTCCCCATGGAAAAGAGTGAACCCCCATTCTGAGTGAAGCATTCTCTTTCCCCCAGGCATCCTCTGCTGGTGATGAGTTGGCAGAGGTCTCTGGTGGTCCAGCCCATTAGCTGGGCAGTGTCATTGGTGGTTCCACTGTGGCATTCAATACACAGTGGCACAGGTTGCTGCAGCTCCACCTACTGGGCTGCCAACTACCCTAAGCTGTCCCAAATCGCATAGCTAAGACACAGTTTACCCCAGTTTACCTGTTCCTGTACGAGCACAAACACTGACGGAATGGTGTGATTGTAGAGGATGTCAGAGTTAACTCTATGTTTGCTGCCAATTCGACTTTGTCTGGTTGGTGGGGTGCATCTACCAGGGAAGTCCTGCAGGGGCTGTGGTCAGGAACTCTGTGCAGATCCCACAGTCTGACCGGTTGCTCACAGCAACCAGCATGCCTGCCCATTGGAGGAAGGTGTTGCTTCCACAGAATCCAACCAGACAACCCTCGAGAATGTGACATTGAAATGAGGTAAACAAGGTTATAGTATACATTCTATGAAAACAGAAAGAACACAAAGGTTAATGAACACAGAAAATCATACCAGTTTCTGAGTCTACAGGATTGTCGTATGAGAAGACATCCAAATACAAGTCTTTTGCTGGAATAAAATTAAGGAGTGACAATCTATTAGATCCTCTTTGTCTGTAGTTTAAATGTCCCTCATAATATCATCAGGTGCTCAGGTGAATTCTGTATGTTTGACACTACATCAGTAGTTCCCAATAATTCCAACTCAAAAGAGAAAGAAAAATGAAATATTGGTTTGAAAGAAAACTTGGAAAATTTAGGATCCAGACTAGTTTTTAGGAAAGAAATGGAATTTTACAGTTTACTTAATTAGAGTCTACTTTCCATAATTGTGTATAACAGATTTCACTGAAAATATTTTTCTCCTAAAGTCACCGTTATTTTTATCAAAGAGCCAAATCACCACCAATTCATTTATTGCATTAAGTCCAGTTTCAATTGGGCCTGATTATTTGCATAAACACAATAGGAATAACAATCGATCACATCAGTTTTCGTAAATCTACTTTGCTGGAACATTAAAAGAAATTCCTAGGCTGAGCTTTAAGGAGCCCATTGGGTCTGGGAAGCCCAGCCACACTGTTGCCATCAGGCTTTGCTTGTAGTACCTGCCGATTTGAGTGAGTTTTTTCAAGTTCTCGAGGTCTCCAAAATGTCTTGAGTTTCTTCCCTGGCCATCTTTCAAGAAAGCAACATTTGCTCCTTAACTGGAAAGAATGCCATGAACTATGTGACTGAGAAAGGTACCAGGCCATTTCTCCAAGGGCTTTTCAAGTCCATATTAATTCCTTAAGGGTCTCGGTGACATCCAGAGCCCAGACATGTCTCTTTTGATTATGACATTCCAGACAAAGACTTGGTTAATAAAATCACAGTTGTAAACTGGCTGTATGCATCTTGTTATGAAGAAATCAGATTCTTACTGGATTTATGCAAACAAACATATTGCCATGGAAAAAATAATACTCACTAAGAGTTTCCAAATTCCAGAAGGATCAGATAGTGAGAAAAACATAAATATCTCAACATTGCGTTTGAAAGTACAACTTAACCAAATTGCACTACAAAAAAAGACAGTGTTCTTGTTTCTGAAAAAACAGATTAAAAAATAGCAATATTTTTCAAAAAAAGTTATAAAAGCCATACTTATCTTCATTTTATTATGTCCCATAATTAATTTCTGTGTATCCTGATTATCCGCATCCACCTCTATAAATCCAGTCATCTCAGAGTTCCAGCAATCTTCACTCAGTTCAAAGGTATGATCCAAGAATCCATTCTCAGAAGTATGCAATTCAAAACAAGTCAGAGTCCTTTACATGAACCCCTCCAAAGACATAATACCAGAGTCTGTCCAGAAGGTATCCAGCCATGTAATATGAAAAATAGAGACATTTATTGGAAGAAATACAAGATACAAGAAACATTGTACACAGGGCAATGATGTCTCGGTCCCCTTCAAATTAGGCACCTTGGGACCTCACATAGTTCTCCCAAATGCCATCAGCTGCCCTGTTGTATTTCCCTGAATCTCATTGATGGTCTGAAGTCTGTTCCATTTCAAGGTGATTTTAGTTTTGGGAAAACCCAGAAGTCACAGGGAGCCAAATCTGACCTGTAGAGGGGCTGAGTCACCTGGGTGATTTGATGTTTTGCTAAAAAACTCTGTACAAGATGTGGTACATGAACAGGTGAATTGTCATGATGAAGCCACCAACCACTGGTTACTCATAGCTGTGGTCTTATGAATCATCTGAATAGTTTCCATGGGAGAAGTTTCAAGCTTAATGTAAACTTTGATGCAGATTCATTGCTCTCCTCACTCAGGCATTTTGGATGTGATGGCCACATAATACACGTGCTCACCTGTGTGCATCTACCACTCTCACTGACTAGTATGGTGAAGTCATCATTGCTTATGCATGCATGTTCCAGTCCACTCTCCTTGGCCACCAGGTTACATGGATGCCTCACAAACTGCTCTCATTATATTAACAATGGCTGCATTTTTCCCGGACAGACCTCATATAGTTTTGCAAATGCATTAAAACAAAAACAATGACTGTTTATAAATGACACAACTTATAATGACATGGCCATAGGCCTGATTATAATGCAATTGACAAAGAAATTTGCTTTCCTGCAACAACATTTTAAAACAACTAAAATTACAAATGAAAATATGTCAGAATTTATAATTTCTAGAACATCTACTTTAATAATAAAACATGCATATACAATTAGAACATACTTATTATTTCTTTATTTGACAAAACTTCCTCTGTACTTTAAGCATATTAAATAGGCCTAATTAATTAATGAACTTCTCTTCTCTGAAAGAGGGAGAACACATTATTGAAGTATTCCAGGGGCCCATTGGAATAACTCCAGGGAATTTCTCAGTTAACAAGTCAAACTTCGAACTTTGAGAAGAGTGTCAAACAAACTTAACCAAAAGAATATAACATAATTTTTTTTCTAAAAGTACACATTTTTATGGTAATAACATTGAAAAGCATTAATTAAACTTAAAACTTCTTTTATATCAAATAAGTTACCCAGACCACAGGATCCTGCTTACTTTATATGTGTTTACTTTCTTTAGTCCCCAAAAATATTACAGTCTAGTTGTGCCATCCAGACGCAGAAGATGCACCACATGTAACTCAGAGCATATATCACATACAGACCATACACACAAAGGCTGAACACATAAAGGCTATGCACATAATTTTAATTACTAATGTGTGTAGAGAAAGCACAAGATCTTTTCATGTGCTTGTCTTCCTGCTTCTTCCCTCTGTATAATCCTTCCTCAACTTGCACGCACATACACTCTGCAGTGTTCCCAGTCCCTTTTAGTTTGCTCTTTTCACATGTCCAGAAATGAGAACAACTTACTTTTAACTCTATGTCCTTCAAAATATATTGCTGTAAGTTACACATTTTATTACCAAAACTATATATTCTTTGCCAACTTAAATAGACTTCCAATTTTAGTGACAATTAAAAGCAAGAAATTAGCATTCGTTATTTAGATTGACAAATTTATGAGTACATTTTATGATTTTCAGAAATAGTTCTCCCCCCATTGGCAAATACATCATATTTTTATTCATGGTGATTACTGCATTTTTTAGCATGCCCCAAAGTGAGATGTTTCATTATCTAGTGTCCTTGACAACTGTTGCAGATGCTGAAGAAGAGGTGGGGGAGATACCAGCCCTGGGCATGTTCCTAGGACTGCAGCACCTGAGCCTCTGGAAGGAGAATTCAGAGTGTTTAAAAGACCCATTTTTTTCCTTTTCTTCCTGAGTTTTACTACCTGAGAAGGGAGTAAAATCTTTTCTCTTCTTTAAACCATCAATTTAAATCCTTTCTGAGCAGAATATACTGTAACAACATGAAAACTCACACATTAGAGATCTTAATCCATTTACTAGATCTTTAGTGAAACAATTCTAATTAGTGTAAAATGTGACCTAAGCTGCTCCTTTTCAAAACAGAAATAAAAACAAAGTCTAAAGCAAAGGAAAAACTTTAAGAAAGGACTGGGACTAGCCCTAGAAACTTCTCTCTTCATTTTTCTCTCTAACTTATGCTCCCCCTACTTTTACTTTGGCTTCTTCCTCCTTTTCCCCATGCAGGTCCTCTTTTGTCTTTAAAAGTTCTATGAGGCCCACAGGAGCATTGGGAGCATCACCCGATACTGGCACACCACCCTGGGATTTCCTCCAGTGACTTCTCTGGGAATCTATCTCCATTCCCAGGATTCCCCCCAGTATTCGTGGTTGGGATTCCCTGGCTATTCCCAGTATCCCCTCTGGGGCTCCCCCACCTGACATGTTGTCATATGCAGTCAACTCAAAAGAGGTATTTTCCAGAATATCTCATTCATGATGCCAACACGAGTGCTCCAAGATGGGGAGCTGCTTAAGTATTCATGATATTTTGAAAAAAACCACCAGCAGATGTGGACCTGCCATTCATTACTCACATTACAGTGGAGTGCACCACTGGCAGCAGATCAATGTGAGAAAGACCACATTCTACTTCCAGCCTTGGTGCTACTTATAAAGGTAGGGCCAGAGCAGTGGCAGCAGGGAGGGAGCCGCATTAATGTGTGAAAATGCTACAGGTTTGTGATAAACACAGGGACCTTGAGAATGCAGGAGCTCCAGATATAGCCTGTTTTCCTCATTCCTTATGGATGCTGACCAGGCAGCCACCTATTCCCTGAGGCAGAAGGGCTGTGTCCTGAGTTATTCCACAGTTAGATAGATATAGATAGATACAGATATATAGATATAGATAGATATAATTTGCTTTATGTGTCCATTTAATGAGTGAATAAATGTAATCACATATTATATGCATATCTTGGCTATTTTAAATAATACTGAAATAAACATGGAGTTGCAGATATCTGTTTGAGATAGTTATTTTGTTTTTTAATGGATATTTATACCCAGAAGTAAAATTGCTGCATTATATAGTAACTCTATTTTTAATTTTTCTAAGAACATCTATACTGTTTTTCTTTGTGGCTGCACCAATTAACATCCTATCAACAGCGCGTGAGGATTTCTTTTTCTCCACATCTTCACTAACATTTGTTGTTACCTCTTGTCCTTTTAATGACAGCCACTCTAACAAGTGTGGAGTTGTATGTCATTGTGGTAATATTTTAATTTTCCTGATGATTAGTGATGTTGAGCACTTTTTATGTACTTTTGGCTCTTATATGTCTTCTTTGGGAAAATGCCTGTTCAGTTTCTCTGCCCATTTTATAAAAAAATATTTTATTTAATTATTTTTAGACAGAGGGAAAGGGAAGGAGAAAGAGAGTGAGAGAAATATCAATGTGTAAGAGAAACCTTGATTGTTTGCCTCCTGATTGGTTTCCTCTTACGTGTGCCCTAACTGGGCACTGAACTGCAACCCAGGCACCTGCCCTGACTGGGAAACAGACTGATAACTATTCGCTTTGCTGTGTAATGCCCAACCGAGCCACTCTGGTCAAGGCATCTGCCCACTTTTAAATTGGATTGCTTAGTTTTGGAGGGGTTCTTTTTTTTGTTTTTTTTTGGGGGGGGGTGTTGAGTTGTATTTGTTTTTTTTATATTTTTTGGTATTAATCTCTTATCAGATATATAATGTGCAAATATTATCTCCCATTAGGTGGGTTGCTTTCTTATTTTGTTGATGGTTCCTTTGCTGTGCAGAAGCTTTTAAGTTTGATGTAGACCCACTTATTTATTGTTGCTTCTGTTGCCTTTACTTTTGGTGAGAAGTTAATCTCTTGTCAGCAGCATAAAACTGGATCTTGTGGGTTTTCTTAAATCCATTCAGCCACTCTATGTCGTTTTTTTAAGTCCTCACCTGAGCATATGCTCACCGGTTCTAGAGAGAGAGGGAGGTAGAAAGAGAGAGAGAGATGGAGAAACATCTATTGGTTGCCCCACACAAGTGCCCCAAATGGAAATGAAATGTACAACCCAGGCATATGACCTGACTTGGGATCAAACCCACAACCCTCTGGCGCTCAAGACGATGCTCCAAACTGAGGCACTTGGCCAGGACCACTCTTTTGATTGGAGAATTTAGACCACTTTCATTTAAAGTAATTATTGATAGGTATGGACTTATTGTTTTCTGTTCATTTTTTTCTGATATTTTAGTAATTACTTTGTAATTACTAAATAAATATCTGTTCCTCTTTTTGTCTCTTTTTGGTAATTTGATGATTTTCTGTAGTGATAGGCTTAGATTCCTTTCTCTTTATTCCAACACTTCATCATGCTCCCTGCATGGATAAACTAATAGTGGAGAGTTTGCAGATGTTTCTAACAAGAATCATGTTACATAATGGTATAAAATCATTCTCATAAAATGAAGAGTCTGAGAAGGCAGAGGGAACACCTGTAGCCAATGGCACTAGCGACTGGCAAAGATGCTTGATAACCACTTGGCAAAGCCTGACAGAAGGACTGGAAGCTATGGCAATAGGAATCTGATAGCAGAGCAAATATAGCAATCAAAGAGTTTTGGCTCTGCTTGGTGCTGCACACGCTTGGGATCGAGTTCTAAATCTGTACACTTTAGTTGTCTAGGAATTTGGACCAGGTATTTAACCTATGTGTCTCAGTTCTATCATCAGTGTTAGCTAATAATGGTATTGGCAGTGATAGTGGTAATTGAAAGAACTAGGCACTCAGTGTAAGAGGGTTGAGTTTCAATGAAGTGACTATTTCCTGGGAAAGAAGTTTTAAATTCAGAAAAAAAAAGGTAGTAATGAACAGACTGATGTCTGCAGAAATCCCACCAGATAAAAACAATGCAGGCATTTGACTTCTTGTACTAAAAACTTGCTCTCAGGAATAAGAGGGAGGGGACTTGGTCTGAGGAATGAGACCAAATCAGACTTCCTAGAAATGGGCCACACACAAAAGCTCAACAACACATTGGCTAACTCCTGCTCTGACTAAGCCTAACTCATTTTTTGTTTACTAAAATCCAACAACATTAACTAATAACTTTGAATCACATTAACCAATAGCTAATAAAGTTAAACCTGATCATTATTATTATGCACATTTATCCAGAAATATACATCATAATTCTGGCATACCCCTGCATGAGATAAATGAGCAATATACGTAATAGACCTGCTTTTCTAAGTGGTAGGTCATGGTGCGGATCTATGATGCCATTTGAAATCAGTGATGTAAGCTTCTTATTTTTTAAAATACATGAACATTAATTTTCCTGTATTTGTTCAATTGAGTTATGAGCCTATAAGTTCAAAATTCATTCAATAAATTTCAAGACTAGGTAAGTTTTATTTTAAGGAAGATGGAGGGAAAGATTTCTTTTTTTGTCTGGGTAACTTATTTTTTTATCTTTATTTCTTTATTGTGATTTCTATTACTAAAAATATCAGAGTGAAATCTTAGTTTGGGAACAGCATTTCTTGGAGTCCTAAAGTATTCCAGAAAAAAATAAATATAAATGGCTTTTGTTGTTTAAAAAATACTGCTGAAAAAAATTTGAATAAGGCATATATATTAGATAATAATACAGTATCAATGCCAATTGTCTGATTTTGACAATTGTACTGTGGTTATGTATAATAATATTCTTATTTTTCAGGAAATACACACTGAAGTCCTAAGGGACAAAGGACTTGATGTCTGCAACTTAAACAGTTCAGAAAATGTGGAGGGGGCAGGGACAAAAAACAAATAATAAAGTAAATATATTGAAATCCTACTGCTTCTGGAATCTAGATGAAGGATACACTGGATTATTGGTACTATATTTACGACTTTTTTGTTCTGACACTATTTCAAAATAAGTCTTATTCAGCACAAGTCTCACAATGTTATTCAGCAGTAGTCTCAAAATATTATACTGACTTTATGGAAAATGGTATGAAAATAAATGTAAGACTTGAAGAATGCAATATCAGTCACCATATTAATTATTTATGGCATGTTTACTTCAGTGTAGGAACCTGCATACCATTTTCTAATATTCTAATGGTAGTATGTTATATGTGAGTTAAAGTTATTTTTGAATCCCATGAATTTAGTGTTTGACTTTATTTTTTAACTTTTATTGAATTTATTGGGATGACATTGATTAATAAAAGTATATAGGTTTCAGGTGTACAATTCTATAACACATCATCTGTATATTGTACTGTGTGTTCACCACCCCTAGTCAAGTCTCCTCCCATCGCCATTTAACATCTCTTTATCTTTTTCTTCCTTCCCCTCCTTTCCCCTTTACCTCTTGTAATCCCTGTACTAATGTCTGTGTCTATGTTTTTTTTTCTTTGTCAAATCCTTTTACACTTTTTACCCAGCCTCTTAACCCTCCACCCCTTTGAGCTGTTTGTTCTCTATATCTATGAGTTTGTTTCTATTTTGTTAGTCTATTTTGTTCATTAGATTCCACATGTGAGTGAAATCATATGGTACTTGGCTTTCTCTGGCTGGCTTGTTTCACTTATCATAATACTGTCTAGGTCCATTCACAAAAGGTAAGACTTCCTTATTTTTTTTATGGCTGAGTAAATGTACCACAGCTTTTTTATATATTCATCTACTGATAGGCTTTCAAATCTTGGCTATTGTAAATAATGCTGCAATAAACATAAAGATGTATATATTCTTTTGAATTTGTGTTTCAAGTGTCTTCAGATATATTCCCCAAAGTGGAATTGCTAGGTCATAAGGCAGTTCCACTTTTAATTTTTGAGCTAACTCCATACTGTCTTCCACAGTGGGCGCACCAGTCTGCATTCCCACCAACAGTGCAAAAGGGTTCCTTCCCTTTTTTCCACATTCTTGCCAATAATTTCTGTTTGTTGATTTATTGACGACAGCCATTCTGACAGATGAGAGGTGATATCTAATTGTGTGTGTTCTTTTAATACTCACCTGAGGATATTTTTTTTATTGATTTTAGAGAGAAAGGAAGAAAGGAAGGAAGGAAGGAAGGAAGGAAGGAAGGAAGGAAGGAAGGAAGGAAGGAAGGAAGGAAGGAAGGAGAAAGAAAGAAAGAAAGAAAGAAAGAAAGAAAGAAAGAAGGAAGGAAGGAAGGAAGGAAGGAAGGAAGGAAGGAAGGAAGGAAGGAAGGAAGAAAGAAAGAAAGAAAGAAAGAAAGAAAGAAAGAAAGAAAGAAAGAAAGAAAGAAAGAAAGAAAGAAAGAAAGAAAGAAAGAAAGAAAGAAAGAAAGAAGAGAAAAGAAAGAGAAACATCAATTGGTTGCCTCTCTTACATGCCCAGACTGGGGATCAAACCGCAAACTTGGTGTGTGCCTTGACCAGGAATGGAACCTGAAACCCTTTAATGCACAAGATGATACTCCAGCCAACTGAGTCACCCAACCAGGGCTCTCATTGCAGTTTTAATTTGCATTTCTCTGATAATTAGTGACATTAAGCATCATTTCATATGTCTATTGGCTAACTATGCATCCTCTTCAGAGAACTACCTGTTTAGGTCCTTAGCCCACTTTTTAATTGGATTGTTTGTTTGTTTGTTGGTGTGGAAAATTATATTTCAATAGATTTTGAATATTAACCCCTTATCAGATACATCATTGGTGAATATGTTCACCCATTCAGTGGGCGGTCTTTTCATTTTTGACAGCTTCCTTTACTGTGTAAAAATTTTTTAGATTGGTATAGTTTCATTTGTCTATTTTTCTTTTGTTTCCTTTGTCAATGGTGATACATCAGAAAACATATTTCTATGAGTAATGTCTAAGATTTTACTGTCTATATTTTCTTCTAGGATTTTTTATGGTTTTGAGTCTTAATTGACCATAAAGATGTGAGTTTATTTCTCACCATTCTGTTCCATTGATCTATATGTCTATTTTTATGCCAGCATCATGCTGTTTTGATTACTATGTCCATGAGATATAGTTTGATATCAGATAGCACAATTCCTCCAACTTTGTTCTTCTTTCTCAAGAATTTTGTGGCTATTTTGGGTCTTTTATTGTTACATATAAATTTTTGGAATACTTTTTCTAGTTCTGTGAAATATAACATTGGTATCTTGATAGAAATTGCATTGAATCTATTGATTGGTTTGGGTAGTATGGACATTTTAATGATGTTAATTCTTATACATGAACACAGTATATCCTTCCACTTATTTGTATCTTCTTCACTTTTTTTCTTCAGTGTCTTATAATTTTTTGAGAATACGTCTTTTATATCCTTGGTTAAATGTATTCCTAAGTATTTTTTAATGCAATTGTAAATTGTATTGTTTTCTTAGTTTCCCTTAATTGAATTTTCCCTATTAATGATTACCCACGTTGGATGTCAAAAAAAGAGTTTGTTAATTTAACAAAAAAAATTATAATATTCTCATTATTTTCCTCATTAAATACACATTATTAGAGTAATGCTTATTTTAAATGGGCATAATTATTAATAGAAAGAATGCACACATTAATTTTAAACCATAATGACTTTGGTTCTTTTTACTTTTATAGAAGTAATTCAGGCATAGTTGAATGCAATTTAATTTTTATTTAGCTGCACTTATTAATGATTCTATGGCAAACACAAGACAATGCAAAGCAAAGGTCATTGGACGGATGTTTATAGATAGTTACTTAATTTCTGTGCTACTATGACATTATCATATGTGAGACACTGCTATTTGATGTTAACTAAACTATGAGTAAACAACATAATATCCTCAATGAAAATGGCCATCCACTGAATGACTTTCTCGGTATAGTCTTATTTTATCTGGAAAGCCCTTCTATTTACTTTTCTTCTCTACTCCTTCTTTTTCTTTCTTATTTAAACCCTTAGTTCCATGAAACCCACTTCAGTATTTATTTTCTGTAAAAGGAATAAAATAATATAAAATGAACAAAAATATTAAGTGAATTCATTACTTTATTTCTTTTGTTCCTATTTACATGTTAGTGCTTTTCATTCTGCCTTCAGTCAGACTTATTCCATTGAAATGTTTTCTAAGTCATGAAATCAAATGTACTTTTCTTTGTCTCCATTTATTTTGATCTTTCAAATGCTTCAATATGAGCTAATAAAAATAAAAGGGCTTCACAATCAGATATACCATTCTTTGTGTCTTGGACTTGAGATTGCCATATAAAAAAGTGCCTTGGTATTTTGAACCACTTCTATACCTAGATTTCTATGTAAATGATATGGATGTAATATCCATCTTTCAAGCTTTTTGGAAGATGTTAATGAAATAATGGATGCCAAATAAGAAGGGCCTAAAACTTTAAAAAAAAATGAGTGTTATTCAATCAAAAAAAACTGCATCAGACAAAAACGCCCTAAGGGTTTGCAGGATGGTAGTGCCTAGAATGTTTCATAGGAAATGTGAAATCTTTAGTTATTAAAATGGTGAGCTTTGGGTAAACTAAAATGAATAAAATAATATATCGTTTGTGTAGAACCAAGGAAATCATATTCCAGAAAAGGTAAACAGACTAGTTAAGTTAGAACAGAGTTTCAGGGAAAAGAGTTGGGGGATGACTTAGAGAGATTTGAATCTGAAAATGCTATGTCAAGAAATTTAAACTTTGTCTTGAGTAAAAGAAGAGCTATTGAAGCTTCTTTTTGACAGGAGGGTGACTTTATTGAATCCAGCAATTAATGTAGATTGAGTTAGAGAAACATTGAATGCTATGATTTGGAGATTGGAAAAGAATACCCAAAGGGAAACCAATTTAGAGCTTATCACAGTTACACATACATGAACTTATAAGAGTTTGTCCTTAGTATTTTCCGCAAGAAGCATCAATAAAGAATAATATAATTTGTTCCATGATACAAATTTATAAAATTGTCATTTATCTAAATTTTGTGCATTACAGAAAAGGATGTTACATAAACAATTTGGAGTATTTTTGTCTTGTGTGATTAGAAGGAAAAATTTTATTAAAAACAAAAATTATACAAATCATGGGAGAGAATGCACTTTTGGTTATATGAAAATTTGGTTTTAAAGACTGATATTGGGTTGACATAACCACAGAAAAATTATCTGGAGACAGTTTGTCACATGAGCTTAGAACTGGAAAGAAATGGCATGCAAAGTATTCACCCATGTAATATGAAAAATAGAGACATTTATTGAAGAAGATACAAGATACAAGAAAATTGTACATAGGACAATAACACTTCAGACCCCTTCAAAGTAGGCACCTTGGGACCTCACACAGTTCTCCCAGTGCCATTAGCAACTGCACCATGATGTTCCTTCTCCTCTGGTAGCAGGGGCTGTGGAACGGATTTTGCCAACACATGTTTCATGTCAAAATCTCAGACACTGTAATTTTTTGGAATCCCCAAATCAGCTTCTAGTTGTCACACTGTAAGTCAACAATCTTTGTTGATTGAAGCCCATAAATGGTCAACATTCTCAGGTGTTCTGCTTGTTTCAGGCCTTCCAGAACATGGATCACTTTCAACAGATTCTTGATCATCTTTGAAGTGTATGTGCCACTCTGTTCTTTGCACTGCACTCATTGCCTCATTCCCAAAAGCCTTCTAAATCATCTGAATAGTTTCCACAGAGAATGGTCAAGCTTAAAACAAAATTTGATGCAGATTCATTGTTCTTCTTGCTCAGTCATCTTCAATGCAACAGCCACACTACAATATGCATGCTCACTCAATGGGGTCTACTGCCTCCACTGACTAGTACAGTGAAGTCATCATTGTTCACACATGCACATTCCAGTCCACTCTCCTTGGCTGCCAGGTTACATTGATGTCACACAAACTGTTCTTGTTATATTAACAATGGCTGGGCTTTTTCCAGCCAGACCTAGTATACAGTGCTAATATTAGTAGTATAAATTTAGGAGAAAAAAATTTTTTTAAAGATTTTATTTATTTATCTTTAGAGGGGAAGGGAAAGAGAGAGGGAGAGAAATATCAATGTATGGTTGCCTCTCATGGGTCCCCTGCTGGGAACTGGCCTGCAACCCAGGCATGTGCCCTAACTGGTAATCGAACTGCGATCTTTTGGTTCACAGGCCCACGCTCAATCCACTGAGCTACACCAGCCAGGGCAGAAAAATTTTTATATTTTAATTTTTTAAATTTTTTAATTGTTCAGTTATAGTTGTCCTATCTTTTCCCCATTTCTCCCCTGTGCCCGGTGCACCAACCCCTTCTCCCACAAAGGGAAAGGAACTACTAGCCATTGTAATCTGCCAAATGCTTAATACTGGATGATTTATTCCAATAGTGCCATGAATATTTTCTTTATTGCATTTACTAGTGCTCATTTGATCATTTATATATAGACATCCAAATATACACTCACTAGATCTAAACTCTCTTTTGGGAGTGTACCAAGAATTATGGCACTACTAGGAAGCCATTTTTTTTCTTCCCTCCTCCTCTTCCCTTGCCTCTCTCTTTTTGTGCCTTGGGGATTTTAGGCACTTGATCAAGTTGTTTGCTGGCACTGGAAGTTCCCAGCTTTCAACTCCACCCTTGGCTATCTCCCTTAGTCCCTCAGTTTGTAAGGAGGTGCAGCCAGCCTCCCCTCAAAGAGGGATTTGTAATGGGGTCCAGAGCTCAGGGTGTCCAGGAAATATTAAAAATATAGGATGTCCTCAGCCCCACAAGTCTGAACTGGGGAATGGGACATGTGGAACAGGGCCATTCACAGTTGTTTTGCATAGCAACAGTTTTGCAAATAACCTCTGGCATGGTCATTTAACATATCTATAACCTTTAACTGGTTTCATAGATCTGTTAAATAGCTATGGCCATGCTTTGAGCCAGGGGGATGGGAGTGACTTCCACCCAGGATGTAACTAGGAGGCAACTCCCCCTGGTTACAGCAACTGCATGAGAGCTTGGAGATGATTGGCTCCACACCATGGGGACACGCCTGCCTGGACTTACTATGGCAGCCCAGAAAAGCTGGAAGAATATGGGAATGCTGGCAGGTGTAACTGATTGTAGGAGGAGTTGGAAATGGGGCTGCATCGGAATATTGGCTCTGGGATTTAAACCCCGGTATGGCAGCCATGCTGGATAGTGGGGATCATGTGGCTCTGGTGAGAGTCAGGACCATGAGGTTTTGGGGTGCTCCCTTTTGCTACATGGCTTAGGAAGGAGGAGAGGCCTTTCTGGGAAGGAAAGGGGTGAAAGGACTCTTGTTGGTGGGCCATGAGAAGGTGCCACATGGTTTTGGATTAACTGGAGATCGCAGTAGCAACACAGCTGATGGTGCTGGAAACTGAGGAGCTGCCTGAGCCATGGATTGCTACTTCTTTTCCTGAGATACAGTACCCCAGACTGGGCAGAGGGAGAAGGAAGGACTGTGTGCATTGGAGGGTATTCTAAAGGACTTTAGTATTTTAATGAAGACATTAAGTCATTACTCTAAGTCTATATAACTTTTTAAATAAATAATTACTTTCCTTTTCACCAATCTCTGGCACTGAGAGACATCGTTCTCTGGTGGTGGGCAAGGGGAACCTAATATGGGGGGACCCCTGGAGCACAAGAGGGGGTCTGTTCAGTAATAGTATATCATTCACCACCACCCCAAGTCTGTTCTATAACAATTCTCCAATTACTACTCATTGCTTTAATGGGAGACAATATTTCTGAGAGGAGCCCTTTGTCCACTGACTAAGAATTGATAAAATAGAGATAAGAATTAAGTGTATTTGGTAAGTTTATATAAGAATCTTGATTCCAAAAACAGCAATGTGGAATTTATGACAGATAGTATTACTAACTGATTAAAAAGTGCTGTGCAGGGTTCTACATGTTTTATGTGAATTGCCTTCTTAAATTCCCATAGCTATTATATGGAATAATTACTACTATCAGGCCCATTTTAGAGATTGGGATGCTGAGGCACAAAGAAGTCAAAAAGCAGTGACCCTGGACTCAAAAAACAGGCCATTTGACTCCAGTGTTATCCAAGTGTCATATTCTATTAGTCTTATTTTCTGGCACATTTCATACAGAATCCTCTTCTTCCTTACACTTGAGGTCAGTCATTTAGGACAGGGACCCCTCCCCCATAGTCTGTTAGGAACCAGGCCTCGCAGCAGGTGAGTAAGCAGAGCTTTGCTTGCATTACTCCTCCTCCTGTCCCCACTCCCTGTCTGTGGAAAACCTGTCTTCCACAAAACTTGTTCCTGGTGCCAAAAATGTTGGAGATTTAGGAAGAAACAGAAGCCAAGTATTCTTTCCGTCATTTAAACACATATGAGGGGGACTCCAAAAAACAGAATTATCTTTTGGAGGGCAGGCCCCTTGCAGTACAGGCTTTCCCTGCGAGGTGAGTGTTCTAGGAACCCATCTGTGTCAACGTACCAGCTGGCATTGCTGTGAGAGGCTGTGTGGCTTCAGTGAATTTTTTTGCCTATTTTGTGGTGGGTGATTTTCAAGTGCACCTGCCCACACTGCTCTGAGTGTTCAGCAGTTTTTGACCAAAAAAAAGTATGATCTTCATGCCCCACTCTCCCCATTCACCTGATCTTACCCCAGGCCACTTTTTTTTATTTCCCCAAGGAAAAAAAATTTCAAAGGGAAACATGTTGTTGATGTGGAAGAGGTGGAAACAAAAACAGCAAAAGCACTAATGAGCATAAAATCAATGAGTTCAAAACTGTTTTGAGCAGTGGAAAAAATGTCTCAATAGGTGTATTGCATCAAATGGAGGGTACTTCAAAGGTGACTGAAATTTAAACATGTAAGAATAAATACACAATTTTCCATAAATAAATTCTGTTTTTGGGGGGGTTTCCCTTGTACAACTACGTGCTCTTCCTCCTTTGTGGGGACAAATACTATAAGTATTTTCATCTCCCTCTCTTCCAAGCCTTCCACAGAACACTGCTAACAGGCACATAAGAGATGTCAGAACATGGATCTTGTTCTTCAATCGAAAGCCTGACTCTCATTCAATTCCTCCCTTTTCAGATAAAGTAGTCTCAAACTCCAACTGAGTAAAGCATGTTGTAACTTTTTTCAGAAACTATTACAGTCCTTTGTGTACTATTTCATTAGTGTTTTCAAAAAATATTTATAACTCTGTAACAATTAAAATATCCAGTAAATTCCTATAATATTTAGTTCATTTGCATTCTTCCAGAAGAAACCTTAAACTTGTTAGATAACTTTAAACATTATATCTTGAGACAAATTATTTTGTTTCTCAGGATGCACCTTATAGTCATTCATCCTTACCAAAAGGAAGAAGAAAAAATAGTTTACATACAATGAAAATAATTGTAAACAATACCCAAGTGAACAAACAAATGCCAAGAACAATGAAAAAACACAACTGCAATACATCATTGTCTTATTTCTTTTTGAAAAAGAAACATTTCTAAAATACTATCCAAAAGAATTTTTGGTAGTTCTATACACATTCTTTATGTTGGGGGAAAAACTAATGAAGTGAATATAGAATTATGAAGGGAGCAGAAGAGGAACTTCACACTCAACTGTGAAGTTTCAAACAGGGCTCAGAGTTCACCTTCAAATAAGGTTGATATATTAAATTTTAATTTGCAAAGCCAGGAAAAGAGCAAAATGTATTCAACGGTTGTTCTTTAGGTTACATTTCTTTTTCTTTAAATAATTTGAGTTTTCAAAATCAATCACATTAATTAATTTATAACATTTATTCACCCATATTCGCTCTTTGTTTCCATAAACCTGGCATATGGTAATTTCTTATTCAGTATTTCCACAAGTTAGCATGCCTGTGCATGTCGCTCTTTTCTTTCTACACATCAATTTGTAATATTAAAAATGATTGTCAAACTAGAGCACCATCTTTCATGTTTCCTACAGCAGCTGCCAAAAATGTGTTTCACCAGCAGCTTAACAAGGCCAACACCTGGCACATATATAGTTTCAGTTGAGATAACACAAAAAAGCCATTTTTATTGACATGATTCTCACATAGCTATATAGAAAATAATCCTGAAATATCATAGGTGTACATTACTAGATAATTAAAATGTACTTTTACATGTGTAAAAGTACACAAGTAAAATCATATATAATATCATATCTGACTTGTTAATGTAAGCTAATAGTGAAGAGTACATTATCCTAGGTAAACCCTACTGATAGGAATACAGTAAAAATGTTTTGTTGGGTACATACAACAATGAATTACTAAGTCAAACATCAAATATACAGCATATTAATAATAGATAAAGACTGAAACTGGTTTCATATTCATGTCTTCCACTAGTTTAAGACCTTGAGCAAATTAGCCCCAACTGGTGTGACTCAGAGAATTGAGCGCCGACCTGTGAACCAAAGGGTCATCTGTTCAATTCCCAGTCAGGGCACATGCCTGGGTTCCCAGCCAGGTCCCCAGTAGGGGGCGTGTGAAAGGCAACAACACATTGATGTTTCTCTCCCTCTCTTTCTCCCTCCCTTCCCTTCTCAAAAATAAATAAATAAAATCATTTTTTTTAAAAAGACCTTCAACAAATTACCTATTCTCTCTATACTCATTTATAAAATTAAGAAAATAATAGCATCCTTCACACCCTCTAGCATTGCTGTAAGCTTATATCTAAAAAAATTGTTGAAGGAATTTTACAATGTTTTACACATAAAGGGACAATAAACATTAGCTATAATTAATATGGTTATTATTTCTACCATTATTACTATGATCCTAAACTTGGGAACTAATTGTCCATAACATTGGAATTTTCTTTGTCAATATTTTCATATATTCTTCTCTCCAGTAAATTGACCCTATTCCTTTTTTCTGTTCTCCAAGTGTCCCAGCTGAAGCATATACATATTCCATGAATATCATGGCACACAATTAAGTTAGAACTTCCAAATCCACCTTCAAATTCATTCAACTACTCATCTTGAAGTATTTTCAAAGATCATAGAACTTCTATTAGATATGATTTTCAAGATATATTTGAGTTCCTTAAATTCTTAATATTGAGAAGAAGAGAATGTCTCCCAACTTCATAATTTTCATTTCAGTATCTCCTAGAAATACATTTATAGTTTGAAAGCTAAAATACTTAGTGACAGTAACACTTTTGCTTCCAGTATGGCAGAGTATGATCCTCTGAAAACCCTACAGCAGATAACAACTGTAACTCAGGATAAAACACAACAAACAAACAAAGAAACAACAACAAATCTGAGGGTCTGGAGAGTGAACATATTAAGGTAGATTTTGGAGAGTACTCCAAACTTGGAAGAAAAACTCAGCAAAAGTTGAATTTCCAGTTTTTTTTCAGGGTTAGCCATAATAATACTCAGAACTAAGTTACTATTACTAGAACTAAGAAGTGAATGTAATGGTGAAGGTGAATTTTATGTTTCAACTTGACTAGATAATGGGGTGCCCAGATGTTTGTCTAAATATTTAATTCTGTGTGCATCTGTGAGGATGTTTCCAGGTGAGATTCACACTTGTATAATAGACTGACTAAAGCAGATTGTCATCCCCAGTCTTAGCTGGCACCGTCTGATCTACTGAGGGTCTGAATACAACAAAAAGATGAAGAAGGGAGAATTTCTTCTGTGACTGACATGAGTCTTCTGCCTTAAGGCTGGGACTTACACCACCACTGTTCCTGGTTTCTGACTTGCAGGAGACAGATTGTGGGGTTTCTCAGCTTCCATATTGTGTGGGGCACTTTTTATAATAAAATCCTGTTTATGTAGATATATATCCTACTGTGTCTGTTTCACTGGAGAGCCCTGACAAATGCAGTAGCATTATTAAGGTAAAAAAAAGTCCGTCATATTTTGTATGCTATCCGCAAACAACTAGTAAGTAAAATATAAAAATTCATTTGTAATAACATAAAAAACTTAAAATTTAGGGAAATATTTACATTTATACTAAAATCTAGAAAACATTGCTGAAAGAAATTTAAGAACTAAATAAATGAAAAAGATGATATGTTTATTAAGCAGAAAATTCAGAATTATTTAATTAATAATTCTCTCCTAATAGATCCATAGGTTGAAAGCAATTACCCTAAAATTCCAACAAGCTTTCTGGAGAAAATTGATGTTTTTTATAGCATTTATACTGAGATAAAAAGACCCCAAAAGCCAAAGTAATTTTATAAAATAAAATGAAATTTGATGACTTACACTATATAACATAAAGCTACAATAATCAAAGCTTGCGGTATTAGTGCAACAAAGGACATATGGTTCAATTGAACAATATCGAGTACAGAAAGAAATGTAAAAATATATTGTCAAAAGATTTCAAGGAGAGAAGAAGAAAAAAAGATTTCAATAAGGACATTGAGGAAATATTTTTTCAGGATATTATTTTTAAAAATTTTGATGGAACAACTAGCTGTATGTATAAAAAAATCAACCCTAACTTTGTAACATGCAAAATTCACTCAAGAAAAAGAATAAGCCCAAATGTAAATCTTTTGTTTAGAAGTAAACTTTTTTAAAGATTATTTTAAATTTTATTTTTAGAGAGAAGGGAAGGGAGGGAGAAAAGAGAGGAAAAGAAACATCAATGTGTGGTTGCCTGTCACGTGCCTCCTACTGGGGACTTGGACCGCAACCCAGGCATGTGCCCCAAAAGGGAATTGAACTCGCAACCCTTTGGTTCACAATCTTGTGCTCAATCCACCAAGCTATACTAGCCAGGGCCTAAATGTAAATCTTAAAACTATAAAACTTTCACAAGAAAGCTGAAGACAAAATCTTCACAGCCTTGCACTAGGGAAAGGTTTATTTGATAGGAATCATAAAATTACAGGGTGGGGATTGTCTGTGGGAGTGGGGGTAGGGCTGGGCAGAGGAAGGCAAAGGGGGAAAAATTGGGACATATTTGGAAAACAGAAAAACAATAAAATATTTATTAAAACTGAAAAATAAAATATTAAAAGTTGGCCTTTATTAAATGTGAAGTATTTCTCTTGAAAAGACATCATCAAGAAAACGAAAAGAAAGTCATAGATTGGGGTAAAATATTCACAATACCATATCTTACAAAGGACTTTTATCTATAATTTATAAAGCACTTAAGTTTGGAAAAGGGATTCAATAGAAAATGCTGTCCAGAAAAGATGTATAAATAGTAATTAAACAAATGAAAAGGTATTCACATAATTAGTCATCAGGGAAATATGAATTTAAACCATAATATGATGCCATAATACAGGTGTTGGAATGGCTAACATTAAGAAGCTTGCAAATACCATATGTTGGCAAGGATGTGGAATAATTGGCTCTCTCATATATCTCTGTAAAATAGTACAAAAGTTTAGGAAAGTTTGGCATTTTTTGGAGGGAAGTTAACTATAGACCTACTATAAGACCCACTCACCCCATTCCTCATTATTTGCCCCAAAGAACTTAAATTCTATGTCTACACAAAAATGTGGACAAAGGTGTTTATATAAGCTTATTTATAATAAACAGAATCTAGCAAAAATGTAAATGTCAATGAATAAGTAGATAAAATATTGAATATTTTTGCAAAGACACAAATGACTGATGTACTTGTCAACACAGATAAAACTCAAAATTATGCCAATTGACAGAAACCAACACAAAATACTATATACACTTTTATAAAAAATGTTAAGTCCAAACTAATTTATAAGGATAAAAAACAAATCAATGGTTCCCTTGGTAAAGGGCAGAAAAACACTGGGAGAGCATAGGAGTGAGGGTGTGGAGTCATCCTCCAAGATGAACTACAAAAATTCTCCCTTCAAGTATTCACACTCTTGTGGAATGCCCTCCCACAAGTACCAGGTCTGTATGATTCACTCTAGGGAGTTGGCTGCCACATAGTGAGGAAATCCAGGCAATCTAAGGAGAGGCCCACATAGCAAATATATGAGTTCATTTACCACCAGCCATGTGGGTGAACTACCTTGGCCACGGATCATCCAACACCAGCCAGCTTTCAGATGACTATAGCCAGGTCAACATTTTGATAGTAACTTCATAAGAGACTCTGGAACATCACCAACCAGCTAAGGTGCTTTTAAATTCCTAACCCAAAGAAGTGTGAGATAATAAATATTTGTTGTTTAAAGCTACTAAAGTTTGGGATAATTTGTTACATACAATAAAGAACTATTTTGGTAATAGAATTGGTTTGTTACCATTAACAAACACTTAAATTTGTGAGCACTGCTTTGCAATGTGGCAGTGGACACTGAGGATATAACAAACACTTAAAAAGCCTTGAACACATTATCCATAAAATTTGGGCTTTGATGAGCTATCAGTGACGACATGAAGGAGAGTGAGAAGAATCTTATTAGATACCAAAGGAGAGGAATTTATAGTGGCAGAGAGTTCAGAAAAACTGTTACCTATAGTAATGTAGAAGATAGAAAATGCACCTAATTACCCAGGTGATCTGTCTTAATGTGGTTATATCTATTAAAATCTATAGGCTACTGTGTCCTTTCATTGATCTTTTACCTACATATAAATTTGAGTTTATAGACCCCTGAAATGTTTGGGGGATTCCCTGGGTTCCTCCTCTTCAGATAAAACCATCGCTCTATTGACAATAACTTTTATTTTTTTAAATGGTGGTAAAGATGTCATAGAAAACCCATTGGAAGTTTTCAAAATGCCAGTGTTTAAATATTAAATGAATGGCCCATAAAAATATACTAAACTAATTTATCAGAAAAATAACTCATTGCCTATGCATTATTTATTGAAAAGGAAGGGGATAATCAGGGCAAATTAAGTCTTATATTTATTACTATTTATTTGCTGTTATATAAAGAACATATAAAGACCCCTAAATGATAAATTGGAACATTGTGAAAAAGATAAAATAATTCTTATCCTGAACTCATTTATTTCAAATAAGTAAAACAAAATTAAATAGGTGAATTAACATTCACCTAAAAATAAACATTTTATTTTTAGGGAGGTTTATGTTTATGTAATTGAATATATTATTTTTTTAAATATTGTAAACTCTAATATTGTCATGTTTATTCTGTTCCCAGTGACGAGAGTATTAGGTTATTAGCCTTACTAAAAGAAAGAGATGTTATATAATTATTTTCTTGAGCTAATATGTCACAGTGATTTGAGGAAAAATAAATCTGTCTCATGGAATTTAAATGGAATAATATCCATATAATTTGTATTATTTTATTTTTAACTATCTAGAAATGAAAGGTCACTGAGGATGAACTTATAAATAACTGTATAACCTTATCACATAGGAAATAATTTGAAAAGAGAGAAGAGTCAAGTTGTTATAAATTAAAATATATTTTGGTTTTTTAGCACCTAAACTTAGAATTAGTTGTTAAGATTATTCACAGATGTTGTTGAAGAAAAATAAACTATCATTGCCTTGTCATGTGCTTTACATTTATTAAAGGAATCATGTTCAAAATTGCAGAAGTCTGATATTTAGCATACTCAGATATCAAAGTAGATGTAGAGGTGATTTCAGACAGGTAACAGTATGTTTACCACTCTTCTTCCAATATTCTTAAAGCAAGAGTGGTTGTATGTGACTAGACATATGCATAAATTTTCTTCTTTTTCATTCTCCAAAAATGGTTTTGAAATTTTGCTCTCAGGCAAATATTTTTAAATTTTTTATTGTTATACTATTACAGTTGTTCCAATTATTTTGTCGAGTAGGATTTCTCAGTATTGATATCATTGGCATTTGGGGCTGAATAAATTTTGATTTGAAGGACTGCCTTTTGCATTATAAAATGTTTAGCAGCATCCCTGCTCTCTACCCACTAGATCCCAGTAATGCCCACCATCCCACCATCCCCCAGTTATTTCAATCCAAAATATTTCCAAAGTTTGTCTAATGCCTCTGGGGTGCAAATTCCTCCTTCTCCACTTGAGAACCATTGTTCCACAGTAGAAAAGAGAAACATCAGGGAGAAAGAGATGTGTCTCCTTCCCCTGTGATACACAAACACAGGCCACTGAGGGTTTCACAGCTGGACATTAAAGAGTTGGTTAGAACTGAATTTAAATATCAATATGAAAGAAATTTATTGCATAGGAAGATATTGGTAATTTCCTTTGGTACTTACTATTT
The DNA here is from genome assembly GCA_028533065.1 of Trachops cirrhosus. NCBI lineage: Eukaryota > Metazoa > Chordata > Mammalia > Chiroptera > Phyllostomidae > Trachops > Trachops cirrhosus. Next base: position 108,786,557 of record CM052538.1, read on the forward strand.
TTTTTTTTTTGCTATGAGGATTGGCACAAGATAGAAAGATCCTGCTGAAACTAGATAGTTGGCATAGTTCAATTTATACAATTTGGGAAATTATCTGAATTTGAATTGGTCTATGACTTGGACTGAATCACATGTCAATGAAATAATTACAGTGAAACCTTGGTTCTTGAACATCTCCCATTTTGAACAATTTGGTTCTCGACCAAGTTGTTCCAGAAAAATGCCTGTTATTGAACAAAACGGTTCTCGACCTGACAACTCTTTCATGCTGACATCTTATGATCAGTTAGGCATCTTTCAGACAACAACACAAAAAGAGAGTGTGTGGACATGAATATGATTTGGGTTTTGAAAAATCCTTTCTCAAATAGCCTTCCAGAAAAATTAAGCTTGAAAACCAAGGTTCCACTTAGAAACTTCAAAATACTTTAATGATTTTCTTTGCTAATGATCAGATTTACTCTTATATCTTTTTATGTGACCCAGCTATTCCCCAAAGTGCTTCATAACACGTCATGCATTTCCAATTAGCTGCAGTAAACTGCACGCTTTCTGACGGCAGAGCCTCGGCACTGTCTGTGAACAGCACTGCTCTCCTCAGGCCGGGACTGCCAGGACCTCTGCCTTGCTGCTCTTGTGTCAGGTTCAGAAACGTTAATCAATAATGGCACTTTTTTCCAGTGATCCCTTCTCAACCTCAGAATCCTCACCACTCTAAGAAATCTCTGTGAATTTACTGTAATTCACCTATAAAATTATCCTCTTTAATTTCTGGTCCAAAAGATAATGATGGACAACAACTAACATTTGCAATGTTCTTTAAAAGTAAAAAAATAAATAAATAAAACTCTTTTTAAGTTTCAAAACAGTGCTGTGATTTATGAAAAGAAAGTTTTGATATATTCTCATGAATGACACTAGGGAATGTTAAGTTCTTGTGACTTGCAATCTGCAAAGACAGTCCAAGTTACCTTTATTCTACAAAAGAGCTTCCTTATCCTCACCCTTAAATAAGACCCTATTTAAACCAGAATCAACTATGATGTATTCTGTATATTCCCTTTATGGTATTAAGAACAGTCTTAATTATTTTACCAATTTGTTTGTTCACTGGCTGAATGTTTATCTCCAAACAGCCCTAAGGGCCAGGGCCTTTGTTTAAATTAATTTTATTATAAATTTTGACACATAACAAATTTGTTTAGTTGCATTTCAGTGAATCAAAAATACCAAATCTTTCCATTTTAACAAAGCAAGCCATTTGTATACAGCAGTAATCTTAACTAGAAACCAAGCAGCCCTTATCTCCGGTTTGTAATTGTCCTGTTGTCCTTAAAGAACAGCTGACATCAGAGCTCTGGAGTGGACAGGACTGCTTGGGGTCTAATTAGTTGAGGGTCAAAGAAGGAAAACAAACCACAAGCAAACTCCACTTAGAAAGATGTCTCAGAGACAGAGAAGAGAAAGGATTCTGACTATAGCATTTACTTCCCTGAGTTACTGTGCAATTTGGTACAGCCCTTGGGAATTCTTGTCTGAATCCTTCAGAGAAACTATCAGCAAAAACTACAAGAGCTAACAAGTTAAAAAAATGTGCACAATTATGACATCAAAAATAAACCAAATAGAAAAAGAAAACTATGAGACTCTCAGAACCCAAGCCACTCTGCGTGGGAGCTTAGGTAATAGAGTAACACCCTAAGGAGGGGCAGAGGGTTTTTTCTCATTCTCTGTGGAGAGGTTGCATGCTTTGGCCCATGTAGGATTCTAGATAACATGGTGGTGACATGTTCGTTTTACATGTAAAAGTATAAATTGGCAGAGACCAGCCTGTTTCTGCATTGCAGGCAATAAATGCCTTAGTGGCAACAGTGACAGAAGATGGCAGCTTCAGCAGAGGCAGGAAGAGTTGCAGAGCTGCTTGAACAACAGGTTGTGACTTGAAACCTGCAAAGACAGTCCAATTTGGGGAGCTACTGTAAGATAGAAGGACAGTAACACGTGCCACAGGGCAGCCAAAAGCGTGTGTTCATATGCATGTGTGATAGATCTGAAAGACTTTTCCTTTTTTCAGAAAGATGTGGCTTTGGAAACCTAGGTTGGGAATGGCTGAATTGATTTAATTTTTCTATTTCTTTTTTTAACAGCACCCTAAGAAAACAAATGCAGCTAATTGACTACTTCAATTGAATCGACAAAAGAAACCTAATGAAAATCACATTACAAGTGAATAAAGCTAATGGTTTTATTTAACTGATTGATCCCCCAGTCAAAATAGTCACTCTGGTGATATGTCTTTTCTTAATTTCTAGGCTGAAGAAAAATAATAGATCTTGATTGATTTCCATTTATTAATTCACATTATGATTGAGAACCTATCTGCCTTTCTAGGTTTTGAAAACAGACTGCTGGAAAGACAGAAAGGAAGATTGTTCTCATAAAATTTACATCCTAGTGGAGAAACAAGGAAACAAATAAACAAATTAGTTAATTTCAGGTGGAGATAAGTATAGAGCAAAAATAAAAAATTGATTGGCATGTTAGTGACTGGGAGGTGAGGTGTCTAATTTACAATGGGCTTAAGGGGAGATATTCTAAAAGAACCTAAATAATGAAATAGAGTCAGACAAAAATCTGGGGGATTTTCATTCTGCAGAGAAGGAGGGCTGAGTGAGAAGGCTAAAATATAGGAAAATGTTGGCATGTTCAAAGAAGAAAAGAGAGGTCAGCATGACTGGAATTTAGTGAGAGAGAAGGGAAAGAGATCAAGTTACAGAGAGATTCAAGGGCAGATTTCATGGGACTTTAAAGATGATAATAATAAGTATAGATTTCATTTTGAGTGTGATGGGAAGCCATCAAAAGACTTGAAGCAGGGGAGTGATGTGATTTTATCAGCTACTTTGTGTGGAGACAGAATCTAGGGAGAAATGTGTAGTATTCAATGAAAATATATCTCCTTATTTCTCCTTCAATTTTAAATGATGGCCTTGCTGGTTAAAGTAGTCTTGCTTGTAGGTCCTTGCTTTTCATCAACTCGAATATTTCATGCCAAACTCTGCTGGCCTGAAATGTTTCTGGCGAGAAATCAGATGACAGTCTAATAGGAGATCCCTTGTAGTTAACTAACGGAAATTTTTCTTGCAGCTTTTAAGATTCTCTCTTTGTCTTTAAGCTTTACCACTTTAATTATGATATACCATGGTGTGTATCTCTTTGAGTCTGGGAAGTGCAGAGAGAGAGTCCAAAACTAGATGGACCCAAAGAGGCCTGCACCAAGACACATCATAATTAAATTTGGCAAAGGTTAAAGAAAGGGACAGAATCTTAAAAGCTGCAAGAAAAAAAGCAGTTAGTTAACTACAAAGGAGCTCCCATAAGAATGTCATCTGATTTCTAAACAGAAGCATTTCAGGCCAGAAGGGACTGGCATGAAATATCGAAGGGAATGAAAAGCAAGGACATACAACCAAGGCTAATTTATCCAGCAAGGTTATCACTTAAAATTGAAGGAGAAATAAAGAGCTTCCTACATAGGAACAAGCAAAGGAGTTTGCATGAACATTAAACCAATATTGCAACAAATGTTAAAGGACTTGCTAGAAGAAGAAGAAGAAGAAGAAGAAGAAGGAGAAGAAGGAGAAGAAGGAGAAGAAGGAGAAGAAGGAGAAGAAGGAGAAGAAGGAGAAGAAGGGGAAGAAGGGGAAGAAGGGGAAGAAGGGGAAGAAGGGGAAGAAGGGGAAGAAGGGGAAGAAGAGGAGGAAGAGAGAAAATGGTTATAAATAAAATGGCAATAATGACTTTATTTTTTACATCTCTGTTTATATTTCTAGAGAATTTTTTATTAATTATTGTTCAGTTGTCCCAACTTTTTCTCCATTGCTCACCCCTAGGTCATCCCTGCCTACTCCCAGTCAGTCTCCACCCATTTTCCATGCCCTATAAGTCCTCTAATTGTGTTCCTTTGCTTGCCCCTTCCCTTTCTTTCCCGTTATCCTCCTCCCTGCATGCCTATGGTCACTGGCAGTTTGTGTTTATTAATAGCTTTAAATGTAAAAGGCTTAAATGTTACAATCAAAAGATATAAGGCAGCTGGTTGTATAAGAAAACAAAACCCATATATATGTTGTCTCCAAGAGACCCAACTCAGAAGAAAAGATACCCACAGACTAAAAGTAAAGGAATGCAAAAAGATATTTCATGCAAATTGAAAAGAAAAAACACCTGTGGTAGCAATATTTATATCTGACAAAATAGACTTTAAAACCAAGGTTATAATAAGAGACAACGAACGACACTACATAATGATAAAGGGAACAATCCAAAAGAGGATATAACCAAAGTAAACATTTGCATACCCAACATAGAAGCATCTAAATATGTAAACCAAATCTTGATGGACATAAAGGGAGAGACTGACAGATATACAGTCATAGTAGGGGATTTTCACACCCTACTGACTTCAACATATAGATCTTCTGGGCAGAAAATCAGCATAAAGACAGCAGCTTCAATGGGTAGACTAGATCAAATATATTTAATTGATATCTACAGAGCATTTCACCCTGAAACAGCAGGTTATACATTCTTTTCAAGTGCTCATGGAACAATTTCTAGAACAGACCACATGTTAATACACAAAAAAGTCTCCATGAATTTAAGAAGATTAAAATCATATCAAGAATTTTTCTCATCATAATGCTATGAAATTAGAAATCAACCACAAGAAGAAGACTAAAAAATGCACAAACACATGGAAGATAAACAATACATTATTAAGCAATGAGTGGGTCAACCATGAGATCAAGGAAGAAATTAAAAGATACCTTGAAACAAATGAAAATGAGAACACAACAACCCAAAACCTGTGGAACACAGGTAATGCAATCCTAAGACAGAAATTCATAGTATTACAGGCCTATCTCAAAACACAAGAAAAAGCTTATACACAAAATAAAACTTTACACTTAAAGGAACTTGAAAGAGAATGACAAACAAAGCCAAACATGACTAGAAAGAAAGAAATAATAAGATCAGAGCTTAAATAAATAAAATAAATTCTAAAAAAGAGATTAAAAAAGTCAGTGAATGCAAGAGCTAGCTCTTTAAAAATACAAACAACATTGACAAAACTTTAACCAGACTCATCTAGAAAAAAAGAGAAAAGAGTCAAATAAATTAAAAAGAAATGAAAAGAGATAAATAACAACTGACACCAAAGAAATTCAAAGGATTGCAAGAAAATATTATGAACAACTATATGTCAACAAATTGGAAACCTGGACAAAATGGATAAATACCTAGAAACATAATATCTTCTAAAACTAAACCGGGAAGAATCAAAATATGTGAATAGACAAATTACACCTAGTGAAAATGAAGCAGATATCAAAAAAAAACTCCCAATAAACAAAAGTCCTGGACCAGAAAGCTTCACATGTGAACATTACCAAATATTTCAAGAACTAACACCTCTTTTCCACAACTATTTTTTAAAATTCAAAAGGTGGGAAGACTCCAAGCTCATTTTACAAAGCCAGCATTATCTTAATCCAAAACCAAATAAAGACAATATATAAAAATAAAATTATAGGCCGATATTCCTGATGAATATTGATGCTAAAATCCTCAAAAAAAAATGTGAGCAAACTGAATACAGTAATGCATCAAGAAGATCATTTTATGTTGCTGCCCCCTTTGTCAAATATTAATTGACCATAGAGATTTGGGTTTATTTCTGGGCTCTCTGTTCTGTTCCATTGGTCGATGTTCCTGTTTTTACACCAATACCGAGCTGTTTTGATTACAGTGGCCTTGTAATATAGTTTAGTATCAGGTATTGCGATCCCTC
>CM052538.1:108792907-108893782 GCA_028533065.1 Trachops cirrhosus
CTCCCTCTATTCCCACTTTGCTAAGTGTTTTTATCATAAATGGGTGCTGTACCTTATCAAATGCTTTTTCTGCATCTATTGATATGATCATGTGATTTTTGTCTTTGCTTTCATTTATGTGATGAATTACATTTTAAATGATTTTTTAAAATCTCATATTGTGTTGTTAAGCATATGCCAAAGTTTATTTCTTTAAACTTTTACAAGCCATCAGTATGGGAGGGAAAATTTTTTATGAATAATTTGTGTTCATGACATCTAAATGTACTTGAGCAAAACTCAGACTTTAGAAAACTCATGGGATTCTCAGGATGAATTATAATTAAGATCTTCCTGACAGGTTTAAAAGTGTAAATGTTAGCAAAAAGAAAAACACTTGTACCAATTTTATCAATTCATATACTTAGACTTTAATAGCCCACCAGTATTGTTCACTATTATGATTCTGATACTAGGTAAAAATCATGTTTAGAATGCTATGATAATATCTAAATAGTTGGAAAATTTTACAAATTCATCTCAAGTGTTTCATTAAGATTATCTAAACTAGCAAAATCAGTATTACCAAATTTTAGAGGAATTATTAGAATCAAAATATAATTAATACACATGTTTACAATACATATGTCTATATGTAATATGTATGTTTAAGTACAACTGAAATTAGACCTAAAAACAGTACAAAATCTTGTATAGAAACATATCTATGATCAAAAGCCATCATAATCTATCAAGTCCATTCCTATAACACTAATTCCATCACACCATTTTGTTCAAATACTTTTTTCTCCCAGACATTCCCAGTCAGTAAAAATCAAAGCCTTGGATTTTTAACTTTGTACCCCACTTCTGAAAAATTCTGCTCTGAATTTTTCTATGCACAATCTACCTTGCAATCTACAGATATAAGTTTTCAATGTCCCCACATATATTGGGCAACTCCATTCATCTCTTGTTCTTTTACTGAAATATCTAGGTATGAATCAAACCACTTTCTCAATAAACATTTCTATAACTATTTTATCTGAAGTTCTCTCTTCTTTCTCTGCATTCTGGTATTATGTAACACATTCTATAATTAAATTATCTATACTTCTTAAGACATGTGTACTATATTCTTTTTTGTTATCAATAAAATCAGACAGTCGATGTTCACTATGTGTTAATGAATTAAATAACTCACCTAGAAGCACAACTAAAAGTGATAAGTCAGCCTCATCTACAAGTGATCTCGTAGAGTAACTTTCATTTTTCAAAGTAGGTGTATGATGTATGAAACTTTTTAATATATTTCTGAAGACTTGGCAGAAAAGAGGTGACACCTTTCTACCTACAATGTGTAGCAAGTTAATTTGTGATAGTCAATACAGAGATGATTTATGGAGATGATACAGGTTTTTGTATACATATAGAAGTCATTTTATTTTCCTTTCTTTCAACAGCACTGATAAACATAAATAAGGCATTTGAACAAAAGACTGTGTATTGTAGAATTCTGTGTAATTATAAAAAAGCAAAAACAGCATTCTAGCAATTGAGGAAATAACATAAATTATGGCATATTCATAGAGTATTACTTATTAGTGAAGACAAATTAGAACATATATAGATAAATATAATAATATATAATACAAAGACATTGTTATGTAAGTATGTAGATATACATATAAACACACACATACATGCACACATATGTGTATATGAAGAGAGAAAATGAAAGGCCAAGTGAGACTGGAGGTGGATGAAGAGTCAACATTAATTGATATTTTACATATATTTTTCATTTAATCTTCACAACAGATGAGTAAAACTGGCACAAAATATTTTAAACCATTCAAGTTCACAAAACTTTTGAGCAATAGAGATGAGATTCAAGCCCAGGCAAGTTGATTTCAGAGCCCAAGCTCTCTAGCCACTTCTGTTCCTATTTTCAAAGGTCTATTTTAAAAAGTATTCCGACCAATGATTTTGGCATTGATCCCTAGCAAATGCTAAATTGATCATAGATGATTTGTGGGTTCTCACATCATTCATTTATAAGGTAGACTAAGCTAACTTGAAAAGGTCTGCCTCGTCTAATATAAACACTTACAAATGCTGGACACACTACAAAAAACCTCAGCTTGTATTCTCTCTAGAATAAAGCAGCCCTTCATCACAGTGCTTATGATGAACATTTTCTCTCATACTGATTAAGTGCAGCATCCATTAATTTCCCAATTAACAACAGGTGAAACCTAATGATTGTGGCACTGCCATAAATATCACCAGTAACCATGTCCCTCTTGTAAAATGACTTTCCTAGAAAGTCATTATTACAGTTGATCAAAAACCACAGCCAGCTGAATTTGGGAAGGAAGGCTCACACACTGGGCCTGGTGCAATTTCCATCAAGCCAGCATGGAAGCTTTAAGTTCATGCTAGACAAGACTGTCAGATCATTCAGTGGAACATAGCGCCACAGCTTGAGAGCTGAGAAATGAATTGCAGTCTAGAAACAACAGGCAGAAGATGCCTGAACACTTTTAAAACTGGTAGCCGCAGAAGATTTATGGCAGTGACATTGGTCTAGAAAAATTGCAAAGTAGCAGGGGCAAACTAAGGAAGCTGATGGAAGCAGTAAGGGTTGTGAATAAAAAAAGAAGCAAAACTCACGAGTAATGAAAATCCCAGAATAGTGTCTAAATATATACTCTCTTCAGAGCCCCCTCAGAGGCAAGCAGAAAATTGCTCCATGGGTCATTTCTGCAACCTAGCATACAGATGTAAAAATAAAGAAAAAGAAAAAAAGTGAGAAAAACTTGAAGGTGAGTTCAGACAGGAGAATAAAAAAAAGAAAAGGGAAAACAACCTGAAGATAAGCTCATATTCAAAATTACAGATCACACCTATGACAGACTGCCATGACAGAGAAGGCCAACAGATACAAGAAAGAGATTATTAGAATCACTGTAATAAAATATTTAAAATATCACATAATGTTTAAAATAGCTAAATACATAAGAAAAGTATTCTAGAAATTCAACAACATAGTCAATAGGGTTTTTAAACTTAAAGAGCTTTCCAGTTTTCACTCAGTTATTTAAATGACAAAAAGAATGTTTTTCACAACCTTACAACAGGAAAACTGCACAAAAACTCAAAATCTATAAAATCATCAAAGAGAGGAGGTCACAGGCAACCAGCTAACACATCTGAGGAGAAACAAGCACCTGCAGGGAGAGGCAGCATGGGAACCCTTGCTAACCTTGGGCAGATATCAGACAAAAATAAAAGGAATTCAGCAAGAATAGTAAATGGGGAAAAAAGGTAGCATGAAGACAGGCAAGTGAGCACGGTGACTACAGGTAGAGAAAAAGTTCATACTACCAGTCTCTTTCAGGCTTTTTCTAAATAAACCTCACCGTGTGTTACAGGATAGATTGGGAGAGTGCTGAGAAGACTTCCACCTGATACAGAAATGAGAAAGGGAAAAGTAATCGTGGTGGCAGGGGCCAAATCTCCATGCTAAACAGAACACTGGACAGGCTCTATTAACCTCAGTTAGAATAGATGTCTGAACAGGAATGTCATTAGGATGAAAACAGGGCACTAATGAAGAAATGCTCAGTTCTCTAAGAAGACAAAATTCTAAACATATGTTGACTCTAAACAAAGCTTCAAATACATGTAAATATTGATAGAAAGAAAAAAGAAATCAATAAACCCACACTTGAAGTTGGAGATTTAATAGTCTTTCATTAGTAATTAATAGAACAACTAGACAGAAATTTAGTAAGTTTATAGAACGTCTGAAGAATACAACCAAAAACTTGACCCAATTTACTTTTATAAAACAGTCCTACCAATAATAAAGTACACATTTTATGGCAAGTACACATGGAATATTCTTAATATTCTATCTATCTAGACTATAAAACAGACCTTAACAAATTTAAAGGAATAGAAGTCATACAAAATGTGTACTTGGATCATAATATAATTTAACCAGAAAACAGTAACAGAAAGGTATATGGACAAGCCACAAAAGTTTTGGAAACTAATACTAAAAATTTAAACAGTACACTACCAAATGACATTAGATCAAGAAATGTCTCAAAGGACACTAAAAATGTTTTTTGCTGAAGGAAAATGGAACAAATCAAAATTTGTGGAATGTTGTTAAAGCAGTGCTTCGAGGGACATCCAACACGAAATGCTTGTATTAAAAAAGAAGAAGGATGTCTAATTCAAGGTATCACCTTAAGAACTAGAAAAAGACAACCACTTCCATCCAAAGTAACGAGAAAGAAGCAGATCATAAAGATAAAAATAGAATGCAATAGGATAGAAATAAAGCGAAGTAATAGAGATCAGTTCAACCAAAAGCTTGTTTTTTGTTTTCTTTTATTTTATTAATTTATTTTCCAATTCCAGATGGCATATAATATTATATTAGTTTCAGGTGTACAACATAATAATTAGACATTTACATATCTCATGAAGTGATTGCCCAAATAAATCTAGTATGGATCTGATACTATGATGAGTTATTACAATATTTTTGACTATATTTCCTATAGTGTACTTTCTATCCTGGAAGGTTGTTCTTTGAAAAAATCAGTACAAACTGATGACACTCAAGGACCTAAAGAGACACTTCTCCAAAGAGGACACACAGATGGGCAATAAACATATGAAAAGAAGCTCAACATCACTAATCATCAGATAAATGCAAATTAAAACAACAATGAGATATCACCTCTCCTGTCACAAAGGCTATCATCAATAAAGAACAAACAGCAAGTGCTAGCAAGGATGTGGAGAAAGGAAAACCTTGGTGCACTGGATGTGGAAATGCAGACTGGTGCAACCACTATGGAAGGCAGTATGGAGATACCTCAAAAAATTAAAAGTGGATCTGTCTTTTGTCTTCTGGGAATATATCTGAAGGAACCCAAAACACTAATTCAAAACATAAGCACTCCTATGTTCATTACAGCATTACTTAAAATCAATCACCAAGATATGGAAGCAGCCCATGTCCATCAGTAGATAAGTGGATAAAACTACTATGGGACATTTATGTGATGGAATACTACTTGGCCATAAAAAAACAAGTTTTACCCTTTGTGATAGTATGGATGGACCTGGATAACATTATGCTAAGTAAAAATAAGCCAGTCAAAGAAAAACAAATACCACATCATTTTACTCGTATGTGGAATCTAATAAACAAACTGAACTAACAAGCAAAATGGAGACAGACTCATAGATGGAGAGCAGGATGACAGCTAAAGGTTGGGCAAGAGGAGAGGGTGGAGGGATTGAACAAAAAGGAAAAAGGACTCATGGACATGGACAATAGTGTGGGGATTATGGGGGAGGTGGGAGGGAGTATAGAAGACTAAATGGTAATGGAAAAATACAAAAATTACATAAATAAAAATAAAAAATAAAGAATAAAGATAAGAAAGAAGCAATTACCAAAATAAAGATTGAAAAATGAAATGTCATTATAGACCCCCACAGACTTTAAAAGGATAATAAGAGAGTACTATTAAACACTCTTTTTAATAATTTAAAAAGTTTGATGAAATGAATCAAATTCAGAAAAGACACAAACTACCTAATTTCATTCAAGAAAAATCAGATGGCCTGAATGGTCCTGCTTATTTTACTAAATAAATTAAATTTATAATAAAAAATTATTTTTAAAATGCCTTTGTAGGCCTAGAGGAGTTTACTGCTGAAATTTACCAAACATTTAAGAAAAAATACAGCCAATTTTACAAAATATTTTTCAGAAAATTAAAGGGAATAAAATGTTTCCTCACAGATTTTAGGAGGTCAGCACCATTGTAATACCAAAACTAGATATTTTAAGAAAACTGCTGCAGACCGTGACCCCTCATGCATAGATGTGTGTGCTCACAAAATATCAATTCTAAAAGACAATATAGGAAGAACAACATATCATAACCAAAAGGGGTTTACCGCAAGTTTACAAGGCTGGTTTAACATTCAAGAAGTGATTCATACATTTAATGATACTGACATCATATTTTTATATTTTTATTTTTTAATTATCTATGATAATACAATGATCTAATTTCCCCCTCTTCACCTCCCCAGCCCACCTCCTACTTCCATAATTGTATTATCAACTCAGTACATGCAGAAAAGCACTTGACAGAATTCAATATCTATTCATGAAAAAAAGTCTTACATTAGGAATAAAAAACAACTTTCTCAATAAAGGACATATATAAAAATATCCAACATCATATTAAATGGTTAAAGACTAAATATTATCTTCTTAATTGGAAATAAGACAAGAACATGTAATATGGGAAATCTTACTCAGTGTAAGAACACAAGGATTAAAGGATACAAATTGAAAGAGAGAAAGAAAAAAATGTCTCTTTTCATGAATATGACTGTCTCCATATAAAATCTCAGAGGAACTTCAAAGAGTCTCTAGAATAAGTGTTCCTGAAAACTCTTCCCCCTTCAGGAACATCTACAAAGGACACATGGACAAAACCAAACAGGGGTAGGACCAAGGGTGTGAGGTGGAGATGGCTGGGGGGAAGGGAGTGGGGGTTAAAATGGAGACAACTGTACTTAAACAACAATTAAATAAAAATAAATAAATTTTAATTTTTGTAAATGTTTTTTAAGAAAATAAAAACTTTCTAGAATAACTGAATTCAGAAGTGTCTCTAGATAAAAAGTTACTACACACAAAGTCAATTAATTTCTATAGTCCAACCATAAACAATAGTTTGTGTTTTTAAATTATATTTTATTGATTATACTATTACAGTTGTCCTGATTTTACTCCTTTGCCCCTCTTCAACAAGCATCCCCTGCTCCCTCAGGCAATCCCCCACCATTGTACATGTCAGTGGGTCATGCATAAAAGTTCTTTGGCTATTCCTTTCCATATACTGTATTTTACATCCCCATGGCTATTCTGTAACTACCCATTTGTACTTCTTAATCCCCTCAACTTTTCACCCATTCCCCTATACCCTCCTCCCACTTCAAAACCATCAAAATATTCTCTGTATCCATGATTCTCTCTTTGTTCTTGTTTGCTTAGTTTGTTTCTTAGATTCAATTGTTGATAGACTTGTATTTTTTGCCATTTTATTGTTCATTGTTTTAATCTTCTTTTTCTTAAATAAGTCCCTTTAACATTTCATATTGTAGGGTAGGTGGAGGCAGTCTGGCTTCCTCACCCAGGTGTCTGGGTAACCAAGGGAAGCAGTGCTCCCATAGCCTTGAATGGACCTGAAAAGTAGTGATCTCATAGCCTTGAGACTGCGTCTGATAAACTGTTCCCATAACATGAAATGTGCTTGCATGTGCAGAATTATGTCATGTTATGTAATGCTCTGGCAGTTTTCCAGCTTTATTCTCCTCTAGTACTTAAACAAGTAGAGACTCCCTGCTGGGGGCAATGATGAGAGACACACAAGGGGACAGGTGCCATGATGGGTGACATGCTAGGGAGCAAAAGCCACAACATGAGACATGCAGACAGACACGCAGCTTGCATCATGAGTGGCTCTCCCACCGATGAATAAAGGCATGCCAGACCAACAGCTCTGTGAATATTATTCTTTCTGCACAAATACTATGGACCTGCCTGGCCTTGAATGGTCGCAACACACATATACTACCAGTTTGGTGATAACAAGCTCCTTTAGTTTTTCATTGTCTGGGAAGTTCTTTATCTGCCCTTCAATTCTAAATGATAGCTTTACTGGGTAGAGCAATCTTGGCTATAGGTCCCTGCCTTTCATGACTGATTATTTCTTGCCATTTCCTTCTAGCCTGCAAAGTTTATTTTGAGAAATCAGCTAACAGCCTTATGGGAACTCCCTATAGGTAACTAACTTCTTTTCTGTTGCTGTTTTTAAGATTCTCTCTTTATCCTTTGGCATTTTAATTATGAGGTGGGTCTTGGAGTGGGTCTCTTTGCATCCATCTTGTTTGGGACTCTGTGCTTCCTGGACTTACATGTCTATTTCCTTTACCAAATTAAGGAAGTTTTCTTTCATTATGTTTTCAAAGATTTTTCCAATTTCTATTTCTTTCTCTTCTCTTCCTGGCATCCCTATGATATGAATATTGGACCTCTTAAAGTTGTTTCAGAGGCTGCTTACCCTGGCCTCATTTTTTTGGATTCCTTTTTCTTTTTATTCTGATCGGATGTTTTTTGCTTCCTTATGTTCCATATCATTGATTTGATTCTCAGCTTTAGCCACTCTACTGTTGTTTCCCTGTAAATTGATATTTATTTCAATTAGTGTATCCTTCATTCCTGGCTAGATCTTTTTTATGCTGCTGAGGTCCTCACTAAGTTCCTTGAGCATTCTTATAACCAGTGCTTTGAACTCTGCATCTGATAGATTGTTTATCTTCATTTTGTTTAGCTCTTTGTCTGGAGTTTTGATCTGTTCTTTCATTTGGGCCACGTTTCTTTGTCTCCTCATTTTCGGCAGCCTCCCTGTGTTTATTTCTATGTAGTAGGTAGACCTGCTTTGACTCTGTGTCTTGGTAGTGTGCCCTAATGTAGTAGATGTCCTGTAGGGCCCAGTGGCACAGCCTCCCCTATCACCCAAGCTTGGTATTCAAGTTGTGCCTTTTCTGTGGGCTGAGTACACTGTCTTCTTGTAGTTGAGTTTGGTTGCTTTGATGGATCAGTAGGAGGGATTTACCCATGCCGGTCAGCTGCAAGGATTGACTGTGACCATTTACCACCAACCTCCACCCTCCATGGAGGATCAACTGTGTAGGGGTAAGGTGGTGCTCTGATGTTACCTATAGCTGTCCACTGGGTATGCTGGGCCTGGGTTTTCCTGCGTGATACAGGCCAAGATCAACCCTCACCTGTGTTTTTCCTGGGACCACCCTGCCTGAGCTATAAAGCAATCTGAAATGTCTGCTACTTGTGCTGGGCTTGGAGATTCCAAGGCAAAGCCAAGCTTTGAATTTAGGCTGGCTGGTGCCAGCTGCTGCTTGTTTGATAGGATTTCGGAAATTATGAAGGGTGAGCCAAGACTAGCCATTCGTGTGGAAAAGAAGCTTGGATGGGCCAGAAATTGGGTGAGGCAGAGTCTCTGGGGATCTACAATGTGGGTCAAACTGTGTTAGCCAGTTTGATGGAATATCAGATATGGTACCAACTTGCTGGCTCTGTGAGGGGGAGGGCTTAGAAAAGGGATAATGGCCTCTGCTCACTCTGATACCATACATTTTAGTTTCTCCTGGTATACCACCAGTGCCTTTCAAGCTGCTACCCAAGTGCTGGAGCTCAGAGGCAGTAAGTCTGAGAGGTGAGTGTGTGTATTGTTTCTTTAAGAGGAAATACTTGTGGCTCCAGAAGTTTTTTCCACCAACTCAATTCCCACTGGTTTTTGCCATCAGAAGTTTTGGGGACTTATCTTCCTGACACTGGAACCCTGGGCTAAGGACCTGGTGTGGGTCTGGGACTCCTCACTCCTGAGATATCCCTCCCAAATTTTTATCCACCACACATGGGTTACAGACTGGCCCTTTCCATGTGTGTGTCCCTTCTACCAACTTTGATGGAAAAAAGACAATAGATAGGCTCGGTGAAGGTAAAGATTGACCTTGGTCAAGGAAGATTCCCACCTGGGATGTGACTGCCCGCCATGACTCACTTTTAGTTAAAAGGGTTTTTTTTTTTTGTTTTTGTTTCTTGTTTGTGTAAGAGAGAGGAAAAAGAGAGGGATAGAAACATGGGTGTGTGAGAGAAACATCATCGGTTGCCTCTGGCCCACCCCCACCATGGGACCTGGCCCACAACCCAGGCAGGGCCTGACCAGAATCAAACCAGTGATCTTTCGGTTTGCAGTGCAGTGCTCAACCCACTGAGCCACACCAGACAGGGCAGTTAGAATGTTTTAATTTCAGTCCATCTTATGTGGTTACATCCAGTTTCTGAGTTTTTAAGGTCACATGATGTATAACTCCCCTGAGCTTGTCAGGTTTAGTATGTGGCCCCTTTTTTGTCCACAGTAGGCAGAAAGAGGGTGCAACAAAGAAGTTACAAGAATAGATTATTTCAGGCAAGGACACCTTCCCTTAAACAGGGGTGTCAAACTCATTTTCACGAGGGGTCACATCAACCTCGTGGTTGCCTTCAAAGGGCCAAATGAAATTTTAGGACTGTATAAATGTAACTACTCCTTAATTAGGGGCAAGGAGCTCAGCACTGCTGCCAGGTAGAAACAAGGTGTGGGACAGATAAAACAAGGGGGAGGGCTGGATTCGGCCCAAGGACCTGTTTGCCACCTCTGCCTTAAATTAAGGCAGTGTATCTTATCAGGCAGATGACCTCTTCATTGCTGACCAGAAAATTCCAGACCAATTTGTTGACAAATTCCAGTCCTGGGAAAGTCTGAAACTGCACTTTGGTGTCATTAAGTTTTGGTTTGGTGACGTGACTTAGACAGAGGTTTCTTTAATTTTGTAGTTGTCAAACTTCCTTTCAACTCAATTTCTGATGGCTGTATATTTTACTTGTAATTTTGATGTGGTTGTAAGAGAGGCAAGCCATGTTTGCCTACCACCTTGATGGGAAGTAAATAATAGTTTTTGAAAAACAAAATCACTACTGTTTTCAATGCAACAAAAAATGAAATACTTAGGTATATATTTAAGGAAATATTTATAGCTTTCTGTGTGCCTAAATTATATATTAATTAAATAAAAAAAAATCAAAATTAACCGAAAAATATAATGTATTCATTGATTAGAAGACTCAATATTGCTAAGAATTCAATTATCTGCCAGTTAAATTTAAATTAAATGCAATATCAGTCAAAATAACAGTGGAGCTCTTTCTTTTAAATATATATCAACAAGAATTTCTAAATTTTACATGGAAAGACAAAGAAATTAAAATGAACAAAATAGCTTTTAAAAACAAGTAAAATGTTAGCTGACTCACTTCTAAA
Source organism: Trachops cirrhosus (assembly GCA_028533065.1). Taxonomy (NCBI): domain Eukaryota; kingdom Metazoa; phylum Chordata; class Mammalia; order Chiroptera; family Phyllostomidae; genus Trachops; species Trachops cirrhosus. Next base: position 108,803,884 of record CM052538.1, read on the forward strand.
TGTCAAGACTTTCTATAAAGTTACAATAATCAACACAGCATGTTATTGGCTAAAAGATAGACATATAGATGAATGTAATAGAATAGAAAGCCCAGAGTAGACCTACACAAATACAATCAACTGATTTTTAACCACTTTATTGGGGGATGTTAAACATCAATTGATATTTTGAGAAAACTGTTTTAATTGAAAAAGATAGTTTTTTCAACAACTAGAGCATGAACAATTGGATGTCTTATGCACAAAAATAAACATAAATGTGCTTCAAACCTGACAATATGTTGACCCAGAATGGGTCATTGGCCAAATGTAAACAATAAAACTGTAAAACTTATAGATAAAAACACAAGAAAAACCTGTGTATGCTTTGTTTAGGTCAAAAATATTTGGATACTACAACAAAAGTCCAGTTCATTAAATTGGACTTTATAAAAATTAAAATATTTTGCTCCACTAAAGAAAGTGGTGTGATAATGAAAAAGAAAAACAAAACAAAACAATAAGAAACAGACTGAAAGAAACATAAAAATAATATTCCTGAAAAGAGAAATAAAATTTATGTCTACACAAAACCTATATGTAAATGTTTCCAACAGTTTTACTATAACTGCCAAAATCTGGTAAGAACAAGGATATGTTTCCTACATGAATGGATAAACAACCTATGTGAGATATTGTTTACAATGTAATTCTAATCAGGATGAAAAGGAACAAACTACTGATTCACACAGCATTAGTGAATCCCAAGCACATTTTGCTAAATGAAAGAAACAGATTCAAAAATATACGTTAGTGTTTCTCAGTTTGGGAACTACCAACTTGTTGGGCTGAGTAATTCTTTGTACATTATAGACTTTTCAGCAGCATACCTGACTTCTATCCAAAAGGATAGTAACACTCTAGTTTTAACAAACAAAAAAGTCTCCAGACATTGCTAAATGTCCGTAGGAAACAAATTTTTCTCCTATTGAGAACCACTGGTGAGCATGTTGAATGTTTCTTAAAAATGCAAAACTATAGAAACATAAAACACATCAGTGGTTGTCAGAGATTGGGGAAAAGGGGATGGTTAATGAAGAGAGAATACTGGGGGAGACTTCAGTGTAGTAGGACTATGTTGGTGGACACACAGCCCCATGCATGTCAAAACCTAAGCTGCACACGTAAGAGGAACCCAGAATCAAATGTGAACTATGTGTGATATATGAACCTAAATGCATTACAAATGAGTAAAATAACCACAATGCAGAGTAGGAAAGAAAGAAACTAACTTTAGTGACTTTGGAGAACAGTTCTTTGAATAGATATTGCAAGGCTTAAAGAAAGAAAGAACAGTGGACAAAGAATGTACTCAAATTAGTAAATATATTTCTCCAATTTATATGGGTTAGAAATTCTAAAATTAATTTATGTATATAATAGCGCTAAAAAATGTATTGCAAATAATGCGAGCCTGTTTTCTCAATGTTAGGAGGGAACATGGCAAATACTTGAAAGGGAAACGCTAGAACGAAGCCTGTGGTGTTGAACTGGATGTGCAAGTATCATATGAACTCATGGCTTTTAGTATATACACAAATGTTTAAATATAAAAATAAATACAAATTTGCTTTTATGCAAATGTGCTTAATTTAAGCTTAGTTTGCTGAAAAGGGCCTACAAACAACAACACCCCTGGAGCGATGAGCTGTTAAGGTTTCAAACCTTAGTGTTTAAATAGCTTTCTCCAGTGAAAGTTATGAGAAGTGTTTGAAAATTACAAAATAGTCCAGATCATCTTGTGTTTTCAAAAGTAAGGAAGCGCTTGCTCATAAAAAGATGTGGAAACAGAAAACTATGTGAAGAAGCTCCAGTGAACAACTGGGAAAAACTTGAGAACAAAATAAATAATGATAGCATTAGATTATAACCCATAGACTAATATAGATATTCATGCATCCAATGAATATGAATTAATAATTGAATAAATAGATAAGTGTGAGAGAAGAGACAGTTCTTCCTTATAAAATAAATCCAATTAATAAATGTATAACAAATGAAGAAAATACAAAAATCTATGAAGGTTTTACAGTAATGATTTTTGGTGAAAAATTTCATGCTAATATTATACAAACTTTTGTGAGAAAGAGGATATAGTATATTTGTCTACTGTTGAAGCATCTCCCCCAAGATATTTATCAATACAGAGTGCAAAAACAGTGACTTCACAGGTGTAAATCTGGCATACACCACATCAAACGAGTGATCCAAATTAACCTCACCAGCTATGACATCTAACATTTGTACCCCCATGAGATATACAGAGAAGGACACATCTCTTCCCTGATATTCTTAGCAAAAATATGTTAACATCAATATAATCATGTGAAAACATCAGAAAAGATAAGCCTAAAAAGGGACACCTCCCCCAGGAAAAAAAAAAGATGAAATGGCAGAAAATAGTCATGACTTAGTAGATGTGTGTCATTTTTATTTATACTCAGGCAGCTGGACTATGGACAACCAACTTGATGATCCTACATGTATGAATGGGTCACTGAGCTCGGCTGGTCACCACTCCACTCAAGAGAGGATAGTGGTACGTACTCTTTTCCATTCTTCTTTCATAATTCACTGAGGAGAAATACATGAAAAATGATTGTTTCAGGTGTAGCTATGTATTTTTCTTTCTCCAAACCTACCTTAAGCTTATCCTACTCATTTTTTTAAATACTTATATTCATGTAAAAAAATAAATCAAAACCATGGGACTATTAATTGTTTGCAACGTTAAAATATCTCAGAGGCTGACAAAGAAATCACTAATCATTAGAGAAAATCTCATCTCTTTTTGTACTGACTTCAGAAGGTGAACTGAAAGTTACCTTCGATTGAACTTTCACTTTCAACATCAAGGCCCAGAGAAAGAATCTGAATCTGGATTTGGATATTTTTGATTAGAGTTAAGTTCTTTTAATGACTTCAAATCCTTTAGCTAAAGATCAAATAAATTAGTGCTAAATTGAAGTGTTTGGGTATTTGAACCTCAATAAATAGCCACTCAATTATTAAGGCTTTAACAGCCTCTTGAACCACAATTAATCATTCCTGGACTCATCTTAACTCTTGAGTTTATATAGCATTATTATATTATACTTTACCCCTTCCCTTAGTTTATTAACTTGATCTCATCTACTAGATTTTACATCTTTTTAAGGTCAGTGTAACCTTTATTTAACTAAGCCATCACAGTGCTTTCACTAATGCTTTGTACTGGGGGGGCGGGGCAAGTTAAAGTCTACTGAATAAAATAGATGGTTAGTTTCATTAATTTTTCTGGGAAGATCATTGATATCTCTATACCTATACTTTTACCTTTAACTATATCTAATCTCATCTCTATCTAGATATAAATATAGATGTAGATGTGGGTATAGATATATAGAAAAATTCTGCATCTGTGTTACTTCTTAGTACTTAACTGTTATGTCTATAAGGATATACAATCTCTACATAGGTCACTAAAAGTTTCACTGCTACTGGTACAGTCATAATTTACAGTTCAGGTATAGAGAGTTTTACAACTGTGATACAAAATGTTTACAAAAAGCCATTGTTCTAGGGTAGCTTTTAAATAAAAGACAAGGACACTCATCTATTTAATCATTCACAAATCAATCAACTGGTTCTTTTGGTAAGTCAAAAAATGGCATATTTGGGAGAATGTGAGCTCTAGAGAAAAATAATTTGTTTTGTTCACTAATGTATTCTTTAAAAAAAGATTTTATTTGTTTATTTTTAGAGAGAGGGGAAGGGAAGGAGAAAGAGAGACAGAGAAACATCAATGTGTGGTTGCCTCTTAAGTGCCCTCTAGTGGGGACCTGGCCTGCAACCCAGGCATGTGCCCTGACTGGGAATCAAACCAGTGACCCTTTGGTTTGCAGGCCGGTACTCAATCCACTGAGGCACACCAGCCAGGGCTGTTTATTAATGTATTCTTGAAGACTGGAGGAATATCTGGAACATAATGCCTCAATAAATATTTGTGAAATGATGGAATGTATGAACTCTAAGAAACAGATATAAATCAGAAAAGTAGTTCAGCATCCTTTTATATTCTTTAACAAAAAGTAATTATATATTGCTTTATGGATTCTTAGCCATAGTTTCTTGTGGGGAGGTTATTTCTACAACTTCAAGAAGCATTCAATTTGACATTTCCTAATCTTTGTAAGGGAAGACAAAAGATACTCATTTACAGGGAAAATAAGATCATTGATTCTCTTTTCTTACAATGAAAAAGTTTATTAACTAAAGAGTCATAATTACATCTTCCGGAGACCATGCTTTCTGTCAGAAACATTCTTCCTGGAGGAATAAATAAGGATACACAGATGTGCTACGCCATGTCAGAAGGGACTAACTTCTTTTTTTTATTGCTTTTCAATTATAGTTGTCCCCATTGCCCCCCCATTACTGTCCCCTGCCCTACCCACTCCCACTTTGCACATTCAATCCTCCATTCTATCCCATTGTCTTTGTCCATGGGTCTTTTATACAAATTCTTTGATGACCCTCTCCCTTCTTTCCCTGTTATCCTCCTTCCCCCACCCCTCTGGTTACTGTCACCTTGTTCTTTATTTCCATGTCTATGGTTCTATTTTGCTCCCTTTTTTGTTGTTGCTTAGGTTCCACTTATAGGTGAGATCACAGGGTATTTTTCCTCCAGAGCCTGGCTTATTTCACTTAACCTAATGCTCTCCAGATCCATCCATGCTGTTGCAAAGGGTAGGAGTTCAGAAGGGGCTAATTTCTTATTAAAAGCTACTTTTTATTAATTCTGGTAAAATATGCCTAACATAAAATTTACAGTTTAACCATTTTTAATGTTTACACTTCAGTGGTATTAAATGCATTCACACTTGTGCAACCATCAGCATCATCCATCTCCAGAACATTTTTCATCTTCCAAAACTGAAATTATACACATTAAACAAAAATACATTTCTCCCTTTCTCCACCTCCTAGCAACTTTCTGTCTCTATGAACTTGACTACTCTAACATATAAGTGGAATCATACAGTATTTGTCCTTTTGTGACAGGTTTATTCCACTTAACATAATGTCGTCAAAGTTTACGTATGCTACAATATGGAAAAACTTCCTGTTTTACAGACATGATTGACAGTGAGGATACACAATAACTTTCTCATTTGAGGGTGCTGGCAGGTTTTCTCTATTCTCCAATAGCATGACCTGGTTTTTAATAGTCAAATATAAAAGAGTGTTTTTCACAAAACTAAAGAACATTCCTCTGTTTGCTCATGTGTCATTTAAATTATTTCCTTTGGATATGAATATGTCCTGTCACATACTAGTTTGGATTTCCATAACTTCACAGATGAAGTAAACATGTGACATGCCAAAGGGTCAAAAACTTCACTGGTCCTTCTCAAATAGTACTGACCAAGAAACAACACAATTCATATCATATTTCTTTCCCTATCTCAAAATATTTGAAATAAATCAATATGGATATCCCAAATACCAGCAAACTTTTTAAATGCTACCATTTAGAAATCAATGGGGAAGGACCATCAAGGAACATGTATAAAGGACACATGGATAAAACCAAAGAGGGTAGGTTTGAGGGTAGGAGGCAGGGAATGGGGCTGCAGGGGGGCATGATGGGGTGAAAATGGAGACAACTGTACTTGAACAACAATAAAAATAAATAAATAAAAATTTGAAAAAAAGAAATCACTTTACATGAAGCACACAGAGTGCATAGAAGGAAGCTCAGCTGTCATTCAGGAGACCTGATATACAGCCATAGCTTTGTCAATTATTTATTGTTTAATTCTGACCAGGAGAGAGACTCTTTTATACATCACTTTGCTTATCAGTAAATAAAAGGGGTTGTATTCTCTCTCTAACTAGTGTCTAATGCTAAAAATCACATGAATCAATTTAATTCACTAGAGAGTCACTATAATGACTTGTTACCATAGTGCATGTCTATCTTATATGGTAAAATATCTGCTATAGCATATGAGGACTGTTCTTAAAGTATCCAGACATTTAATATGGAAAATAGAGAAATTTACTGAAGAAGATATAAGAAACATTGTACATAGAACAATGACACCTCAGTCCTCCTCAAAGTAGGCACCTTGGTACATCACACAGTTCTCCCAATTGTCATCAGCTATCCCATTATATTTTCCTGAATCTCCTTGATGGTCTGAAATCTCTTCCCTTTCAAAGGTGATTTTAGTTTTCGAAAAAGCCAGAAGTCACAGGGCTCCAAATCTGGGATGTAGTGGGGCTCAGTCACCTGGGTGATTTGATGTTTTGCAAAAAAATTCTGCATGAGATGTGATGCATGAGCGGGTGCATTGTCATGATGAAGCTGTCAATTCCAGTTGTCCATAGCTGCAACCTTCTGAGTCATCAAAATAGGTACTGCAGAGGAATGTTCAAGCTTAACACAAAATTCAAGGCAGATTCGCTGATCTACCCACTCAGTCATTTTGAATGTGACAGTCACACAGTACACATGCTCACTCAATGGTGTCTACCACCCCCACTGACAAGTACAGTGAAGTCATCATTGTTCACAGATGTACATTACAGTCCACTCTCCTTGGCTGCCAGATTATATCAATGTTGGGCAAACCATTCTTGTTATATTAACAATGGCTGGGCTTTTTTTCAGACAGACTATATATATATATATTTATTTATTTATTTATTTATTTATATTAGTATATATATAAAATCCATGATATTGGAATCACTCTTGTTAATCCACACTGACAAATATTTTAAAATATTTGTTCTTTCTAATATTCTTTTAATGTACTTAATGTTTAACCAATTAAAAATGAGTGCAATTCATTTAATTCTAAGAAGAAACCTGGACAAGCTTTGTGTTAGCCCCATTATACAGATGCAGGAACTAAAGTTCCAAGATGATAACCAACTCAAATCTGAACAAAGTATAGGTCATGGAGCTACAACTAGATTCCAGGTCCTAAGATTCCTGGAGCTCTTTTTATCCACTACCTGTGTTCAACCCAAAGAGTACTTTTACACAAAATGAGTACCAGCTCAATTCTTTTCCCAATGGATTTTGGATTTGAAGAGCAGGTGAATGGGACTGCATTCCACAGGCTCACCTGGCAGTATTCTTTAATCATGACATCTTCACCCCAGAAATTCAGTTGCACAGCTATCAGTGGCAATACTATTTAGGATTTCAGCCTAGCACTTAGGGGTTATTTTTTTGTTTTTGTTTTTTTCAGAAATAGCTTGACATTTAGGGGTTTTTTTTAAAGGCGTAAGGCAAACTTTATATCACTTTGACTTAATCTGGGGGGACAATTTTGAATGATAAAAGAACTAAATGGTAAGTCAGCTGCTTATAAGGTGTTTTAAATGAACCTGTTACTATTTATCTTAAGTTTCTTATCTGTAAAATGATAACATTTCCTACTAAAAAGTTTTAGTCTTCCCTGAACAAATATTTTGAGAAGGTGGTGTATGTACAGTGAAAAAAGAAAGAGGGGAGTCCTAATAAAGTCCTTCATAGATTATATAATATGCTAATATGAATTATAATATTTAACAAAAAGTGTATACAGAATTTCCTGAATACTTTTCCCCACAGAACACTTCCAGTTTGGAAAAGCTGCACTGCAGTTTATTGTCTTTCTGTTACTAATACAGTTTGTAAGAAGATCAATACACACATAATAGGGTTTAGAAATATTTAGATGATATTTCAGCAAACTCTTGGTAATCTATATATAGGGTGTAGGTATAGAAATATTTCTGCTCCAGGTGTGCTTCTTCAGTCTCTTCTCCTGCTCTGTGGTGTGTCTCGGGGAAAAAAAATCACTTTTAGGTAATTGTGTTCTACTGTTATTATTGAGCATAATGTCTGGGTGATGGAAATAACAAATATGAAAAGTATAGAAAATAAAAAGGAAATAATTTTAAGAGGAGGTGAACATCATCAAATTCAAATATCAAAGTAATTATATAACTCATAAACAGTTCAAATATTAGTAGTTAAAATAACTTTTCAGTTTACTTTTGAGTGAAAACTCATCAGAATACTATTTACAGACCTTACAAATTAGGTTTGAAAGTGAAATCCACTAGCATGGCATTATAACACATATATATAAACCAGGATTTAAACATTAGCATCTATCCTACCTCATTGTCACTCTGTGTAATTTATAACACCATTCTTTTTGGAAAAAAATGAGAATCTATCACTGCAGACTGATACATCATTACTAAAATGAGCTAGGTCTCTTGAGTGAAGATATTTATCTAAACAAATCAGTCATACTTTATAAGTCCATCATTCTGGCTTTAGGGATGATTAACTTCCTTCAAAGTATGAGCAGAATGAGTATAATTTTTGTATAATAATTTTTTATCACAAAATTGTCCTCATATACTTTCTACTGACTCCAACACATTACCACAACCTTGCCTCTCAATCTGCTGGATACAGCCTTGGGTCTATCATTCTCAGAAAATGATAAAGTCAACCTTCCATTCTTAATTAAATAGGAGAGAAAAATCTTTCATTTCCCAAAGGTCAAGCTGTTTCTTACAAAGAAGACAGTTTATATCAATCCCATAGCATTATATAAATATGATGATAAATAAGTTACCATTTTTGGTAATATACTTTCTTTAGTGCATGAGTTTAAGTTAGAGTTTTTAGAAATTGGTTGCACTCAGTACACTGTATGTGTGTGTGCATGTGTGAGATAAAAGGTGCTTGAATGAAATCAATCTTTGGAGATATAAACTCACTTTTACCAGGAAGGTATACTTTATCCTAATTGCTGGCCAATGTTTTCTCTGAATGCTTCTCACATATACAGCTTTGGTAAATTACTGCTGTTTGTAGTGTTTTCAACCTCATGGTAAAGATAGCATTAAAGTTTAGGGAGATCAGTGTTGACAACTGGGGAAAATGGGGGAGGAAGAGGAAGAGACATGACAGATTTGGAAATACTTATTATGCTGAGGAAATGATGACAGAGCTCCTCTCCAACCTGGAGCTATCAAAATTAAGCCACCTGCAAGCTCAGTTGCATCTGAAGAAAAAAATAGAAATTCAGGAATCATGGAGGTGTCAAGAATATGGGGGGAAGCTTGACGGGTCTAGGGGGTTGAACTTCAGTTGGAGCCACCAGGCCTGGCATCTCGGCACGTCACACAAATCATAGCCCAGACAAAAAGCTGGCAACAGATAGAGACAATTATGCAGTTTAAAAGTTATTACTCCTCAAACCCCAAACTCAATCTTGTCTTGGAACTGGGATTTTATTAATTCTAAACCCAGCTTGTTGGAGACTGTGAAACTGAATACCAGCTTTGATCAGAATTGGTCCAGTGGTTGGATAGGAATGAGTCTGAGGCCAAGGGCAATAGCTGATGGCCATGGAAAGGCAGAGAGGATTGACATTAGCCTAGAATAAACAATAGGTTGTGGCTTACTGACCTTGTGAGAAGATGGGATATACTCCAGTCTGAGGGTAGAAGAATAGACTAAATGACTCCCAGATATCTTGCCAAAAATTATATAGATAATAAGAATAATAAATCCTTTTTGATATCCCATTTATATAGTTACATACACTGAGTTTTTAGTATGACTGTTCTCATTGCATCCACACATTGACTGTACAAAATACATAAAGGTACTGTCCCATTTTAACAATGTAGAGTCTGAGACTTATGAAGTTTGAGGTCAGGGTTTGAATTGTGGTCTGTGTGTCAGTTGCTAATTTCTCTATAACGTATTATCTCAAAATGAAGTTTCTCAAATGATTTCTTTTTTGTCTTATACTTTCAGTGGGTTAGAAATCTGAAAGTTATTTAAGCTGGATGTTTCTGATTTTAGTGTCCCTCAAGAGCCTACAGTAATGGTGTTAGCTAAGACTTCAGTCATCTCAGGGCTTGACTAGAGAAGGAACATGTACAAGTTCATGTGTGTGGCTGTTGGCAGGTCTCAGAAGATCTGCTTCCAAGCTCACTCAAATGAAACTCTGCCCAGAGTTGCCTCAAAACCTTCCAACTTGCTCCTTTCAGACTAAGCAATCCAAGAGAGAGTGAGAGAGAGCATGAAGACAGAAGCTGAGAACTTTTTATAATCCAATGTTGGAAGCAACATCCCATTATTAATGCCATATTCTATTGTTTAGAAGCAAGTCAATACATGCAGAATATACTCAAGTAGAGGGGATTTCCCAAGAGGTAAGGATCACTGGGGGCCAATCCAGAGATTACTACCACAATGTGTCACCTCTAAAACTGTTTCTTAGCAAAAAGCATTCTATCACCTTTCTCTTAATTTTTAAACTCTAAGCTCTCATGTGTATACTCTTTTTAAGCTACACAGATTTATAATACCACAAGTCAAACAGAACAGCTATTTTCTCCTTTGTTGCTTAGTTGATAACTGTCCTTTAGAAAAGATGAACTCCACTGTAAAAGGTAGCAATTTTGATCTTTCTGAAACATATATTTTTTTATCTTTCTGAGCTGTGTAGCAGCTCCCCAATATTAAGATAAGAAATAAAATGAGCCCTGGCTGGTGTGACTCAGTGGATTGAGCACTGGCCTGCGAACCAAAGGCTCACTGGTTCGACTCCCAGTCAAAGCACACACCTGGGTTGCAGGCCAGGTCCCCATTAGAGGCATATGAGAGGCAACCACACACTGATATTTCTCTGTCTCTCTTTCTCCTTCCCTTCCCCTCTCTCTAAAAATAAATATATAAGATATTTTTTAAACTTTTAAAAGAAAAAAGAAATAAAATGAAACTGAGCTTTTCACCCTGTCCATGAGGCAAGCTTTTTTCCTCCGATACTTTCTTTGTGAAATGTAGATGCAAGAGTAAAATCAAGGCTTCTCCTGTAAGAAGACCTGAAGGAATTCATGCTGTCTACATTTAGAAACCCAAATGAATATGGTTTTAATCTCTATTTTATCGTATATAATAAATTCAAACTTGGGAAAATAAACTATACAATATTGTTTTATTTCTATATAATTGGTACAATTATATTTTGTAATTTGTTTTTCATGTATTATGATTTATTCATATAAAAATTATTTATTTCCTACCTAATATGGAAAGGAAGAAAACACTCAACTCTATAAAGGTAGTACAATTTTAATAATATCTCTTTTATAATAATAAACTCAATTCATAAATATTTAAATCCTGCTTTCCTTTCAAAAAGAATTGGCCCTAAGCAATGATATTCAAACAGGCTGCTCTATCTCAGTTCTCATTTGGTTTATCAAGGATTTAGGTTTTCATCAGAAAAATAATTAGTTTACTTAATCATTCCTTCACCTCGAAGAATAATTCTACTAACATTATATAATGCAAAAATAAAATGTGGATCAATTTTAGTAATAATTTAGAAAGGACAGGGTAATACGAAGCTGATAGGATTCATTTTATGAAACTGTGTCAGAAGTGACTCTATTTTCAATTAAATTTTATTTTTACCAAAATATATAAACATGTTTCTAAGAGGAAAATAGTACTAAAAGTTTATAATAAAATGTAGCTATGCCCCACTCTTCTCTTCCCAACCCATCAATCTTATTTCCCTAGTAAATCATTAGCTGTTTCCTCAGATATTTAATATTCTTATATGCTATTTCTTCAATTTCCGATTTTAGACAGTTAATTTCTAAATGAAAGATGAAAATTCATCTCTCTTACACAGCACTCACATCCAGAGGACACATAAGCACACATTCATATACACAGTGTAGTCCCTATACTTCCTGATAGAGTCGTATCATAGTAATGCAGTGCTTACATTATCCTTTTGTTCGCAGTGAGACTAAGTTGTGTATGAGGGGGACCCAAGAAACCAAAATTTATTTATTAAAAAATGTGTATTTATTCTTACAAGTTTAAACTTCAATCACCTTCAAAGTACTTTTCATTTGATGCAACACACCTATCGAGGCATTTTTTTGTTCCCACTGTTCAAAATAGTTTTTGAACTTGTCGATTTCTATCCTGTTAGTCATCTGCCACTTTTTGTTTCACCTGTTCCACATTGGCAAAATGTTTCCCCTTGAGGACTTCTTTCATCCAAGGAAATAAGAAAGTCACTCAGGGTGATAACAGGTGGATAGGGAGAATGGGGCACAAGGTCATGCTGTTTTTGGTCAAAAACTGCTGAACTCTCAGCACAGTGTGGGCAGGTGTGCCCCTAAATCACACATCATGAAATGGACAAAAGCACTGAAAGTCTTTAAAAAATTCACTGAAATTAAATGCAGCCTCTCACAACATCACCAGCTGGTGCACTGATATAGATGGGTTCCTAGAACACTCACCTAGTGTGGGAAGCCTGTACTGTAAGGGGCCTGCCCTCCAGAAGATCATTATGGATTTTGGGGATCTCTTTTCCTACTATGATTACAATTATTTTACCAGTTTTTTCCCTGAACATAGCTTTTGTTTTATTGCTTTTCATTCCCTGTCTCATAAATTTGAATGCATTTTAAATTGCTGCTAGCCTCTATTGAGCTACATAAAATGTGTATTATATATATACTTTGACATGATGATGTATAGAGTTTATGTCACCTGAGACTTCTTCTTCAGGTTCTGTCATGAAGGGGATTGCTTCATTCAGGGGTAATTTTAATCTAGAACTGCCAAAAATTTTGCCTATAACAAGGCAAGATGGTAAGTTATAACCCACACAACTTTACACTTAGATGTGCCATTAATGACACTACTATAAGTATGTGCTTTTAAAATACAGGAATTCAGATAAATTATATTTTGCACAATTTACATCAGAAAATTGTGGTGCATTTATAATCATGAATTCTATGTTATACAGTATATTCCAGACTGGAAGTATGTCCTTTTTCATTCTAGACTTTCATGAAACCTGAGTGCTGTACTTACAGTTTATATGGGAGAGGGTTGGTTTCTCCTTTAATTACTGTTGGCCTCTGTAAATTTCACATCTTCCAGCTCCTCCCCTACCTAGATTCTTTAGGTGTCAGCCATAGAAGAACATATTCTTATCAGGATAAACCTCTGGCTCTGAACTTTGATGCCACCAAGCCAGGTAAGTTAGCAAAATAATGAGAAGAGAGTACTGGAAGCTATTCTTACACTTGCAGCTAGCAAAAATTTAATTATCCATGGAAATTACATAAGCATCATAAATAGGTCCTACTAAACACAAAATAATGTCTCCAACACAGTTTCTTCTTAGCTGGATCCCAAAATCACCTTCAGCCAACCTTTCTAGTACACCTGTGTAAGGAAATTTGACTGTCAATCAATACTGGTTAAATTATCTTTAAATTTTTTACAAATTCTTTTGATCACATCAACACATTGCAAAAGCCCCTATGTCTATTGAAAGGGACCTATGAAAATGACAGATTCTGAATTTGAAGATTCACTAACTTCACAGTAAATCCACCTATGCCTTCCTTTCTTTTCATTAAGCTTATGCACCAATAGCTTCCTGAGAAGGGAGCGGAGGAAGTTAACATTTGAGTCCTTATACACCTAAAGATGTCTTTAACCCACCATTACAATGAATTATTAGTTGGTTATATTTGGAATTCCAGGTTGAAAATCATTTTCCTTGAGAACTTTAAAAGTATATTGACTATTCCAATGTCATTCTAAATCCAGCCCCATCTATGTAATCTGTTTTATATACTTTTTTTTGGATGATTTTAGGACTTTACTTCAGAATATGACCTTATTTAGAAATAGGGCTATTATAGATATAATTACTGAGGTTGAGATGAATCACTAGGGTTATCTCTCATCCAACATGATAGTTATCCTTATAAAATGGGAAAATTAGGACACAGAGACAACACACATAAATGGAATACAATGTGAGGAGATACAGAAGGAAGAGGGCCATCTACAAGCCATGGAGAGAAGCCAAGAATTGTTCTCCCAAGGAACCAACTCTGCTAACACCTTGATCTTGTATTGGGTTGTCCCCAAAGTCTCTATGGTTTTTTTCCATAAAATAAAAAACCACATTTTTCATTTTCACCAAAAGTTTATGGGTTTGGATATTTTAAGTATGTCAGCTATCTCCCACATTATATAAAGTTGATTGTTCTCAGTAATGTCTCAATTTGATTGCTATCAACTTCAACTGGTCTGCCTGATTATGGGGCATTGTCCAGCAAGAAATCTCCAGCATGAAACTGCACAAAACACTTTTGACATAATCAGTCAGTCACAGCACCTTCTCACACATTGCACAAACCTTGTTTGCATTTCACTGCACTCTTACCTTTCTTGTGTATTTTCTTGCATCTTCAATATTAAAATGGCTATACAAAAATTCACCAATATTGATGTTTTTTTAAATGCATGCTGGTATGATACCTGTCACAATACAATCTAACAAAATTGTTTCAAATGAAGTTAAAGAAAACTAAGTGCTACTAAAGCCATCTTATGGGAAAAACAAACAAACAAATGAAATTTTTAACCAACCCGATACTTCTAGCCTCCCAAAATATGAGAAAAGAAATTGTTTTTCAAATCATGCAGTTTGTGGTACTTTGTTACAGCAACTCTAAAAAACAAATATAGGAACTTCTCTCTGTATTTAGGGTTCTAAAATTGGATTATGAGGTGTTTTTAATATTTTGGGGGATCCCTCTTAATATGGTAACACATGCCCTTCAGCTACAGGATAAATGTTTTCTATACCTTTGATAAGTTGCTACCCCCAAATTTTTTCCTGAAATTCATGTTTACATTTGAATTAAACTTTTTGGCTTAATCCTTTAATTTTCTCATCTCAAATTTATTTTTTCTATATCATTGCCATTTCCCCATTGAGTGGTTTTCTCAATTTCATGTTCTAGCTCTTCCTTAAATATATTTCAACTGTATTTCTTTAAATGCCCAAGAATTCTTTTTGCCTTTTTTCCAAGTGTTCCTTTTTCATATCATCCTTGGTTTGTTTTTGTTGTTTGTTACTTTAATTTTAGCTCATAATTTAGAAGATTGCAAGTTCAGACAAGAATCAATTTGGCAGATCTATTTGTCTTGGTTTACTTCATTCATATACCTGTACTCAGCTACCGAATTGGCTGGAGGCTCATGTCTGCTTAGCATGTTCTCTCATCTCCCAACACTTCAGCCAAGAAGTTTTCATGTGAAGATGGACAGAACTATCCTCAATTTTGCTTTTGATGCTCTGAAATTATGCTTTCATTCCTACCACTCCACCAAAATTCTCTCCTCAAAGTTACCATGTTAATAAGTGAAATAATAAAATCTTCATCTTCATTAATCTATCAGGAGTTGCTCAAACATTTCTATTTAAAACAACTTTTTTTCCCCTGGCTGGTGAGGGTCAGTGGATTGAGATGTCAGCTTGTGAACCAAAGGGTAGTTGGTTCGATTCCCAGTCAGGGCACATGCCAGGGTTGCAGGCCAGGTTCCCCATAGGCGGCATGCAAGAGACAACCACACACTGATATTTCTCTCCCTCTCTTTCTCCCTCCCTTCCTCTCTCTCTAAAAATAAATTTAAAAATCTTTAAAGAAATTTTTAAAAGTAAAACACCGTTTTAAAATCTTGCTTTCAAGACATATGTGGCTATTTTTCCTAATACATCTGAGTAATCCTTATAAGTCTCTTTCACTGGTTGTTCTTCATGACAATATCTCTAAGTATTGATGTTAAGTAGGTTTCAGTCTTTAGAGCTCTTATCTATCTTTTTACAAAAGCATAAATGATGTGGACTCTGACCAGCAGTGTCCGTGGTGTTGTGGCTGTGACAAACAAATTCACATGGACTGCAGAAGTCCTGTGGAGAAAAGGGATGGCATGGTGACTTTCTGAGTGAGAGAGCATCCCGACTCCTGCCTGGACACGCTTTCATTGCTTTCTGGGAGCATTACATCAAAGAAAGTTCTCATTCATTATGCTCAGGTTTGCTTTAGGTGATTACTTTTTACAGATAACAAAGAAAAGATGTTGCAAATGCAAGGAAAAGTGGTTGAACTGTTTACACTCTGTCCTTGAGAGGATTAGCACAGACTTTAGGAAGTTACTTTAAAGATATGCAGTAAACATTTGCTGCCTCAACTCAGGGTGAGGGAGTTTTAGCAAAGGCAAGCCGCAAAGCAGCCTAGGTACAATGCAGGCCTGGTTCCCCACGGGAAAGCTGATCTGTGGGCCTGGCTCCTGTGTGCCACCTCACGCCTGTCAGTTTTCTGAACCAGGACTGAGCTACATTCACCACTGCCATGCTGACTGGTTCCCTATAAATAAATCCATGTTATTTATTTACTTTTCAATAAGTTTAAATCCTTGAGGGATACAGCAACATGAATTCTGTGTCTAATGGCTTTTGGAATTTAGCACCCACCATACCACTGTTTCCATGAGCATGAGTTACCTTCCTCATATTACTCTGTTTTTGTTCCATTTGCAATCAGAAACCACTGTGTTGTTCTTTGTTTTGTAAACATAAGTACATCTCTTGCCTACATAGAATTCAGTTTCATCTCGAGCATAAACACCTTCAATTTAAAGAAGATCTGTGTGCTCCCTATGGTTCTAGAGACCCTACTTATAGCCAGGATAAATGACCTTGGACCACAGCCTTCCAAACATATTCATCATTGTAGAAGTCCTATTCCTGGCAGGCCTCTACAGGCTCCAAGATGGCAGAAAGAGAACATAACTCTTACCATTTCAAAAATTAATAGTAAAGTTCTTTGTCATATCACCTAATATCAGGATTCGAAAAATACTATATAAGGGTGACCTCCAAATTTATGCTCAACCTAGAGTTTTACCCTAAACTCCAGACTTTTGTATCCAACTGTCTGCTCATCAGGTCAGCTTGAAGGTCTAAGAGGGATCTCAGACTCACATTTCCAAAACTGAGCTCCTCATAGTTCCACCACCCACATCTATCCTTCTTTTAGTCTTCTCCATTTTCGAAAATGGCAATCTCACTTTTTCTATTTCTCATGGTGAAATGTCCACCAAGACTTTCTCACTACAGTACATATCTGATCAATCATCATATCCTGTTGTTGCAAATTCCTATTCGCATTTATATTTTCTAAAAACCTATAGAATAGATGATAAAATCTAGACAAAACTATTCATTTTTAAATCATTTTTTAATTTTTAATTATAGTTGACATACAATAGTATATAAGTTTCAGCTATACAACTCAGTGATTAGACATTATATAACTTACTAAGTGATCATCTTGATATACCATACCCATCTAACACCATACATAGTAATTAGAAAATAGTTGACTATATTCCCCATGCTGTACTTTACATCCTTATGACTATACTGGAACTATCAATTTGTACTTCTTAATCCCTTCCCCCTTTTCACCCATCTACCCAAAGCCCCTCCCATTTTGAAAGTCTGGCAACTTTCAAAATGTTATTTATGAGTCTGTTTCTGTTCTGTTTGTTCATTTTGTTTTTTAGATTCAATTTTTGTGAGATATATATTTATTGTCATATTATTATTCAAGTTTTTGAACTTTCTTTTCTTCTTCTTGAAGAAGACTCTTTAACATTTCATGTAATACTGGTTTGGTGGAGATAAACTCTTTAGCTTTTTCTTGTCTGAGAAGCTCTGTATCTGTTCTTCGATTCTAAATAATAGCTTTGCTGGATATAGTAATTTTGTTTGTAGGTCCTTGCTTTTCATCACTTTTAATATTTCTTGTCAACCTGCAAAGTTGCTATTGAAAAATCAGCTGACAGTCTAATGGGCATTCCCTTGTAAGCAACTAATGGTTTTCTCTCGCTGCTTTCAAGATTCTCTCTTTGTCTTTAATCTTTTGCATTTTAATTATAAATGTGTCTTGCTATGGGCCTCTTGGGTTCATTTTGTTTGAGACTTTCTGTACTTCCTGGACTTGTATGTCTATTTCCTAAATCAAATTAAGGAAGTTTTCTGTTATTTTTTCAAATTGGCTTTCTATTCCTTGCTCTCTCTCTTCTCCATCTGGTACCCCCATAATATGAATGTTGGTATGCTTGAAGTTGTCCCAGAGGCTCCTTACAATATCCTCATATTTTTGGATTTTTTTCTAATTTTTGCTATTCTGATTGGGTGTTTTTTGCTTCCATATATTCCAAATTGCTGATTTGATTCTTGGTTTCATCTATTCTACTGTTGATTCCCTGTAAATTAGTCTTCATCTCAGTTAGTGTAAAGTTTATTTCTGACCAGTTCTTTTGTATGGTTTCCAAGTCCATTTTTATGCTGTTGAAGTTCTCACTAAGTTCATTGAGCATTCTTTAGAACTCTGCATGTAGTAGATTGCTTTTCTCCATTTTGTTTAGTCCTTTTTATGGAGTTTTTTTGAGACATGTTTCTTTGTCTCCTCATTTTGGCAACCTCCCTGTGTTCATTTCTATGTATTAGGTAGAACTGTTACATACCCCAAGTTTGGTAGAGTGTCCTAGTGTGGTAGGTCTCCTGTAGGAGTCAGTGGCACAGCCTCCTGTTCACCTGAGCTGCGTGCTCCAAATGTTTAAACCACCTCCTGGTGTGGTCTGTGAATACCCTCCTATTGTGGTTGAGCCTTGATTACTATCGATACACCAATGGAAGGGATTTGCCCCAGGTGAATTGGCTGCAAGGACAGCTTGCGACCACTGGACCACCATGAAGGATCAGCTGTTCAGGGGCCCACCATATGGAACAGGACTTACTTCAGAGAGGCTCTGGCACCCACTGAGTCTTCCCCTTGATTGCATCACTTGTGGAGGTGGTTGGATGGTGCTGCATTGTGATTTGAAGCTGTCCACCAGGTGTGCTGACTCTGGAGCCTCTCTGGACGTGTAGGTTAAGGTCAGCTGCCACCTGTTTTCTGCCCAGGGCCACTCAGCACAAGCTACAAAGTGATCTGCAGTTGGATGCTTCTTGTGCTGGACTTAAAGGTACCTAGGAAAGGCCAAGATGTGAACCAAGGTTGGCTGCTGCTAGTGCAGCTTGGGACCACTTAGTGAGAGGTGTGGGGCATGCTGAGGCCACAGGTTGCTTGTTTGAGAGATTTTAGGAAAGTCTAAAGAATGAGCTAAGACAGGCCATTGGTTTGGAAAAGGCACTGGAAACAGCTTGAGTGGATCCAAAAGCTGGGTGAGGTGGGGTCTCAGGGAATTATCAGGGTGGGGAAACAGTGATAGCTGGGCTCTCGAAGACTCAGATACAGCACTCACCTGCCAGCTCTGTGGAGAAAGGGCTCAGAAGAGGAATAATGGCCTCTACCAGCACTTCTGTCTATGAGAAAAATGGCCCCCAGCTCTCACCCTGATGCCTGACAATTCAGTTCCTCCTCATATATCTCTGGTGCCTTTCAAGCTGCTGTCCCTACAGAGCTCAGAGACAGTGAGTCCAAGTTAGTTTATCTATGCTGCCATCTTGACTGGAAGCCAACCCCTACTCATTTTTATTGCTTTTGGTAAAATATATTTTCTCCATTTGCATAGAGGTTTCTGAATTTCAATTATGCATGTTTTTATTTTCCCTGTGTTTCAGCCTTGTTATAAAAAATTTTACTACAAGTAAAAATATATAACATTAGGACACATAAACAAGGGAACATCAGTGACACTATATTTTCATCAAGTCTTTCAAAAGTGTCCACATAGGGTAGGATTGTGCTGACAGAGGCTCATTTACAACGACAATCAATGTGATTTTAATTATGATATCTGAAATGATACAATCTCTGCCAGCACTTTCTATGAGAAATAGTATGTGCTAAAAAAATACTATACAGTTTATGGAAGCAGAAAAAGATTTGCAGGTATCATTTTTTTATTTCTTCTAGAAATGAACCTAACTTCTAATTAGGGAAGCAATTTTTTTTAATAATTCTGATTTTAATTTTGCTTCAGGAATTATGACATTTTCAACATATTTTAAAGGTTTGAATTCTAATATTTATAATTCAAAATTCATTAATGAAAGACAGAGAATTATCTCTAAAGCTTATTACACAGTAATGTTTTCCTGGGTTGTTGACAATATGTTCTGGTGAAAAGGTTCATTTGTTTATGCATCGAAGACTTATCATCTGAGTTAATTAAGCATGGAGCAGAAAACATGTTTGGAGTACTTGTCACTAAGATCTTTTTCATTTCTTTGTGGTAATTCACAGAATATACTATTTGTGACAGTCTCTGTGTTGCTAACAGCTGAATGGGCTTTCAACTTTGAGAAGTTTGATGAGCTGATTGCCTTATGAGGCCAAAGTACCTTGTTACTAAAGTTACCAGGGTGCTGTTGGTATAACAGAAAGAAAAATGAACGGATGAGGAGAGTTAGAGCAGAGGGGGAAAGGAGTAACAGGATTTTGTATTTTAATTGGGGAAGGCCATCTAGAGCAGTATTTTCCCTAAACTCTGTTGTCACAAAACTGGTCATCACACACTTGGACCCTGCCAATGATTCTGTGATTCTAAGATTTCCAAAGTAGCCTTGAAAACTATTCAAATAATACCATTCTAACAGCTGTGAGCAAAAACCATGTAGCCAAAACATTTAATTAATTACCCTGCTATTTGAGGGCAGAAGCCACAAACAGAAATAACTGAAGCTTTGACAAGGTCTTTGAAAGGCTGTAATAATTAAATCATGCACATATCAAAATACTTGAGATTTCGAACCTTGTCCATGATATGAAACCTCTCTTCCTTTAAATCCCATTTATCCTTCAGATAGTTATCTTTATTTTGTGAAGGAAACATTCTAAAAAGTTTCAAATGACAGAATTTATTCTATAAACTAACAAATACTTAATTTCTCAGTTATAAACACAATTATTTATGAGAATCATTCTATATGTGGTTAAAAGGTAAATATCATTTTTTACTCTGAAAAGGATTGGGCTTCATATAACCTGAGAGTGAAGAACTTCACTTGTGAGTTTTAGAAGACTATATGAGAATATTTTCTACATGTAAATTTTCACAAGTTTTTTGAGGTGGATTTAACCTTCCATTAGCTATAAAGTAAAATGTACATGCTTTAATCTAACAGCTAACTTACAGTGTTATAACTTCAAGCCTTGGTAGTTAACATAGTAAATATATGCTTCTAGAAGGCCAATATGACTCTCACAATCAGCTTTGCTTTCTCCCCTTAGTCAGGTGTACAGCCAAAAAGTGGCAGTCTCGTTATTGCCAAAACTTAAAAGCAAAATATGAAGTGTTTCAGTTCAAAATTATTTCCAAAGTATTTCAAAAATATCATGAAAATGATGTCAAGGTCTCTTGCTTCTCATGACTAAGGCAGCTGTAAAATACAGTAAAACCTAAACAAATACACATTAAGGAAATGATTGCCTGCAGGATGCCTGTGTATGGGTGTATAATTATAGGAAACCTTAAAAGACTAAAGCCAATGGAAGCAATTACCCAT
Organism: Trachops cirrhosus; assembly: GCA_028533065.1. Lineage (NCBI taxonomy): Eukaryota > Metazoa > Chordata > Mammalia > Chiroptera > Phyllostomidae > Trachops > Trachops cirrhosus. The sequence continues at coordinate 108,825,366 of CM052538.1, forward strand.
ACTAGAGGAGGGAAAATGGGGTAGAGGGGCAAAATGGAAGAAAGAAAATATACAATAAAGTCAGTAAGCAAAATGGTACTTTTCAGCCAATTAAAGGTCTAAGGAGGTATAGCAATGATCCTGAATCTACTTTAAGATATCAGGATCTTTAAAATAGAGCATATAAAAAGCTGAGGAATGCAGTATTCTTTTCGAGCATGTAGCAGCCACTCTGCCAGGTCTCACTTTCCCAGCTCAGGCATAGAGTTGCCTATTCATTCATAAATCCAACCAACAGCAACATCAGTTTTAGTGTGGGAAACATCGGGACACATGCAGGTACTTGTAGTCACTAAATTAAGTAGGTTACTACATGAGTTATCATTTCTGAAGAACTTTCTTTTCTTGATCTCTGAATGATTCTCTTGTGTATTTGCTCTTCAGTAGCTTTCCAAGCAAAAAATAAACATAATAATAATAATAATAACAACAATGCCAGAACTTCCAAATGTTAATGTTTGATAAACTTTCTACTTATATTGAACAAAGTTTTCTTTTTCTGTCTTTTTACTTTGAGAGAGAGAAAATATTCTTAGCTTTAATATATGTTTTAAATATATACTTGTTTATACATGGGCTTTACTGTATATGGAATATTTATACAGACAAACTTTAATTTAGATATGTTGATAGACTTTAACTTACATGAAGTGACTTCTAATGAACTATAGAAATGATCCCTGAAAGTATAGTCTTCATTCATTAAGTGATTTTTAAATATTAAATGATAATGCCCTTTTTCTGCCCTAATTTCCTGATTTGGTTTAGTCAATAAAATTCTCTAAAACATATAGAGAAAGACAAGGCATATTTAAAATTGCTATGTAATACATGTTTGTGTTGTTATTAAAATATGTTAATTTGTCACTCCATATTTTAAATCCATTGAATTATCTCCTGCTTTATAGAGTAATAGACTTTCTATTTTTTCATTTGTCTTCCATATTCGCCTGCTTGAGCAAGAATCAGTGCCTGGGCAGTGGAAGCCTCTGCAGCTGTTTCCACGCTTCCATCCCGTGCTCTGCTCCTCGTCTCAGAACCCTGGGAACGAGCAACTGATTGAGTGATTTGTCTTCAGGCCAAATCTCATTAACTGACTCTCAGAACACGTTGAAATCACAAATCTTTTTAAGTAAACTGAAACGGCATTTTTAAAAGAGTAAACACGAATATTGATTTTGTACCTGGAAGCCAAGTTCTATGGCCATTCACTAGTTTCCCCTCATTCGTACTCCCTCTGATTCTGCCGTGTCCAGAGGTTGGAATTAGACAATAAGCAAATTGATCAGTGTACAGTTCAGATTTTGATTTCCTGAGGTTGCAAGAGAAATGAAACAAAGTGTAAAAATTCTAATAGAAAAATGGTGACAGTGATGGGAATCCACAGGGTTTTGGGGTATTTGTGACTAACCTAAGACATGAAAGGGGAAAAACAATCTTGGGGGTGTTCTGTATCAGTGACTCCTAGCTCTGGCTACTCATTAAAAATGCCTTGGGAACTGTTGTAACCCACCAATGCTTAGACACCACATCCAAGCGATTCTAATTGAATTTATTTGAAATGAGGCATAGGGATAAGTATTTTTTCAAGGCTTGTAGGTGATTCTAGCCTGCAGTCAGGGTTAGGAATCATTGGTCTAAACCAATGAATAAGAATTCCCTTGGGAACTTGTAAAATTGCAAAATCTGATTCAGTAGCTCTGGGGTGGCGCCTGATAGACTAACAAGCTCCCAGGGAAGCCACTGCTGCTGTGTTGCCATGTACCTGGGTAGCAAAGGTCTATGCTCTGTGAATTTTCATTTCTCCTCCAGGGATGGTGTTCAACATTGGTTAATGTTACCAGCAGGCTGTATATTTCCATCTTAACTCATATATTTTTTAACTTCTATGAATGTATACTTCCAATATTTCTCTTTCAACGTAACACTGTATCATTCTGGCACATATTTTAAAATAGTTCATTAACTGATAAGTGTTACTGCTTGGATTCCCAAGAAAACTGACAATGAGTTTGAAATTAGCACATGGAAAATTATAACGGCGTGCTTTTAATCCTCAGCTGTGCAAAAGGAGGAAATGGAAGGCAGCAGGAATGAGCAGAGGGAGAGAAGGTGGTTAGGGAGACTGAGCCTTGATACTCCTGCATTCAAAACACATCATACTGTGGGCTGCCCCAGGATGGGAATGGGACTTTGGGGAGATCATAACTGAGAGGTATCTATCAGGAGCACTCCCAGAAGCTTAGAGAATAAATCATTCAACTTTAAAGAAGGATCTGGGCAGTGCATCATAAATCCATTAAAATCTACTCTGTGCTTCTTGCATATCCTTATAAAGTCTGGAAGCAGTTCATAAAGTGTTGTGAGATTTGTTCGCGGGTGGAAATTTATAAAAGAACTGCTGCTGCTGACAGGACTGTAACTGACACTCATCGCCACTGTTTTTTGCCACCCATGGTGGCCTCCTCTCCCTCAGCTAGCACCTCTCTTGGTCTTGGTAGTGTATCCAGTAGTGTGACATAGTCCCTCACCCTGAGGATTGTGAGCATTGGACATTATGTTCTCAGGCTGTGGCTGCTACACGGATGCATTTATCTTTAAACTTGATAAGGACTTATAAAGTGCCTAAGTGGATGAACAAGGTACCATACATGTCCTTCCATATCTCTGTTGTGAAAACAGCAACCGTACCTTCTTCTGACAGTGGAAGTCGTGACCCCTGGCAGGACGATAACTCCTCTGCTCATGTGCTGGTCCCTGAAGCCCAAGGGAAGCCCGAAGTTCCAGGCAGATAACACAGTTTACAGTTTACTGAAGCTCTTGAGGTGTCCATGGTGAACATGACATGCACCTTCTGGAAATAGAACTTCTAAACCGTCAGACCCAGGCCTTACTTAAGAGTACTCATTCCACTGTGGGTGATGGTAGGTTTTGCTATCTATATTCACTTATTTAGCCCTGGAAGTAAACATGAAGTTTCTGGATCAGTGAAGACTTATTGCAACAGTAAGCACATTTGTTCCCCGTACCTCATTTTCTCTCCTTCCAGGTGGAGCAATGAGAGCTAGATGGTGAGGTGGTGGGTTTTTGCTGCAAAGGAAAGGAACCCCCAAATTTTTTCCGGGAGCTTATATGAGTTACACACTACCCAGCTGTGGCTGCACTCTTTTCCAGAGAGAGGGAAAGAAACCTTATCTCCTTAATGTAAACAAATTTTCTCTTGGAAGAGAAGAGGAAGTTTCTCAAATTTTAATCCTTTGAAATGTAAATGTGGAGTATAAATGGTGACCAGGCATCTGATTTTATCTGCCTTTGAAATGTAAATACATGACCCTGGGAGAAAAATTTCTCAGTCTCTCCTGAGGTCTCTAACTATCTATTTAGTCATATAAATTTTAGACTTGTCCTTTAACCCTTTAACTGAGATTCAGCTACAGAAAAACTGGAGTAAGAATACAAGGAGATGTCCCAGGGGCGTCAACACATTGGTTAACACGTCAATTTCATAACCTAAGCACATGAGTTTCATCTCACTTTCTATAGCTTCTTTGTAGTTTATAATATATTATTTTACATGTATGAAACATTATGAAATATGGTTTAATTTAGAATTTTAAAAGAGAATATCAGGACTACTTCTCCATGTCCCATGTTATTTACTTTCCACTTATATTACCAGCATAAATCCAGGCTTTTAAAGTTGGCACCACACTGCTTTTTTTATGTCTTAACTTAAAACACATCTTCCATAGCTCTTTAGCTCCCCAGTGCTCTGCAGTCTTTTCTCTGGAACCCAGATCCAGTTTTCCCTGTTCTGCAGTCATCACCAGTCTCTGCATCTCGATGCCTTAACTCAGGAGTGGACAAACTATTGCCCCCAGGCCAAAGTCAGCCTGCTGCCTGTTTTTGAAAATACATCTTTATTGATTTGCACGATGTCTGTGACTGCTTTCCCACTACAAGAGTAGGGGAAGTTGAGTGGCTGTGACAGAGACCATATGGCCCACAAAGCCTAAAATATTTGTGATGTGGCCCAATATGTAAAACCTTCGCCAGATCCTGCTTTATCTGAATCCTGGCTCTTTCCCAAGGCCACAGCCTCTACCCAGTCCTCGCAAGACAAGGCTTTTTTTTTTCTTTTTTCACAATATATCATACAACTAGTGACAACTAAGGGGTAATATTGACACTTCTAAACCATGCTTCCTCCTTCTGCTTTTTAAAAACATAAACTATTCAAAGCTCATGCCATTGTGCTGTACATTCAGACAGCCATACCCTGAAGGATCTCCCAGCAGACACTGTCCTCATTCACAGATGAATCTAGCACTTGGACCAATGTCAACCAGTGTGGACTGTGACTGTAAAGCTGACCATGCCATGGACAAACCTACTAATTCATCTTACAGTCAGCGTTCCCCTCTCTGGTCAGGCATCCCGTTCTTCCATGTCATATAGTCTACAACCCACACTCTAGTCATCTTTCAGCCTTAACTACACATCCAGTCTACTTTTTTATTTCTCATTTCCCACCACAAGCTCCTTGGGGACCTGTTTTTCCTCCCTAAGTAAACTAATTCAGTACTCCTCAAACTTTATTTGCATTTGAATCCTCTGGGGGTTGTATTAAAAATGAAGATAATGATTTAGTAGGCCTGGAGTAGGATTTGAGCTTTTCTCATTTCCAGCAAGTTCTCAGGAAGGCCAGTGTAGTTGTTCCTCAGATTATAGTGGCAAGGGCTTAAATCCATTATGCTAAGAGAAGTTAGGGGGGAGGTTAATCAATGAGAGGTATTGACCATATTGAGTTATTCCTGAGTTTCCAAAAGTGTAACCTTTTAGCAGGTTATTTGTGTTTGCTAATTTGTGCCCATTGAAGTTAGGTTCCTATTGTCCAGAAAGTTAGACAGGGATGTTATCTTCTCTGATGATTACATTTTAGAGGGACAGCTCCCGGGTCCTTGAAAAAGTCATTCATGGGTTGCAAAATTGGCAAAAGTCTTTTTTTAAAAGAGTTACATCTTTAAAAAAATTTAAATTACAAATTATCTAATGTAAATACTCTACAAAAAGGCAGATAAAGAACCTACAGTCAGAAAGAACCCTTCAGAAGTTTACTCAAACTGAGAGAAACTTTAAGGCCATCTCAGTCAATTACTTCCCATTTATGCCCTTTCTTCACTCCCCCACACACACATACCCCATAGTTCAATATCTAACACTCCAGTACTGAGTCATCTCCCCACCAATCCTACCCCCTTGAAAGCCTGTTTCTACTGAGATATTCTCTGTGTCAGTAATTCTACCACCACACCAAATGCTCAACCAAAACCTAGGATTAATCATTATTTTCTCTCTTTCACTAAACCTTCACATCAAATTCATTAGCAAGTCCTAATGAGATCTATCTCAAAAATATACTTTTTACTCATCCACTTATCTCCATTTCTATTGCTCCAATAGAGATATATACATAACACAAAGACCCATTAACTCTCAGTTGGACTATTGCAATATCCTGCCAAGTAGCTTTTTCAGCATCGTTCAAAGTCTTTTAAATTCAAGTGGTCATTTTGATTAGGTATTCTGAGCTGGGATATTTGCATATAAGATTATATATAATCTTGTTTTTATGAAATACTTATAAAATACTAACATTTCCAGAAGTTTAGTTCAATAATTCTCAGCTTTACAAACATTACATAAATATTCTCCAATATTTAATTTCATAATATAAGTTGTGCTTTTCATTATAAAGAAAAATTTAGGTGCATTTGTATTTATTATCCCTATAAACAGTGGATAAACATAATTTGTGTATTTTTAAAAGAGCTAAGTTATTTATGTTGATCAATTGTTTGTTTGGATCAGAATTCAAAGTTCTCAGTGTTTAACCAAAATGTATTTCTACTTTGTCCATGAATATTGCTATAATAATTAGAAACTAAAATCTAGATTTAATTTTGTTTAAAAAATATTGATCCAAAGTAGCAGTATATAATTACTAGTTAGAAGTTATTGGATTCAGCCTTTACTCTCAGAAAGAAACATCAGTTGATATAGAAATCTATTATCACTTTTTACATAGATTTTTAACATCTTTTCCAAAGACAAATATTTCCGAAGGCTATTTCTAATGAACAATTTCAAACCATTCCCATTATTTTAAACAGAATTTCTAAGTCATGTTGTATGATATTATTAATCATTTATAGGCACACTCGAGAATTTTTCTATAAAATTGTGTTTAAATTTATAATATCCAAATAGACTGTAAAGTTGTGAACACAAGGAAAAGTAATTGCCTAAGAAATCATCATTTTGATGCGTATACTCTATAAATAAAAACTGACAATTATGTGTTCCAAGAGCAAGCAAAGAAGCTGAACTTAACTTGGCTTCAGAAAAGAAGAAAATTTCTCATATGGATAGTATGTATTTCACAGACTGTAAGCACAAAAGTGTACCTGTGCCTCATGAACAAATTGAAATGAGGGAGGTGATTGCCCTCAATATCTTTTTTCCTATATTTTCCCCCTGAAATTTCCTTCAGGTTTTTCTTTTTTCTTTCTTTTTTTTTTTTTAAAGATTTTATTTATTTATCTTCAGAGGGGAAGGGAAGGAGAGAGGGAGAGAAATATCAATGTATGGTTGCTTCCTGTGCATTCGCTGCTGGGACCTGGCCTGCAACCCAGGCATGTGCCCTGACTGGGAATCGAACCGTGATCTCTTGGTTCACAGGCCTGCACTTAATCCACTAAGCTATACCAGCCAGGGAGGTTTTTCTTTTTTCTTTTAAGATTTTATTTATTTACTTTTAGAGAGAGAGGAGGGGAGAGAGAGAAACATCAGTGTGCGAGAGATACATCAATCAGTCGCCTTTCCCATGCCTGCAACGCAGGCATGTGCCGTGACTGGGAATCCAACCAGCAATCTCAGTTCGAAGGCAGGCGCTCGATCCACTGAGCCACACCACCCTGGGCTTCAGTTTTTTTCTTATGTTGCAGACCAGTTCTTCTACCTTTTAACCAAATCTCTTGACTTTTCAAAAAACAACTCAATTGAAGATACCTATCTATCTATCTAACTATCTTAGTTCCAAAATTCTTGGAGAATGGATGTTTTCTCACCTTTTATCAGAAACTCATCTCTGGACTAACTTTTGCTGAAGATACTGGAGTCCTTTCATACCAACCATAAGATAGATAGAAGGTAGTTCTCGAAAAGTAATTATGATTGGTCAGCTAGAGAAATCTCATGTTTTTAATTTCAATACTCAATAATATAAATATGTTGCCCTGGATGGTGTGGTTCAGTAGATTGAGTGCCGGCCTGAAAACCAAAGAGTTGCTGGTTCAATTCCCAGTCAGGGCACATGCCTGGGTTGCGAGCCAGGTGCCCAGTGTGGGGTGTGTGAGAGGCAACCACACATTGATGTTTCTCTCCCTCTCTTTCCCTCCCTTCCCCTCTCCCTAAAAACAAATAAATAAAATCTTTTAAAAATAGTATAAAGATGTTATACTACATAAGGTGATTTCTTAGTGCAATGCAATTAAAATTCTTTTTGATGAAGTATAAATGGATTCTAAAAGGTACTTAATTTCTCAGACATAAAAAATAAATCAGCTATTGATGAGAAATAAGTAGGAGGAAGGATTAGTTTACAAATATCAATATTTATTATAAAGTGACATAATTAAAAGAGTGAACTATTATTGTAGCCTAGAAATCAGACCAATTAAATAGAATAGAGGTCCCCAAAATAGACATACTGTCTAAAATACAGACATGGACATTTCATATATGGCAGAGCTGACATAAAAGGGTAGTGGGAAGTGTAGTCTTTTAAATCAATTGTGTTAAGAAAATAGTGTATTACCTTGGGATAAACTTTCAGTATACCAGGAAAAAGAGTAATCTATTGCTATTTTGTTTGTTAGCTGCTTTTATTATAGTACACACATAAGTAAAATCATATGGTACTTGTCTTTCTCTGATTGGCTTATTTTGTTTAGCATAATAATCTCCAGTTCCATCCATGCTTTACTAAAGGTAAGATTTCCTTCTTTTTATGGCTGAGTAGTATTCCATTGTATAAATGTACCACGGCATTTTATTCCCTCATCTACTGATGGGCACTTGAACTGCTCCCAAATCTTGGCCATTGTAAATAATACTGAAATGGACACAGGGGTGCATATATTCTTTCAAATTACTGTTTTGGGTTTCTTTGGATACATTCCCAGAAATGACATCACTGGGTCATAAAGCAGTTCCATTTTTAATTTTTTGAGGTAACTCTATACTGCTTTACACAGTGGCCACAGCAATCTATATTCTGACCAACAGTGCACTAGGGTTCCCTTTTTGCCACATCTTCACCAACACTTGTTGTTTGTTGATTTATTGACATAAGCCATGATAGCCATTCTGACAGGTAAGGTGATATGTCATTCTGGTTTTAATTTGCATTTCTCTGAGGGTTAGCATTTTTTCAGATGTCTATTGGCCATTGGTATGTACTCTTGGGAGAAGTGTTCATTCAAGTCCTTGGTCCATTTTAAATTGAATCATTTGAAGTTATTTTTGTTGTGAGTTGTATAAGTTCTTTATAAGCTTTGGATATTAACCATTTATCAGATGTATCATTGGTGAATATGTTCTCCTATTCAGTGAATTATCTTTGCATTTTGTTGGTGGTTTCCTTTGCTGTGAAAAAAACACCTTTTTAGTTTGATATAATCCCATTTGTTTATTTCATCTTTTGTTTCCTTTGCTTGAAGTGATATATCAGAAAAAATGCTGCTATGAGACATTTTTGAAATTTTACTGCCTGTTTTTTCTTTAGGATTTTAATGTTTTTAGCTCTAACGTGTAAGTGTTTAATTCATTTTGAGTTTATTCTTAGGTGTATTATAAGAATGTGGTGAAGTTTGATTTTTTTGCATGTATTTCTCCAATACTCACACCATCATTAATTGAATAGACTATATTTATCCCATACATGTTCTTGCCTCCTTTGATAAATATTAATTGACAGTAAAGTGTGGATTTATTTCTGACCTCTATATTCTGTTCAATTGTGTGTATCTATGTGTCTGTTTTTATGACAGTACCTTGCTGTTCTGATTACTATGTCCTTGTAGTATGATTTGATATCAGGTAGCATGATTTCTCCAATGTTCTTTCTCGAGATTTCTTTGGCTATTTTTGGTCTTTTGTGGTTCCATATAAATTTCTAGAATATTTGTTCTAGTTCTGTTAAATACACCACTGGTATCTAAATAGGAATTGCATTGAATCTATTGCTTGCTTTGGGTTGTATGGACATTTAAATGATGTTAATTACTTCTATCATGAACACAGCATATGCTTCCACTTATTTATATCCTCTTCAATTTATATCTTAAGTGTCTTACAATTTTCTGAGCACAGGGTTTTTAAATCCTTGGTTAAATTTTTTCTAGGAATTTTTTTGTGATGCAATTGTAAATAAGATTGTTTTCTTAGTTTCTCTTTTTGATAGTTCATTATTGGTGTATCAAGGTCCTTTGTCAATACATGTTCTTATCACTTACAAGCATATCAAGAACATTCTAGTGATATATAAAATCAAAGAAGACAAAAGACTGTCACACATTCTTTCAGAAGTCGAGATTTCTGTTGCGAAGTTTTGTGTGATGTTCTTCCAGTTGAATGACTAAGTGAATGAGAATGTCATATTTTTCTCTGATATTTAGAAATATATTGTTCACTTGTTGATTCTTGAATTTGAGAAAATTCATCTAGGATATCATCATCCAAAGACTCATAGTGAAGACTGCACTTACATGATCAAATTCATTATTATTGAGTCCAGTGTGGTGCTGTCTCATCGTCTCACTTATCATCTAATTCATCTGATATTTGTAATAACTCTTCTTCTGTAAATTTTCTTCTCCTCATCACTATAAACAGAACTTCCTCAATGTGTTCAAAATAGCTAGGAGAATACTACAGAGATTGTGTTTCCACTCATCTTTTATGCTTTTAGAAATGGTGCAAAGCTTTGGACAAGGTAACAAGAAAACTAAGAATAAGTTAATAGTGAAAGTTTTTGTTTTGTTTTCTTTTTATTTCATTTTAGCATGAGCCTTTTAGGAAAATTTATTATTCCTCTACTTTTTATTTTAGTCTTTTTCAAGCACAGTTGGAAGTAATTGATGCATAATGATAAAACAATTCCTATTGCAATAAAATAGCCAGGAATTTCAAGATATAGGAAGATAAGATTACTGAGATCTTACTATGTAACTTTATAAAAGGGTACAATGTACCCATACTATAATTCAGATAGGATTTTTGTTTATTAAAAATAAATACTCCATTTTTCCTTTGAAAGATTTCTAATGAAGAATAAAGTTGCTAAAATATCAATCTTTACATATAGATTGATAAGAACTCAAAAAAAAGAAACTCATAAACTAGAAGTGGGTTCAATATATGCTGATGTTATCCCGGAAGTTAATTTAAACTGCAACATTATATTAAGTGAATTAAAGACCTAAATGTAAAAAGCAAACTTCTAATGCTTTTAGCAAATACTCTATCAAAATGTCTTCATGGTCTAATTTGACTAGGATGTGTCCTCAGCTTTGACATTTTAAAGGATCTGCAGTTGATTTTAATGGATATACAAGCTTGAGAAATATTGAGAACAGAGAAGTTTTTAATTGATATTTTATTCAACATCAAAGTTTAGATTTGTTGGGTTTTTTTGCTTTTAAATCTATCTCTTCATTTTTTCTCTTTTCATTCAGCAATTATTTAAGTTAAAAACTAGATAAGCCATCTTAAGGAAGCTATAGTTGCTCTAATGTTGCTATATCTGAAGACACACACATTGTACATACTAGGAAGATTCACACAGACATAGTTATATTATAACCAAATGATCATCTTTGAGAAAACAAGTATCAGTAAGGAACTGAATATGTACCACCTTTGAAATCATTGTAAGGAGCTATTAAGAGTATAGCTGTGCATTTTTGCATGATCACACACATTCTATTTTTGTAGTGTTCTTTCAACTCATAGATGCAGCCACTTTAAAAAAAAAGGAGCTCAATGCCTCTAAAAGAAGAGATATTTTTCTCTTCTGAAGTTCAGCAAAGGATATTTAATTATGCCATGTTCAAATTTCCATCACTGCATTTCTGTCAGACAGTAACAGTGCCACAATTGAAAGATGAGCCAGAGAGATGAAATAAAAATTGAAACAGGAAATATCCTCAAGTTAGAGGCCTGGTTGTCTTGTCTCTCTTCAGCTGATTAGACACAACCATTTCAAATGGTTCCCTTCTGCTGCAATGAAAAGGCAACTCTAATTGTCACCAGAATCAATCAGTCAAAGATGAAAAACAGGCCAAATCTATTATAGTAGAATATGCAATGGCAGTAACTTCTGGATTTAGAGAGAGAGCCATGATCAATGGAGATCCAAAGTTAGTGCTGGTCAAAAGCATTGGGTCCTGTTAATATGGAAGCTAAATTTCAACACACATTTTATGTAGGACAACATGCCCAAATGCCTTATATATAACATGCCTCATAAACTACATTGCATGAGAATTGGGTGGCCATGGCAACTGCCAACTTATTGTTTACCATTTCTATTCATTTTGTGAAATTTCAAGTCTTCACCATATAAATAGCAAGAAAAACTATAACAATTATAAGTTTATCCATCTAAGACATGCTTTAACTTTATAAACAATAACAACCAACCAGAAAACCAACCAACAAACAATATCTATCAATGTTTGAACCTGTGGAAAATGAAGACATGTGTGTGGTGAGGTGGAGGAGTGGTCTCATGGAGGATAATGAAAGAACACCCACACACAAAATCATCACAAGAAACAATCTGGTATAAGACCACCACAGGGCCAGATGGGAGGGAGGTAATTGGGTTGTGCAGGGTTCAATACTGGGACTGTGTTAAAAGTATCTCTTTCTAAACATTTGGTGGTATGATGTACACTGGGAGAGGAAAAAGACTTTATATATAGATATATAGATATATATATAGATAGATAGATAGATATAAATTTTAAAGCTGCATTATTTCAATAATGTAATACCTTGGAACCCTAAATAACATCTCTTCCTCTCACTCTGTCTTTCTCTCTCCCAACCTCTCCCTCCTCCTCCAGCATGCCAGCCCTTACCTTTCTCCAACCCCTTCTCCAGGTGTGTTTTTCTTGCCTTTCTCTATCCTCAGCTCCACGGCCTGTCTTTTGCTTCTGTAACTTGCTTCCTGAGCCCATTTCTTTTAGGGGCTCGCTTCTACCTCTGTGACTTTCTAAATAAGCTCTCTTTTATAAAAATATATATGTTATTTTTAAATTTTAAGAAAGCTATATCCCATATGATCAATGAGCATTAAAAAGGACTGTCATCATGAAGCACTGTTGACCCCAGGGATACACGAGTCAGTTCTTTGTTTGTTCATTTTCATTTTCATGTCATTTTAATATAGGCATAGTTTTATTACCTAGGCAGTTCAGTTCAATACCTGACAATAATATAATGATATTAAAGACTACCTAATAACCTTAAATTCAGTTGTTTCCTTTCAAATGTTTCAGTATCATATGAGGCATCAGTGGAGAATTTATGTAAGAATTGTAAGTTCTTTGAACATTATCTCTAATAGGTGCCAGATAATGTTAAGTTTAAACATGTCAAAATGTTATAATTTATTATACTGTCCATCAACCAGAGAGATGTTTTCAAAGAATCATATTTGATTAGCATTGGCTTTTGCTTGGTCAATGGGTGGAACACTTGTGTTTGAGAAGACACATAACACATAACAGACAATCTGCTCTAGGTGAGACGAGTCTGAGTGATTTTTTTCCTCACCCTTTACTGAGTGAGGAGCCCATGCGGTGTTGCCATGCACCACCCATGCTTCACTTTTTCCTCTCCGGGACAAAGGTGCTATGACAGAGTCATGGTTACATGAATAGCATACAAGGGTGGTGCAGCTTCAAATGGATCCTGAGGATTACTATCACTAATTTTTACAATACTAATTAAATGAAGTGTCAAAATATTTATATGTAAGGCAATAAAGATACTTTACTGTAAAGACAGAATACAAATATACTCTTTTTAAAAGTAAATACCTGATTGTTTTGAAACATCTAAATTGTACCTTCAATATTAACATTGTAGAGAAATTAGTTTATAATAACTAATATGGTTATTGAATATAGTAATGTATCTTGGCTACCTTATAGTTTTTTAAGGTAGAATCTCTGATTGTAAAGGATTTAATTATACTCATTAATAGATATTGTATTATGTCACTTTACATCTATTTTAAAAACAAGGATAAATTTCCTCTGAAAAATCTTATACAATATTTTTAATATGGAACAAAATCCTAATAGAATGTTTTTGAAAGTTAAAAGAAGTTGATAACTGGTCCCTTGAAAGTGTTCTTGAAAACAGCTTTTAAAGCTTGCCAAATAAGTAGCAGCTTGCCCAAAAGGGGAATACAGAAATTATTCATAGAGTGGCATTTTACATCTAAGAATCTTTCCTGGAAATTAAAAGCTGTTTGGAGACATTAGAAGGCTGTAGGGAAATGGGCAGTAATTGTAAACATCCTCTTAAATTCTGGGACAAGCTGTAAGGTTGTTTTCCATTTTAAATGAGGAAATTGTTGTGAAAAAGGAAAGAGACTCGATCAAGGTATAGTAAGTAGAGCTATCCTTCAGCTTCTACAGGAAATGGGTTACTTATATTTAATGTGACATTGCATTTAAATTTGTTGTAATATATTCATTTATAATTACACATTTGCATTTGTATTTGTTTCTGTATTTATATTTATGTTTAAAGTAAAATCCATTCCACATTAAAAAAAAAGAAAAATGGTGAAATTGTGGTCTAAAATGATAAATAATTTCTAAAAGACCTGGGATGTTGGCAATATCAGCAGAAGCACATAAAAAATATATGCAAGGAGCCAATGTAGGAATGAATAAGACTGCAAGGAGGTCCTCCCCCTCCCTTTCCCTGCAGAAAACAGCTATAAATCCTGGATATACTTCAAATAGCAGCCCCTTGAAGACTCTGAAGAGTGAGCAGAAGGTGCAGTCTCTGGGGAGTCCACCCTTGGAGGCAGGAGACAGTATAATGTGAGTTTCCATTTTCTGTGGAAATCATAACAGGACATGATTGGCTTTAGAATTTTTTCAATTTATTCCCGTTTGGAAAAAAGTCCTTAATTTGTAGGAGGAAGGCAACACAAACTGACAATTTTAGGGGGCTGGAAAAAAACAAATAAAGCAAGGAGAAAGGAAAAACAGAGGGTATTTGAGGAAGGGGAGGAAAACATCAACCAAAGCTAGAGCTGAAGGAGGGGCAAGTGCATGGCACAGGCTCTAATCCCAAAGTCAAGGGCCCGGGACTATTTACAATCAAGGCATAATCCAACTCTTCAAAAACACTCCCCAGTGAGCCATTCCCCAACAGGCAAACAAACAAAGATGACAAGGAGAGGCGAGCCCTCACGAAGCAGCAAGAGGCAAATTTCTTGTAGGTGGAGCACAAGCGGAAGACTGAAAACCGACAGGGGATTGACACTAAACAAAGTGAATGGGCCCCACCCTCAACAACCCTCAAGCGAACTAACCCCCACCCTAATTGCCGGAGGAATTTGAAGTCTGTGGTACATGGTGATTTTGGTTGTGAGTTATGACCTAGGTGGATACTTCTTAAGTTTAGTGCACATTCCTTGGGATCTTGTTAACCTGCAGATTCTTTTATAATAGTTCGGAGTTGGGGCCCAAGATTTTACATTTCTAACAAGTTCCAAGATGATTGTAACACTGCTAGGTCCATGAACCACGCTTGGATTTGTAAGAACCTAAAATAGTGGGTCTCTCAGCCTTGAGAAAACCTCAGAAAGACCACGTATATCCCCCGCTCCCCAACTGTCTGATCAAAGAATGGTCTGCAGTTGGTCTAAGGGCAAAAACAGGCTTCGATAAATGCTAAGCTTTAAACACATAGCTTTAATCTCAAAGTTCTCTTTGTATCAACACATTAAACAAATCCTTAATTCTAGTCTAGAAAACTTACTTTAGCATGTACTTAAATGCTAGCAAAATTCCTTTTAAAAACTGGGAAAATAAGCTTTATACATAAAACCCCTATTAAAATTCAGTAAGTGATATATTTGAAAATTCATTGAAAAACAATATTAAATTGGAAAATTATGTTATCAAATGCTCCATCATTTTTCCTTTGCAAGTACCACTTAATATTTTAAAGACTGTTATCTACTTGTCAAAAAATTATTAAATTCTAGGTGAATGAGGTATTATAAATAAATCTCTCTTCAATTTATGGCTACCTCTGAGTTAAGAAATGAAGTCATTTTTTTTCAGAGATAATTTATTCATTGATTTTACTTTGTATTCTTTCTGCTACAGAATATAAACTAGTAACCTATCATAACTGATATTAGAAATGCAATTTCTTTAGCATAATATTCATTCAGGCAATAAAAGAAAAACAAAACAATTTTCTTGTCTATGTGATTTGTTTCTTCTGCTCTTGATGATACTTTGTAGTTTTATATACCATTGTTGAAAGAAAATTTTATTTTTCATTTTAATAAGTTTTTCTTCTTGTAAGCATTTCTTTCTTAAATTATTTCTATTTTATCTTTAAAATTGATTTTTCTCATCACCTTATAATTTAATTTTACCATATATATTCATATCATATATGTACATATATATGCTAGCATAGCATATTTTAAAATAAAATTAACTTTATTTGAAGAAACAGATATATATTCAAAAGAAGAAGTAGTACTACAGTAGAAATAAGTTCTATTCATTTCACAGCTTTCATTGTCAAGGTGTCTTGTTTGCTAATGACATATATATCCTTAATATGTGTAAACAGGGTCAATGAATGAACATACTCTGTGAGTTTTCTAAAAGTGTAACTACTTCTTAGCTTGTTTTAAAATATTGTAATCTTGAGCATCTATTTAATCTTTAAATATTAAATGCATCTCTATTAGCTATCTATTATATAATTTAATTAATTTTATATTAAAGCTAAAATGTAAAATACAAATGATAAAAAGAATTATTTATATTACATAATCATTACTAAATCATTATAATAATTAAATACTCAGTTCAGTCTCATTTGCATATCTAATTTGTGGCACTAAAATATAACATTATTACTCCAGGAGTTAATTCAAGAAGCAGATTATTTACAAATATCTGAGACTGTAAAAAGCACACAACTATGTAAAATAAAATGGATAAATGAGAAGCTCTACCTTTTTTTCACTTAGGCTGAGCATGCCCCAGCAGTTGGAGATGTTGAGATGACACTGAATGCAAGGCAGTCATTCCTTCATCAGTGTGTCCTTCTGTTGTATACTTTATAACATTGCACATGTAGCCTGGGGACATTTACTGATCATTGCAGCAGAAAAATTACTTTTAGCTAAGTATATACAAACCACTTTTTATCCTTCAAGAATAGTGGTGTTTTCATTAACTTTCTTTTAAAAATATTTTCTAATTTCTGAGGCTCTAAATTTTTTACACTCTCAATCAGGAAAAATGAAATTTACCCTTACTTCTGAACTCAGCTTTTTACAAATAATGGAATAAAATTTCATCCTTGATACATATGATAATTACCATTTGCATATATGTATTTTAGGGCATGCTGACATTCAGCTGATATTATTAAGTGCTGTATTTATTTCACCTGCAGTATCATTGCACACATCATTATACATTGTTAGCATCAAGAAAATTATTTAACGGTAACCTGTTTCTTTTCCAATTTAATTAATAGTTCTTATTCTAAAATGCTTGGATAAGTAATATTAGCAATTGTTTTACTGCTGGATCTTTCAGAAGCACTAATATGTTAGTGCATATTATGACTTCTCAAGAGAAAGATTTTCTAAGTATTTCTGATCATGGATTCTAATGTTTTGTAGAATATGTCTTCAAAATATTGTGACATAAAACATAATGTGGCTTTTTGGGAAGATAACATACAGTATTGTACAAAAAAATAAAAGATATATAGATTTTTAAGTGGTCACTCAATCAATACTTATTTAATTGAGTACTTTAATGGTAAAATATTGCATTTTTGCAAAGCATACAAAATGTGATTATTCAAATAATTTATTTCCATAAAATCTGAGGTTATAGCATACTTACCAGACTATAATTAATTTGGCACAATTTAAGAAATGTTTTGTAGTAGAGACAGGTGAGTACGGGCCCGAGAGTTCTGAAGTTCAGAATTCGCCTGCGAGCTGAGCATATAGGAATTGAGATGATAAGTGAGCCACAGATTAGTAACTAGGAGTATTGAGATTGATTAACTAACAATATGCTCAAAAATATAAAGGACTTCTTGGAGAAGTATGGATTTCCCTGGGAATGGATGTACTAAAACATAGACACATTTATTATTTCTTTCTTAGACACCTAAAGAGAATACAAGGGTCAGATGAAATGTTGCAAAAAACTATTTCCAAACTTAAAATTCTATGATTCTGTACTTCAAGAATGAAAAAGCAAGCTTTCTATTGTACAATATGTGAAATTGGTCACATATCCTGAATAGGTAGAAATAAATGAGTTCATAAACTAGCCAAATTTGTCTCGTATTTATTTTGTTTAATCAAAGCATAAATTCTGAAGAGATAACACACCCCAAAATCCTAACGAGCACCACAAGTGGCTTTGGACTCTTGTCCAAGTGGTTTCATTCCATCTTTTGATTCTACTTGACCTTTTGTAAAAGAAGAACTCACCCCAGATAATTAGGTTTGAAATTGCTTTAAAATTAGTATAATTTGATACAATGGATGGATAGTGGAATATTATAATTATCTCAAACAACTAGGTCAAGCTAGACATTTTAAGCAATGATGTTGGGACAACTAGGTGGACATTTAGATAGACATGAAATCAGATCCTGTAAGGTAACATGCAATTACTATACAAGTTCTAAGAGGAAAGATGACTGAATTCCTCTATTACCTAAATGTATGGCAAAGCTTTTGGACTATAAAGCAAAATTCAGAGGCAATAAATTAATAGATTTATAATGTGAGTACAAATTAAAAATTACATACTTTTACATTGACAAAAACAATTCCTAATTAAAAATACATGAAAATTAGGAAAAATGTGTGCAAAATATATTACAGACAAAAGACAAAGTATATACAAAGTCAAGGCTATTTTGTTCATCCTCACCCAAGAGTATGTTTTTATTGATTTTAGAGAGAGGAAGGAGGAGAGAGAGAGAGAAACATTGATGTTAGAAACACAGATTGGTTGCCTCCTATACCTGTCATGACCCATGATTGAACCTCAGCCTTTTTTGGTTCATAGGATCATGTCCAGCCAACTGGGACACCCAGCAATAGCAAGGCTATGTATTGTTTTTAATTGAGAAAATAAAGACTCTGGCTTCTAGTCAAGTTAGAGTAAGAGGGATTAGACTTATTCTCTCATCTGAAACAACTATAACAAAACGTATGACATAATGACACTCAAGATATTATACATCAGATAGTGAAAGACAGTGGTTCCCCAGAGACTGAAATCAAATGAAGCAAGCCTGTTTGAGGTAACAGTGTACAAAAAGTCTCTGATGAATAGCAAAAGAGGGAGCACCTAAGCAAAGTACATTGGCCTCTCTGGGTTGAAGAAAAAAAGGAACTGAGATCTAAGGGAACCAAAACAGCTTCAGAGAGCAGTGTTATAAGGCAGAGTAGGAGAGAGCTGCATTTAAAAAGGATACCTGTGGACCAAAAAAAGTAATAAATCAAAAATTTCTAACTGGGCAGGTCACACCCCAAGTCTGGAACTTCTTTTATAAAGCAAGCTATGTCTATTGTCCTTGTGCATACAGGCTAACATACCTTTGAGATGCCTGAAGTAACACCCCACAAAGTTTTAACTGCCCTCAGGAAAATACATAACCTTGTTAATAACCCTGTAATTCAATCCCCACCTCTACCCTTATGTAATCTTCCTTTGTTTCCTCTTTAATTTCAAATGTATTGACAGACAAAAAATGTATTGAATGTAAATGTATTGAAAAAAAAGGGGGGAAATTGGGACAACTATAATTGAACAATTATAGATACACAAAAAGTAAAGAAACTGCTACACTGTCATTCTTCAGAGCATTTGAGATCTTGTTTCCCAACAATTGTCAATTAGAGCTTGAATAAACTCATAAAAATTCTCTGCAGGCAGGTTTGGGTGTTTCTTATGTCAACATACTATAGATCTGAACAGGGTCAAGTGAATATTGATCAGCCCATTTGTGGGAGGAAACTGAGATCTTGGGAAGATTAACCCAAAAAGCTTACAAGAAACAGAACAGATGTCAGACAGGCCTTAGGAAAATCATTGTTCTCACCACAGTGAGTGGAAAAAAACTAGTAACTAATGGGAAAAGAGCTAGAGTACTAAGAGTCTTGCCTTAGTAGTGAGGAAAGATTAACCCTAGTTTAAACAAAGCTCTGGTTCCACCTAACAAATGATCGAACTCTTTTTTAAATAATTTGATTATGTTCTAGGAAAACAGTTCAAGGATATTTATAGAAAACACAATTGTCCTACACATACAAAATTTACAATGTCCAAAACTCAATTTAAAAAAAAAATGATCAGTGCAAAAAAGTAAAAACCAAAATATAAAATGAAAATAGAACCCAAATGAGGAGAAAAAAAACATTAAAACTGACCTAGAATATGAAACAGATCAAAGAATTAGTAGACATTAAAACAGTTTTTATATATTCAAAAAGCTAGAGAAAAGATTAAATATTATAAGTAGAAACATGGATGATATAAAAACAGTCTCAAATCAAACATCTTGAGATAAAAACAATATGTGAGGGATAAAAAAATACACTGGATGGAATTAATGACATATTAGACATTGCAGATGACAAAGTTAGAGAACTTAAAACATGGCAATAGAAACTCTCCAAAATGAAAAACAGAGAGAAGAAAGTTAGAAGAAAACCCTGAAAACTATGGCCTATGGGCCCACTTGTTCTCATATTATTTATGGCTTGTTTCCCACCATACTAGCAGAATGTGTGACAAGAACTATGACACACAAAACCAAAAATATTTACTATCTGGCTTATAAAGAAAAGTTTGCCAACCCTTGTTCTAGAAAATGCAGTAAGACATACAAGATCATGATGATGGTGGTGGTGGTGGTAGTAGTACCAGAAATAGTGGAGTATACTATTTTGCTTAGAAAGAAATAAAATTTGTATTTATAAATAACACAATAATTTATATAGAAAATCCCACTGAATCTACTAAGAAGCTATCAGAGCTCATGAGTTTAGCAACATTCTTAGATAAAATATATTAAAAAATTAACTGTATATGTATATACTTTAAATGAACAATCAGAAATTAAAATGATAAAAAAATGCCATTTGGCATTAGTAATACAAAATAGTTAGGAATAAAACTAACAAAATTTGGCTGAGAGGAACTAAAGAAGACTTAAATGGCAGAAGAAAATTGACTGCAAAGTGACTTTTCAGAGTAATGGAAATATTCTGTATCTTGATTGTGGTAGTGGTTGCATGACTCTATTGTTGGGAGCCACCCTGCCTGGTTTCAGGAGCTGTAACCGCCCTGCACCATAACTAAGGCTGAATGAGTGACCTTCGGACCATAAGCCACTAAGGAGACAAAGCTTATCTCCCTGGCAGGGGTGCCACTTCTGCTCCTTTTTCCATAACTGGCCCCCAGTGCTTGATTAGTTAGCCAATGACAGGTAAGATTCCCCAAGGGGGGAACAACCTAAGACAGGCATGATCACGTGGAGGCCCCAAGGAAGGACTTGGGGGGCTATGGAGAAAGGGGTGATGGACCCTCGCCCCTCGGCTTTGACAAAGCCTGAGTCCTCATATTGCCTGTGAGAAGTCTCCTAATTTCTTGGCTATATTGCCTTCTCTGCCTGACTTAAGCCTGAAACAATGACAGAGGGCAGGGCAGCCCTGTGCTGGAAAGGGCAGGTTCCCCAAGTAATCAGGCCTGAGAAAGAATACAGAAACTCCTGTGAAACCTGCTTTGCTAAGAATGCTCTTAATTAAATGATAAGGGTCTGAGCAGGAAATGAGTTTGTTTCCCAAAGTTTGTAGCCCTTTAGCTATCAGACCCTGACTCAGAATAAGCCCTAATAGTTCTTTGTATGCTATCATTTGATCCTTACTGCCTGATAATGATTAATGAACTTTACCTGTATTCCTGTGCAAATTAAAAGCCAATAAAAACCAGTGAAGGAAAGGATCGAGGTGCTCTCCTCTTGAGAGAGTGGCCAGGCCGCTGCAAATCACCCTCCCCTTGAGAGGATAGCCTTGCTGTCCCTTTTCCTCCACAGGACTCAATAGTCCATGTGAATGTCTCATTTCATCCATAACACCGTGGCCACTGCAGGCCGTTGTCTGCATCACTCTATGTCAGAACTTTACTCTAAAAAGGATAAATTTTATTGCACTTATTACTCAATAAGCTTGGCTAAGAGAAATCTTATTTTAAAAGGTGTTGAAGACATAACAGACGATTAAAAATAAGGTACACAATTAAACATATGAATGATTTAAACATGGTAGGGTCTACAAAAATAAAACTGTACTGCAATGTGATTCCCCACTCATCAGATTGGCCAAAATTTACAAGTTAGGTTCTCTCATACAATGCTGTTGGACAGCATAAAAGCACAAAGATCATTGATGAATTTGGCCTAACAAAACCACATCCTCTTTATCCTTCACTGAATTCCATTTCTAGAATTTACATTGATGATTTAATCATGGCAGTGCAAAAATACAAACACATGGAATTATATATTACAGGAGAAATTGCCATTGAACACCATTGGAAACCGTTAACTACCCCAATGTAAAACTCAATTTGAGTAACCTACAATATGTGAACATAAAGAAAATCTATGAAGATTAAAAATTAAGAAACAAGAAAACAAATGTGGAATGATCTCAAGGTGAAAAAACAATGTGCAAACAAACACCTACACTGCCCTCTACACATTGTCCATAAGAAAGAGGAATAAAAAACTATGCATAATTTGCTTAATTTAAGAAATTGAAATACAAGAATTCTATGTTCAGTAGTGTCATAATGAATTACTGCAGTCCCCTCTGTAAAAAAACAAGCATAAAATTGAAAAATATTATTTAAAATCATCATTTTAGACACTAAAAGACTAAATTCAGATAACAATTTGAGAAATGTTTATTCATGATAAAGTGTTACTGTGTCATCTGAGCACCTTGAATTTGTGGTTTTCTTGCTTAGATGCAATATAATCCCTTTCTCACTTAGAGCTGCAAAGCCTGCAACTTTATCAATCAAAAGTAGTGAGTAACTTTTGAAGCAATCGTCAGAGCTCCCAACATTCCAAAAGAAAGATTTTAGTAATGAGAGACCTGAAAAATGACTGAGAAAATTAACTTACCACACAACCCTTTCTGGCTGAAGGCTATTAAACTACATATACCTCAGAAGACTCTAGTTGCCCTATGAAAATGGAAAGCCTGGGGAAACTTGAACATTTTCTTTCTTTGAATATGTTCCTCAAGCCACACACAACTCAGAGAGCAAAGACTGAAAAAGTTTTAATTGCCTGAGCTGTCTAAGCATAAACTATGCTTAAATCTTTTTCTGACTTTAAAGCATTCAAGAAAAAACTATGTTATTGAGAGAAAGAAAAAAATAAAACATAGAGATGGTATACCAGAGGGAAAGAGATTTCACAGTATGAGCCCAGAAAATTTAATCAGCTATTAAACAAATAAACAACTAGAACAAATGATCAAATAAAAATACAAAAATTCTCAGGAAAGCAAAATAGATTTAGAAGTTGCTGTATTGTATTTCTACAATGTCCAGTTTTCTAATAATTACTAGAAGTGTAAAGATATATGGAATTGTCACCAATAGTTAGAGTGCAAAGGAGCAAAAAGAACTCTGAATGTGCTGAGATGTTGAATTTAGCAGTTAAAAAATTCAAATCATTATATGTGTGTGTGTATAGATATATATATGCAAAACTTAAAGGAAAGCAAAGAACTATAAAATTTTGTGCTAAAATTAGTGAACAAGTAGGGTAGATCATCAGAGAAATAGAGACTATGAAATATATCAAATGGAAATTCTAGAGTTGAAAAACAACAAAAATTCTTCAAGTGGAATTGTCAGCAAATTTGAAATGTCAAAGAAAGACTCACTGAACTTTAAAAGATTAACACCAATTGTCTAATATTAAAAACAGAAGAAAATAGATTGAAGAGCCATGGCCAGGTGGCTCAGTTGGTTGGAGCATCATCCCATACACCAAAAGGTTGCAAGCTCAATCCAGCTCAGGGCACATACCTAGGTAGCTGGTTCCATCTCCAGTTGGGGAATGTACTGGAAGCAACCAATCGATGTTTCTCTCACACAAGGATGTTTGTCTCTCTCTCTATTTGAAATCAATAAACATATCTTTGGGTTAGGATTAAACAAATGAAGATAATCAAAACAATCTTAGACATGCATGGCACACCGTAAAGTATTCCACAATAAGTAAAAGTGGAATACAAGAACAGGAAAACAGAAAGAAGCAGAAAACATCTTGAGGACAATGACCAAAACATCACAAATATGCTATAAAATAACTTCCAGATCCAAAACTCTTAACAAACCTCACATAGGAAGATACAAAGGAAACCACACACAAACCTATTATAATCAAATCGCTAAAAACAAGACAATGTTAACAACAAGAGGAAATTAATACAAAACTCACAGAACAATAAATATTTTTTGACTAACATTCCTTCTGAAACAATGGAGTCCAAAGAATGGCATATCAAAAGTATTCATAAAAAATTAACTGTCAAGTATTTATGTGCTACAGAAAATGGTAGTGGAAGTCCTTGAGATTGAAGAAAAATGTACCAGGAGTTAACTTGGATCCACAAGAAGGAATTAAGACATTAGAAATAGTAAATATTGAGATTAATACAAAAGTATATGCACACTTTTTTCTTTTATTTCCTTTAAAACACACAGACAATAAAACCCCTTTAAAACCCCAAAGACAATATTTTGGGGTTTATATTCTATATACCAGTACAACATATCACAATGATAACAAAAAAAGGAAGAGAAAATTAAACTATACTGGTGCAGTTTTTATATTTTAATAGAAGTAAATATGTATTTAAAGTATACTGTAAAATATTAAATATGCATACTATAATCCTTAAGACAACCACTAAAAACAATGTGAATTAAAAAATTCAATAGAGTAATTAAAATTGCACAACATATTTTTACCCCCCAAAAAGCAGCTAAGGCCCTGCTTGGTGTGGCTCAATGAATTGACTGCTGGCCTGTGAACCAAAAGGTCATTGGTTGGGTTGGATTCCCAGTCAGGGCACATGCCTGGGTTGCAGGCCAGGTCCCCCAGTAGGGAATGCACAAGAGGCAACCACACATTGATGTTTCTCTCCCTGTCTTTCTCTCTCCCTTCCCTTCTTTCTAAAAATAAGTAAATAAAATCTTAAAAAAAAAAGACAGCAGCTAAGGAGGAACAGAGAAAAAAAGAAGCAATGAGATAAAAAACAAATATTGAAATGGGAAAAAATGTCAATCATACCAATAATTATATATCTGATTATAGATAAAACAACTTATACAAGAGGCAAATATTCTTGGACTAGATTTTAAAAGAAAGCTCCAACCATATAGTTTTCATAAGAGATGACTATTAAAATCAAAGAGACAAAGGGGTTGAAAGTAACAGATGCAAACAAAAATCAAAGGAAAGATGAGTAACTATATTTAAATCAGAAAATGTAGACTTTAAAACAAGACATATCAGTAGAGCCAAAAATGGACATTTTCATGATTACACAAAGGTAATATCAGCAGGAGGATGAAACACTGACAAATGTAAATGTACCTAACAACTGAGCTTCGAAATATATGAAGCAAAAAGTAACAAAATTAAAAAAGAAAGTTAGAGAAATGAGCAATTATAGTTGAAGATTTTAACATCATTGTCCTAGTCACTGACAGAAAAAGGAGATAGAAAATCAGTAAGAATATAGAAAAGACTTCATGATTTCAGTACCAACCTTCATGATATAATTGACAATTATAGAACATTTTACCCAATAACACAAAATATATATTCCTTGCAAACACCCATGAGAAATTCACCAGGATAGAACATATGTTGGGTCATAAAGTAAGTCTCAACAGATTTAAAAGGTCTGAAGTCAAACATTAGGCAATCGGACTTACAAAGAAATTAAAAATGTTAAAGCTTTGTATCAAGTTAAGAAGATTGCAGATTATAAGACACTAAACACAAGTGTATTTTAGCAATTTTATTTCTATGTACTAACCAAAAGTTCCCTAAAATGAAACTAATGCACAGATTCCATTCACAATAGCATATAAGTAAATAGCAATTATACATTTAACAAAAATGTGTAAGACCCATATACTGAAGAGAACACAACATTGCTGTGAGAAATTTTAAAAGATGAAGATAAACGGAGCAATGTTTCATGTCCATGAACTGGAAAACTCAGTAAGTGTTAAGGTGTCGATTTCCCTGAAGTTTATTTATAGACCTTATAAATAAATCAAGTAAACTCAAATTCCATCAGCCTGTTGCATAAAATGACAAATAGACTCTAAAATTTTTATAAACATGCAAAGGAAAACATTTATTCAAAACAAGTTTGAAAAAGTAACAAAGTTGGAGGATCTCTATCCTGATCCTAAGATTTACCATAAATCTATGTAATAATCAAGACAATATGATATCAATGCAAGGAATGTACAGTGGGACAGCATATTGAGTCAAAGGAGAAATCCACACTAGTAGGTTGATCTTCTCTAAAGATGCCCAGTAATTCACTGGTGTTGGTTCACAACATCAGGAGTTCCTCAATTTAAAACTTCCCGGTACGTGGCAGGCAAGGAGCCACCAAAGAAAGGCTAACCATGTCTGTTTGGTAGGTGGTAGCTTTTGTGTTGTTTTTCATTGTTTTGAAATATAATAGACAAAGAACATTATACTAATTTCAGGTATAAAACATAATGATTTGACATTTGCATACACTGCAAAATGAGCAAAATAATAAATTCAGACACCACTGGTCTGGTAGGTGGCAGGTTTAATAAGCAACAGAACTTATGAGGCTTGTCTTACACGCCAGTTAAGTCAAGATCTTCACACCTGACTGACAGAATTTTAGATGTTTACACAGAGGCCTAAACTGGGGTTTATAGCACACACCATCCAGACAACCTCAACAGCACATTAATCTCTCAAGGTTGCCTCTTTGAAATGGCTCTGGGGCTATGGCAGTGGTGGGCAGAACTACAGGCCAAGGATGGGGGTGGTGAGGGGCCTCTAACTGCTCAAGTGCAGCTGGAGGGTCAACTTGTGCTCACGTCCTCTCAATGACCCGCTTCAACAATCGCAGAAAGGATAGCTGTGGGCTTTTTTTCTCTTTCAATAAAAGGTATTAAAATAACTGGGTATCATTATGTAGATAAAAGAATAATGGTTAATACTTCTTTTTATTCAATGTGTTATAGTCTAGTATTCATTCATTTTTGTGCACAAATTGTCCTTATTTGACCCATTGGAGCATTTTATGGATCTTTTAGTGTAAGTGGTGGAGTTGTAAAACCCATATTTTGCTACCATCATAACAAAAATTGGGCAAGAATATCAATGGATTCTATATCTAAGGGAGGATTTTGATGATAAAAGACAAATCCCAAATAAGGAATATTTTATTTTAAAAACTGACCTGTATTATTCACAAATAGGAGTGTCATCTGAAGACTGAAGAATACTACTGGATTAAAGGAGATTAAAGGGATATGATAGCTGACTGCAATACCAGATTACAGAGATGATCCTGTAATTCAGGGAAAAATGATATCTTAAGAAGACAATATAGAGCAGCTTATAGAATTGAGATATGGACTATTGATTAAAGTTTTGTATCAATGTTAAATATCCTGAACTTCATATTCCTATTATGATTTTAAAATAAATATACAAAATATGATTAGAAAAAAAGTAAAGACAATGATAAAGCAAATATTTCAAAATATTAATAATTGATGAATCTTAGTAAAGGATATACTGGAGTTGTCTGTATTATTACTATTCTTACATTTTGTAAGTTTAAAATTATTTCAAAATAAAAGTTTAATAAGGCCTGGCTGGTATGGCTCAATGGATTGAGTATCAGCCTGCAAACCAAAGGGTAGCTGGTTTGATTCCCAGTCACGGCGCATGCCTGGGTTCCAGGCCAGGTCTCCAGTGGATGCCACATGAGAGGCAACCACACACTGATGTTTCCCTCCCTCTCTTTCTCCCTCCCTCCCCCTCTCTCTAAAAGTAAATAAATAAATAATCTAACAAAAATAAAAAGCCTCCAGAGCCAATGGGAGGGCTGGCTCTCTCTCAGGCTTTGGCTCTGGTGCTCAGGCTCACTCTCAGACTCTTCTTCCTCAAGGATGCTTGGGTGATTGTGCTGCAGCTGCCTGCACTTCCCAATGGATGGTAATTTTTAAGGGAAGGAACTCCAGGCACAGCCTAGGGATCAGGCTAGACTGGCGCAGGGTGGCAAGCTTACTTTTTGGATGTTAGAGCCTATAGGTGGAATAGGCTCTAAGGCAAAATCCTGACATACTTCCAAAAATGTGTAGTTTTTGTATATTATGTTGTTTTAGTTTGTAAACTAACCCTATAGAAACAAGATAACTTAAAACTAACGGGGAAAAAGGGAACTCAGGTATTAGAGTTTAGCCTAATTGACAGGCTTAAATGATTAAAGCTGTGACTTGATAAGTTTATGTAACTGCTTTTGAATGAAGACTCCTTTCTTTTATCACCAAAACTTTGCCTCTGGAATTTTTGCCTGCACGAGGTGGCGAGCAACAGAACCCCAAGTACTGTTTGTTAACGGTTTGGAGTTCATTCACAAGAACAATTAGTTTTTTGATGCATTTTTACACATATTTATGGTAATCTCACTAGTCGAAGCAAAATAGTTTAATCTTTTCAGTTCTCATATTCACTAACCAAAACATCTGTTTTGGGGGGCACAGGGTCAATAATTTAAAAGAAACTTCTTAAAATTATGGGACATGAATAAGATAAAAGAAAATATCCCATTGTGTTTTATTTTCAGAGATTAGTATAATTACATTGTGAATTATCAATAACACAACAAATTAATGAGGTTTACATATTTGAAATCAAGTCCAAGGCCATTTAACAAGGAAGTAAAGTAGAGAAAACAAAAAGGTACCTCTATTTTCAACTTTTTATTCAATGCCACACTTACTACTGACTGAAGTTAAAGATTTTGTGGACAAAATTTCAACAAATATAAAAATACTTCATAAATTATATGAGTGCATATGTGTGGTCACTTTAAGTCATAAAAGTAGTTTTCAATTTGTAGTAGAATCTTGTTAAAGATCAGGGGAGTAAAAATATATTTTATCACAATAATATAAGAAAAATTTAAATGAATTAAATTTCAATTATACATATTTACATTTCAGCTTATCAAATTTATATATCATTATGTAAACTCCTAAATTTATAAAGCAAGATCATGTCCTTCATGGTAAAAAAAACTCTCCATTTGAAAAATCATTTCTTGATGTGCTATTATTAGGCCCTGATAGAGACTGGCCATGGGGCACTAAGTGACCTTTAGACTCATGAAACTGATTATGAGCTGGTATTACAGATCCACCAAATACAAGACTAGATAGACATGGGAAAAATAAATAGGGTAATAATCACTTACTTGTAAACTGGCCCAAAGGCACACTCAGCTCACCTACCTCTGTAATACTGATGCTTCTCTTTCAATTCATACCTTTGGCCTTTTCTGTGTTGCTTACAACCAACCAAACTAAAATAAAAGGACTTGGTCCTGAATCAGATGTATCAGCATAATATGTTGGTTGAAGTCAGAAATAAATGGTTGCTGCCCTTATAGGGTAGTCCAGAGGACAATGGTGAAGGGTGATCTTCCCAGAGGACAGAGCTGTGAGCAGTACACTTGATTATAGACTTATTCATATGGAATAAAATTTGGCCTGAAGTGTGGATATATATTGACTCAAAGACTGATCAGCTTATCTAGTGTGTCAAAAACCAGGAAGGACCGACACTGCATGATTGAGAAAAAGAAAATCTGGGCAAGAGGTATATGGTTATATACATGGAAGAAGACACAATTATGTGCATCTTTATAACTCACATAATACCAGCCAGAGAGGGTACAGTTCATAAAAGATAGAATGACATATGCTGAAGATATCAGACAGATACTGTCATCAGCCACTCCAGTGATTGCACTGTAGGCCCATAAAAGGAGAGGCTATGTTTGCAAAAATGGTAGCTATTGATGAACTAAGAGCATAGATTTTCTCTCATTATGTTTATCTAGCTATTGATCCTACTGAATAAACAACTTTCCAACAGCTGGGGCTGACTTTGAGTCCCTTATATGACACCATTCTTCAGGGAGGTCATCCAGCTGCCTAGTGATGAGTCAATTACATTCTACATTTTTAGCCTTGAAAAGGTCAGTGAAACTCCCTCCCTGGAATTGATAAATACTCCAAATATGATGTTCCGGATCAATCAACAATACAAATACAGAGACCAGCTAAAAGTCTGGCTATATGTAAACAACTCTAGAATAAATGCTGGAAAAGGGAGATAAGAAATAATTATGTCCCAAGTACCACCAGTAACTCAGTCTGCTATTCTTTCTGGCTTTTTAAAAAATTCAAATAACTACTACCTTAAATGATTGGTCTTGTACATCATCCTCCTTAGAGAAGTGGTGCAACATATACTTATTTTATAACACTGGATGTGGATATCATGGGAGTATGAGAGAAGATGGTCCATTGGGTGGATTGCATTACATCCAAATTCATATGTCTTCCCTGCCTCACTTGGTTTCACCTGCCTCCTGACTCCTCCGGCATTTATTTGCTCAATGGAGTGCACCAACTGCCATTGTTCTGACCTCATCTGATGTGGACCCTGGCTTGTGTGGTCCACCACATTGTGGATGGGGGAGAGACGTTCACAGGGACTACCGGGTCCTGTGGAGAAAAAGGGCGAGCATGGCTTTTTCTCTCAAGGGGAGCAAAAAGCCATGGCCTCCCCTATGATAGGCCTTTATTTCTTTTCTGGGCACATTACCTGATGGTCCTCATTTACTATGCACAGGTTTGCTTTAGGTGGTTACCTTTCACAGAAAACAAAGGAGCCAATGCTGCTAATCACATCACAGAAGAAGGATATTTGCAAATGAAAAGGGAAAAGCGGTTGAACCGGTTACACTCATATGTGGAAGGTTTAGCATGGATTTTAGGAAGTTACTTTAAAGATATGCAGTAAATGTTTGCTGCCTCAATTCAGGGTGAGGAAGTTTTAGCAAAAGCAAGTCTCAAAGCAGCCTAGGTACATTCCAGGCCTGATTCCCCACAGGAGAACCTAACTGTGGGCATGGGTCCTGTGCATCTCCGAGTGGGAGATGGGCCCACGCCACACAGAATGATCTCCTACACTCATTTCTTAAGTTTCCTAGATATTTCAGGGTTTCCCAGAGGGAAGGCCAGGTTCTGATAGGGCATCACTTGCCCCAGTGGAGCAGAAGCTCCAACAACTTATGGTGCCTAAGCCTGGATTGGTGCCACCCACAGAGGTTCTGGGTCTTCCCACAAACCACAGATGGGATGAAGTTCCATGCTAAAGGTGATGATTCCTGATTCCTCAGCACCTGTCAAGAAGGCATGGGCAACACAGCCTGGAATTGTGATGGAATAAATGCTCTTGGAGCAGATTTTCATCAAAGAGACAATAGATGTGGAGCCAAGGATGAATTCCTCTCCCTCAATCTCCACAAAGGATTATTTGGAAGCCCAGTAGCTGGTCTATCCAGAGACATTGGCATGATTCAGCAAGCATTCTTGTTAATAAAACTATAGCAACCTTAGCAATATAACAGCATTTATTTGCTTTTTTTTCCTTCTGCCTCCCTTCCTTTTTTTTTTCATATATGCTTCTTTGGGTTTGTACTTCTCATTTTAGCACTATCACATAGGCTCTCTGTTTGAGAGCCCTAGCTAAGACACATTGGCTTAAAATAAGATTTTGTTCTTCTACACTTCAGAGAAATCATATGGACTTAGGTAAAAATGAAGCGACCCACCCCACCTACCTCAGATTTAAAATTATAGATGATTCCAGTTGTCTGTTGCTGCAGAACAGAGTCTCCAAAACTACTGGCTTAAAGTCTTTCATGGGTCTGTAAGTTGATTGAATTCAACTGAGAGATTTTGGGGGTCTGTCATGTGGTCACAGTCAGATATCAGCTGGGGCTTAACTGGGATGAACTTACAAGATAGCTCATACACATGGTTGGTTGTTGCTGACTGCTACATACAGTTCCACTGGGGTTGTCAGGCAGAGTAGCTACACATGGCCTCCAGTAGCTTTGGATTCTCACAGTCTGTTCATTTGGTATCAAGAGGGAAACATCCTAAGAGTGTTCCAAGAGGCAAGAAGAAAAAGCTTCCATACCAGCTAAACAATTCGCTGGAAATTGACACATTTTGTCTCTGTCATATTCTCTGGTCAATGATGTAACAAGGTGCAACCAGGTTCCAGGGGGTGAAGATATGGACTCCACTTCCTGATGGGGGAAGTGGCATGTACACATGGCTTTACAGAAGAGCATGTGGGATAAGAAGCTTCCATGTGCTTGTTAAGGACTTGAGAAAATCCAGATCCTGCTTTCCTTAGAGCCTATACACAGGATCATGGCAAGCAGGACAATGGCCACTCTCATTGTTACTGTAGACATTTCCTGCTGTCAGTCCTCCAGAATCATGGGTTGCAGGAGCCAGCCTCTAGTCATTTAAATTTTTATGACTACAGTTAACTGTGCTTCCCATATTCTGAGTTTCTTTCATTTACTGTTTACAAAACTGAGGAAAGAAATTGAGACTAATTACTATTAATTATATCTAGTTATAACATTAATAATTGGATATCACTCTGAACCTCTTCAAACTAGTCCCATGTCCAGTGCACAGTCTCTCAACCTAAGTTATAAATAGGTGGTCAACTATGGTTCACAAAACACCTACTTACCTCCTCTGTAACAAAGAGTCCAGCACTTTGCTTTGCTTTGGAAAGTGAAAATGGTTGCAATTTATTGCTTTATGGCCAAGGAAGTCTCAGACTTAGTTCTCAGCCTTTGTTCCTAGAATCTAAACTTGGGGAGAAAGTTCCATGTTAATATCCTGTTCATGGAATGAATGTGAGATGCAGAGAGACAGACAGAAAGACAAAGTTAACATTTAAATAAAATGTTTCAAAGACTGTTCTCTATGTCAATACTTACCAAGAGCAGTCATTTGATATCTATTCTGCTATGTCTGACTACCTTTAATTTGAGGAAGTAGATGATTTAAATAACAAATACATATATCACATATATAGGAAATATATTCTAGTGTACATGTGGTTACTATGGTTTGCCTATCAGTTTCATGTAAGTAAGGTTAGCAATGATCTATCCCACATAGAATGTTCATTTCTGGAAAATTTATAAACATTTTATTTTCTATTATACAGGTTCTTGCACAAACAATGCCCCTTTTATTACAAAATCATAAGCATGTAATTCTGTAACATCACAACATCACACTGAAGCATACCACATTTCAGGTGAAATGTTGAAATTAAAACTATATTATTATTATTACCCCACTATTATTACCCTCCCAACCACACTCACGCAGATGTTACTTCCGCCAGACACTGTTTTAATCTGGGAGCCGCTCCATAGACTGCAGCCACCTCACCACACTGTTGGTCACATCACTGCTCAGTCTTTCTGATATTCACTAAATATTCACTTGATATTCACTAAATGTGGTTGTGTGTAAAAAAAATCAAGTAGATCTGTTTCATAAAGGTCAATGTTCATTTACTTGTGAGCAGAATCATCTTCTATTTCATAATAGGATTTTATAACTTTCAGATGTGAAATACATTTTTAAAACAATTTACGATGAGGGACCCTACCAAAACTGGAATTTATTTACAAAACAATTGTGTATTTATTCTTACATGTTTAAACTTCAGTTATCTTCTAAGTAAATACTCTCCATTTGATGCAATACACGTATCAAGACATTTTTCCACTGCTCAAAACAGTTTCTGAACTCATCCATTTTGATACCTTTTAGTGCTTCTGTTATTTTTTGTTTTACTTCTTCCACATCAGCAAAACATTTCTTTTTGAGGACTTTTTTCAATGAGGGAAACAAAAAAAAGTCTCTCAGAGTGAGATCAGGTGAGTAAGGAGGGTGGAGCACTGGGGTCATGCTGTTTTTTGGTCAAAAACTGTTGAACACTCAGCACATGGTGGGCAGGTGCACTTGTAAATCACCCATCATGAAATGGGCAAATGTGTTGAAAGAGTCTTCAAAAAAATTCACAGAAGCCAAATGCAGCCTCTCACAACAACACCAGCTGGTATACTGACACAGATGGGTTCCTAGAACACTCACCTAGTGGGAGAAGCCTGTTCTACAAGGACCCTGCCCTCCAGATGATAATTCTATTTTTGGTAGAGTCCCTCCTCATATATGGTAGCATCAAATACTTGATAAAGCTCAAACCATTTTATTTACCTTCTAAAAGAACTTTCTTAACATGACTAAATTTACTTATTATTTGTTCATCTTTTGAATAGATAACATAAAGTTTTATTCCTTACTATCACATTATCAAAATCGATATTTCCCAGCTACAACTCATAGTACAATATTGAATAAACTGGAAAATGTTAATATGTTCTCTCTGAATTTTGCCCTTTTCTGGATTATATTTTAAAGATTAGTACAATAAGATATCGTAATTTTTCATTGACTAATCAGTGATTTAGTAGTTCTATAAATTTTTTATTACTGAATAAAGAAATTAGCAAACAATTGCCTATACGATATTTCCTATTAGTCTTATCAGTTTTGACTGATAAAGTAGCTTTTGTTTACTTGAACTGATAAAATATTGTATTCTCCCATTTTTGTAGAAAATAATGAAAAAATAGTTTTTGTCCTCTATTCTATTCCTTTATCTGCATGAAGTTCACAGAATCTAACAATCTGATCTGTTACCCATGTGTACTTGTATGTTGGGAATGTCTGGGAACTTCATGCTCTTAGCCTTCTGACCCTTCATATCCAAGATTTCTATCCCAACATATTTTATCCTCAGTCTAAACTATTTAGCTATCCAGATCCCCTTTACTCTCTCCAAACAAAACCAATTTTTTTCTAAAATATACTATATATGAAGGAATTGTAGGAATAACAAAGAAAACTTTTTTAATTATTATCACAACAAATTTAGGCCTGTTTATTTGAAGATTATATGAAAAATTTAAAATTGTTAGTGCGAATACATTCATAGAAACACAAGAAATCTACTGAGGGGGAGGGGTTGGGGTGAGGAAGAAGATCTGATTGTAAAATCAGAAAAACCTGGATTGAAATCTCGTGCCTGACTGACTACTGACCTCTAGACAAAATATATAATCTTTTCAGTTTTAACATCACCAAGGGAGATACAGGATACAATTGGGTTGTTATGAAGTCTAAACTTCCTAATATTGAATACTACATAGCTTTTGGTAGGTACTAAAAATTTACACATTTATTTTCTTGCATAACCCTTCTAACAGTGTGTGTATGTGTATAAATGGGAGGAACACTGTTGAACTCTTTTTATTATTAATTTCTGAGCTCAGTGCTTAAGGCTTGTTTTCAGGGTTATCCAGACAAGAATGTAATATATATGCAAAGGCATCTAAACCTCTCTTGAAATTGAGTTTTAAAAGACACTCTCACAACACAGTAGTAAAATGGTCCACAAAGTCAACAAAACTTAAATTTCACTTTTAAAGTTTATTTTTCTGTTTTAACACTTTAATATTTTGCTGAAAAGTGTTGATTTTTCCTACTTACAAATATTTAAAACTTTGGCTGTAGCTGTGCAATAATAACTAAAGTGCCAAATGAAATACTGGAAATGCTAAGAATGATATTTTACAGTAAGTAGGAAAAAATGGAGGAGAAAATTGTGAAGCAATTTAGAGTAAGAGTGAAGGTATTCATTCATTTATGCATTAAAGTCAAATTAGAGAAATCTTTACAAAGGACACTAAGGAAACAGAAAGGATGACTTATTGGTTTCATTTAATTAACAGCTTGTCCTCTGAAGTCATATTGATTTATCATTTCTTTGCCCTGGTACATGTATTGAAAAAGACAAATAGTGCTTTCCTGCTGGAGTTCCTCATTGGTGTTGACATATTACATATCAGAAGCAATGAAAGAATACTTAAAATTTGGGATTATTTTCTAACACATGAGCCAACCATGGAAAAGTTATTTAAATATGTTATGTTAAGAAATATTTTTTCTCATCAATTATATTTCCCAATAGGCATAAACTATGACAACGCATTGTCCTTCTTTTCCTATTTTTAATCCTCACCTGAGGGTTGCAAGATGGAGGATGAGTGAGTGGAAACACACGAACCTCCTCCCAGAACCAATCTGGAATTCCAAGTAAATTGTGAAGAACAAACACCTGAACAATAGCAAGAGAGAAGACTTATAACCTCAGACAGAGAAGAATCAGCACAGACTGATTGGTAGGGAGTGTGGTGGAGACTCGAGAAGTCTGGCTGGGTGCCCACAGGCAGCAGTGCTGGGGGGATAATTAAGCAGCTGGTTGGATCACCCTGAGGAGTGTGGGGATCCCCAGCCTAGAGCGCCAGAGCCCAAAATGTACACAGATAACAACTGGAAGCAAAAGCGGCAGGGTTGCTCTCTGCCAGAGATGGACAGCTAGGGACATAAATAGCGGTTTAAAGGCCAAAAACCACATTTTCATTTGCAGCCACTTACCCTGGGCTCCAAGAAAGACTTGGGCAGAGTGGGCTAGAAACGCCTAAGGAGAAACTGCAGACAGAAGCTTTGGGGAGAGAACTGAGAGAGAAGCTGACCAGATGCAGGTGCTGAGTCATCACCCATACAGCAGCAACCACCCTGCTCAGGTAGACCCCTCCTCCTCTGAGCGGCAGCAGCCTAAGGGGAAACAATAGCCCTGACCCCAGAAGGGACTCTGCCCTGGCCCTGTGGTGCTTAAACCTGACTGCTGAGTGCAAAGTGACCAGATTAACAACTGAAGGAGACAACCATAGACAGAAGGTCCCTGGCAGTCTCAGAGCAGGTTGCCTAAGGTCAGATGGGGTCAACATCTGATATCACCAGAGGCGGATCCAGAAAGAAAACACAGTGGTAAATACTAGAGGCTACTGAGAGGAAATCCACTGTGGTCTTCTCCATGATTTGCAGTATTATATTTCCTGCATGGCTTTTTAACATTCATTTCTTGTCCTTCAAGTTTGTGCATATTAAGTCACTAGATTTTATACTACAGTTTATTAAAATTCACATATTTTGCCCCTGCCTTCTCTTACCCCATACTACTTTCTTATTTCCTCTCATTGTTTTCATTTTAATTTTTTTCTCTCTTGCTACAACTTGTTTCCATTCCACACTCTTATTACTTCTCCCATGTCCAGCCTCTCAAAACCAATTTTCTTGTCAATGTTCATCTCACATCCTTTTCTCCCCTCATAAAATACCCACGTTCTCTCTCCACCTTTAGCAATCTTTGCTCATTGGTTGTAGAGAGAGCGGTTGTTGTTGCATTTTTTTTCAATTTTATCTCTAGATCTTCACTAATTTTGTATTTCAAATCTCAAATTTTACCGGTCTACTTTCCTACTCTTTTTTTCATCTCAAATTTTTCATTTTGCCTTGTCTAAGCCTGTTTTTTTTTTCATTTTTCTTTCTTCTTTTTCTTTTTCATCCTGTCCTTTTATTTTTCCTTATTCTCCTTTTTTTTCTCCTTTCCTTTTCATCTCAAATTTTAATTTTCCCTGTCTTAGCCTGGTTTTCATTCTTTACTTTAGTATCCCCTCTCCCTTTATCACTTCAAAATCACTTCCCATTCTTCTAGATATCTCTTCAGCTTCTCTTTCCTTCATCTTCCCCTCTTATTCCCATCCTGCCTATGTTAATTTTAGCTCATTTGGTGTTGATAATGCCGTGGTGGAGCTTTCTCTCCTATTTGGGTCCTATATTTTTATCAGTTATTTACTTTTTGCCTTCCCTTTTCTTTCTCTTTATTTTACTTTACTTTATTTTATTCTCTGTTTAAACCCAGTAATATATGCTTCCCTTTTCATACTCCATTCTGCCTTCTTCACTTCCTTTTTATACTCATGATGTAAACTTTACTATCTCTTTCCACATTGCTCTGACACCCAACTCTTATTAGTGCTCCTCCCTCTGCCCTTTCAAAATAATTTTCCTATCATTATGTCATCTCATATCACTCTCATTTCTTATAACAGTCCTAATCTCTTTACACCTGTATTAATACTAGTTCATTTGCTGTTGACAGTGGGATTGTGGGGAAAGAGTTATTTTTTGCGGGCGTGGGTTTGTCTCATGGGCTTTGTGGTTTTGTTCTGGCAGCACCTTCACAGCAGCACACAGATGTGGTGGGAGGAGTGACCCTCAGTCTACCAGTTGAATGGGAGGACCCACCAAAGAAAGACCCAACTGCAGTCAAAACCCAGTTACATCCAGAGAGCCAGCATAAATGGAATAAAGGGCATCCCAAGAGCATCAAGTTTAGGAGATCAAGGAATCTGAAACAATGAATGTCACAGGTCTCCTTCCATAGAAGTTCACACTACACACTCAGGGAGTCAAAACAGATCAATTTAAGAAGCAGAAGAAAACAAGAAGAGTATCACAAATAATGGGAAGACAAAGAAACAACCTCCATCGAAAGGAAAGGAGGAAAGCTCAGGATCCATTCTCAAGGTTTGCCTGTCTCTAAATCTATCATTTGAATGTCATTATTTTTTAAAATTACAGAGGGTCCATTAATAAAAAAGTACCATTGGGAGTTATAGATATGATTATATATTTGTTTACAAAGGATTAGCATAAATACTTAATATTTTAAATGTTTTTCCTTTTAATTTGGATATCACTTTTCTTTTTCAGAATAAAAATACATGTACTGAAAAAAATATATGTGGAAACATTGAATATGCAAATCCTAGGGCCTCCTACATAACCAGAAGAAAGTAATTAACTTAATTTAATTAAAATTTTAATAAATAACAGAGTAGAAGCTAGTGACATTATTAAATTACTGTGGTAAACATAAAAATCTCATATCGAAACAGGCAGGAAAAAAAGCAGTTCACTCACAAATGATTTGATCAAAAAATCAAAACCTTCAAACTCTTTGCTACATTATTTGACATCATGTGTTATTGTTCATATGTGAAGTCAGCAGAAAGGAAGCCTCGAAGTTCACCCAGTCAAAAAATATAGCAAATCTATCTGAAGATATTATTCAACTAAACTTATTTTAATTAATCAAATTGAAGATTTTGTCAATGGAGAAGGAGGTCTTGTTATAAAAGTCCTTGCAATTACTATTAACCCAAGTAAAACACAATTAAATACACATAACTGTCACTCTCTCAACATTCTCTAATATGTAGGTTAATTTAAATTTCCTGAGACCTCTGCTGTTTTTTCTTCATTTTCTGTTATTTATAGACTTACATGGAGCAGGCTAATGATAGGTCCCTCTTGTGGGAAAATGAAATGTGTATATATGTTGTTAATAATGGTAGATTTTCAATATTTGACATTAATAATTTTTCCTATTAACTTTATGATTATTTCTTTAACATACTATAGGAGGGGAGGCATTTTCATTTCAATAGGAGATCGATTACTTAATATGACTATTTGTATTGTAGAATTATCTAAATAATAGAGAACTTTATTCTAAGTGATCTTCATGAAAAAACAAAGCTCTTTGTAGATGCAGACATACAAGAGTTCCTAGGAAAATATGCATTTCCTGTAAAGAATGTTTGCCAAAGTAAATATGTCACTGATTAGCGCCTATAGTTGTGGTGAGTGTGTGTGTGTGTGTGTGCATTTTCTGAAAAGCATAAACTAATAATTCTTGGATGTTTTCCCTTAGCACAGTAATTATATTTGTACTTAATTCTGAGCTTGTTGCATATAATATTTTGCCAAGTATGATCATTTAGAGTCATTTTGACAAAGGCTTAGCATCATAAATATTGACTGTGTAAGAACATTGACCATATTTGCCTAAAACATGAGGAATTTGATCCAAGTACATGAAGATTTGAAATTTAAAGTATGTAAAATTCTTAGTCAGTCAAGGATCTTCAGAGGCAGTTGTCATCACTGCCAAATTACTCAGTACAGGCTTTGGTTTCAAGAGATACTCTCTAGTACGTATCAGAGTTTAGTCACTGCTGTGGGCAATCAATAATAAACCTATAAACCAAAACCAGAGTGATAATAATCATGTACTGTGTATATTCTTTCTGCCTCTCTGGTATTTTCTGGAAACAAATGAGCAAGCAAACAAACAAATCACACAGCTAATTCCTGACAATATAAAATTCTCTGAAACCTTTCTTCATACTCCTGTCCTATTTATTTCCTGTCCCCCAATAATGCAGTACTTATATAAACTAAAATGACTCAGAGATCATTGAGCATTTTAATTTCTTCTGCCACACATTTTGTACTTTATTTTAAAATCTCCACCTTTTTGGTATTATTACTACTTTCAGCAATCTCCAGTTAAATTTTGTTGTTTAAGAGGTAAAAAAAATGAGCACCTACAATTGTATGGGGGCAAGTATTACATTCACACCTATACTAAAAAGATAGATATTTTCTGAAATTTTAAATAATTGTGTAGCTTCCTTATTGCCTTGCCTTTTATTTTCCTTCATGTATTTTTTATCCTTCCTCTCTACCTTCCTTTCCTTACCCTTTTTCTCCCTTCCTCTCTCTTTGTTTCCCACTCTCCCTCCCTCCTAACACTCAGTCTAAAGCTATTAAGAGTAGGTTAGTAGTCTAAGTGGGGTGGGGCAGCAGCACACCCCTGAGCGTTGAAACCCAGATGGAGTGAAGGGCATCTGGAAGAAAGTGCATCGGAGACTGTAGTGTGTTGTGAGGAGAGCAGGTAACAGCAGCCCAGGGTGGCATCCCAAAGCCTGAATAGATTAAGTCAGTGCCTCAGGGGGAGGAAGAAAGTGATTAGAGGACCTCCTCGTGGTCCTCTAATGTGGTCAGAGCCCAAATAGGGAGAGGCAGAGAGGGATGTGCAGACGGAATGGCAGCAGTGACAGGGGGAAACTGATTACACAAAGTGGGCATCAATCCAGTGGTAACTGCACTATGGATAAATATTTGAGGAGGTGACTACAAATATAGAATAAAAAAGAAAACTAAAATGCACCTGTGGTGTTGTATTAGAATAGGTTTTAGAGGTATCAGTATGAAGAGGAGAAATTAGTATAAATTTGTGGTTTTTAATATATACAGAGAAATCTAGTAAAATTGGAGGTATCAGTGTGAAATCATGATTTTAATCTACAGAGATACAGAAATAAATGAGTATAAAAAGAAGTGTGTGTGTGTGTGTGTGTGTGTGTATGTGTTTTATAGCTTTATTCACTCTCAGCGCCTGAGAAGAGCAACACCCAATGGCAATGACCATTGGGTATGCCGAGATCACAGGTTGTGGTTTCCAAACAGCGTTCTCTACTAAAAGGAACAAGGACTCCTTGTTGAAATGGCTGACTCCAAGCCTGGGTCAGGGAAAGAACAAGATGGTCCTGGAATATTTTGTGCCAAAAAGTAAAGAATTACTTAACAAATAGTAAGAGCATATCAAAACAAAACCAGAAACAAACAAACAAAAAAACCTCAGAAGTCAGCTTAAAGGTGTTCACACTGGCCAAATCTGGACATGTGGCCAACAAAATAAATAATAATAAAAAATAACTCATTAAGAAAAACAGGAATCCATTCCATTAGTACTAAAATAAATAAATACACTTCTTACAGAGGAATGGCAACTAATAAATACAGAAAGAACAGTAGTAGTTAAAAAATCACCATCTGACAATTATCCTGACAAAAAGTAAATCAGCAAAGACACAGCAATGCATGCTAAAACTAAATAAAATTTAGAGGGAATATAAAATATTGACGTATTTTCAAACTACCTCCTTACAAAATACTTATTAAATATAAAGGAGAATAGAACAACCTTACAGTAGAAAAATCAGGCAAGCATCACGTTAGTCAAATGACCTGTTACCAACATCAGTAATGTAATCAATCAAAAAATCATGTGCTACATGACTGACTGCTCTGAACTTCATTCCTTTGACATCTCTGCCAAAGATGCATAAGCTAAATTCAGTCATGAGAAAGAACCAGACAAACCCAACTGAGGGGCATTCTACAAAATAATGGATCTGTAGTCTTCACAATTCATAAAAACCAAGGAAAGACTGGAGAACTGTTACAAGGTGCAGGAGTCTAAAAACCATAATAGCTAAGTTTAATGAATGATCTTGGGCTGGATTCTTTTACTATTAAGGGTGTTATTGGGACCGTTGGCAAAAATTGACTTGGTCTTCAGTTTATGCAGCAATAGTCTATCAATATTAATTTCATCATTTGGGTGGTTGTATTGTGATTACACAGGAAAATCCCTTTTTTGTAAGAAACATGAACCCAAGTGTTTCAGCATGATGGAACATGATGTTGGTAATGTATTCCCAAAAATATAAGATACAATGATTGGTAGTGTTCTTGCAACTTTTTCAAACTAAATTTAGTTGAAATTATTTCAAACTAAAAAGAAAAAAATAGTATAGCCTACATTCTCTTTATATTTTTATCTTTCCTTTTGCAGAACAGAGTAGTCTGCCCTAATCCTTTTTATCACAGAAGGAGGTTATGTGTGGTAATTTTTTGCCATAAACTTTAAAAGCAGAAATAATATGCTCTCGTGGAGATTTTTTTCTATATCACTTTTTAGAACAATTGAATAATGTAGAATAATAACCAATACTTGTTCTGAGGTATCTGGACTAGTTTTCTTGTTGCTTATTTGTGAAATTACTGATAAATAGAAATAACTCCCAATTTCAAGCTGCTAATCACTCAAAATCATATGCCAGAGGAGGGTATAGAGGCCACTCTTTTCTCCTTAAATCAATAAAGGATAATGAAGAGAGAATATCATACTAACTCAGAATAGATTCCCTATTTCTACATCCTAAGCATAATTTATTAAAATGATTTTTTAATTTAATTGACCATATATATACATAATGCAGAGGAAATGATAGCCATAGCATAACAGAATTAGAGATAAAAAATCTCAAGATGTTGCAAACCAGGAAAGACATAATTTATCTCATTGCATTTGAGTGTTCTACTAAGTTGGGTGTGAAAACTTCTTACAGAAATAATGCAGAAGCAGTAGAGAAATGTTCTAAAATTCTGCAAGCAAAACTGATTTTCAGTGAGGGCTGTTATAAACATTTCATACTGATAATCTCTAAGTTTTAGAAGTTGTAACAGGTGTCATTAAATGTTTAACTCCTCAGAGTCCTCTTTGCATCAGTCTTCATCAAAATCCAGAGTATGAACATTTTAAACTTTTACTTCTCTATTCAATGCCCTCTGGATCTATGCCGCTATTTCCTCTCTCTCTCTCTCTGTCTCTCTCCCTCTGGCATGTGGACAGGACGTGATGTCTACAGGGTTAGCAGTCATTTTGCATCAGTGCTGACAAAGCTCAGAGTAAGCACCACAAGCTAAAGCTGGGGAAAAGTAGAATGTGTGTGAGTCCCTGATGACATTTTGGGGAGAGAGTTTGCCTCTTCTAGGTCTTCGTATTATTATGAAATAAAAAAGTTTTCACTCATTTAAACCACAGTTTCTTGGGTTCTGTTATTTACTTCTGAATGTAACTTTAGCTGATGAAATATGAATGAAGATATTTTATTACACAATCTAATACAAAATACTTAATCCTCAGGAGAAGAAAAACAACAACTAAAACAGAAAGTTTACCTTAGTATAACCAAAATTCCAACAAGGACCTCCATACCTTTCAGATATTCAAGTAAACTTAGCTCAAATGTCTCTATCTCCTCAAATTTTTATTTCTTAGATTTATATTTTTTAATTAAAGATCTATAGGTATTATAGTAAGAATTTATCTTCTACAGCATAAAATAGTCTACCATTTTTTTGTTACCCTTCTCATCTCCTCATTTTCTTTGGATTCTCCTCTGAAACCTCGTATTTTCTTCCAATCAGAGTGTTTTTC
Organism: Trachops cirrhosus; assembly: GCA_028533065.1. NCBI lineage: Eukaryota > Metazoa > Chordata > Mammalia > Chiroptera > Phyllostomidae > Trachops > Trachops cirrhosus. The sequence continues at coordinate 108,868,974 of CM052538.1, forward strand.
CCCCTCTTTGTAAACTATTTCAACCCAATGAACAGACCCTGAGAACTCAGTTTCTGTAAGAAGGACTAAGCTTTTGCAACACAAATGGTTATTTATCTTACAGAATATTTTTTAAGATCTTATTTATTTATTTTTAGAAATGGGAAGGGAGGGAGAGAGGGAAAGAACAATGTGTGTCGCTTCCCGCGCCCCACACTGGGGATCTGGCCCACAACCCAGGCCTATGCCCTGACCTGGAACTGAACTGGTGATCCCCAGTTCACAGGATGGCACTCAGTCCACTGAGCCACACCAGCCAGGGCATATCTTACATAATTTTTCTTTAATTGAATGCATTCCTTCCACATGTTTGTTCATCAGCAATGAGATATTGTAATGTTCTTATTATGCTAGCATCCACTATCCCCTCACATAGAAAGGGATTAGCATACATAGTTGTCTCTTTTATTTGGGGAGATTTTTATGCCATATCCTTCTGTTCAGTTCCCTGAGTCTCATTCTGAAAAGCTCAAAGCAAAGAGAAAGATATGCAAGTCACTGCCAAATGATATTGTGTTTTACAGGAAGCAAAACGGCTATCCACTCTATGCAAAAATGTAGGCATTTTCTTTACCTATAACAGCACTAAAAGATCATTAGCATCTAATAAAAGTTTAATTAGATACAAGTTGATAAAAGATTAATAGAAAAAATTATTTCTTATCTCTAAACTTGAATAGTTTGCTATAATCTTGTGACATGATCATTTGATCACTTAACTCCTCAACTTCAAATTTTCAACATGTATTTGACCATGGCATATACTAAGATATTTCTTTTTTTGATTTAATCTTTATTGTATTTTTCCCATTATGATTTGTTTTTTTAGTTTTTATATAATCTTTATTATATTTTTTCCATTACCATTTAGTCCTCTTATACCCCCTCCCCCAGCAATCACCTCACTCTTGTCCATGTCCATGAGTCCTTTTTCCTTTATTCCCAATCCCTCCACCCCCTAACTCCACCCCACCAATAGCTGTCATATGCTCTCCATCTATGAGTCTGTCTCTGTTTTCATTTTTAGTTCACTTAGTTCATTACATTCCACATACAAGTGAAATCATATGGTATTTGTCTTTCTCTGACTGACTTAATTCAATTAGCATAAAGTTCTCCAGGTCCATCCATACTGTCACAAAGGGTAAAAATTTCTTGTTTTTTATAGCCAAGTGGTATTCCATTGTGTAAATGTCCCATGGTTGTTTTAACTACTCATTTACTGATGGACACTAGGGCTGCTTCCATGTCTTGGTGATTGCAAATAATGCTACAATGAACATAGCAGTGCTTATGTTCCCTCAAATTAGTGTTTTGGGTTCCTTCAGATATATTCCCAGAAGTGGGATTTCTGGCTCAAAAGGAAGATTCATTTTTAATATTTGAGTTATCTCCATACTGCTTTCCACAGTGGCTACACCAGTCTGCATTCTCACTAAAAGGCTATCAGCTGATTTCTCAAAAGAAACCTTGCAGGCAAGAAGAAGCTGGAAAGAAGTATTCCAAGTCATGAAAGGCAAGGACCTATATCCAAGATTGCTCTATCCAGCAAAGCTATCATTCAGAATGGAAGGGCAGATAAAGTGCTTCCCAGATAAGGTCAAGTTAAAGGAGTTCATCATCACCAAGCCCTTATTATATGAAATATTAAAGGGACTTATCTAAGAAAAAGAGCATCAAAAACTATGAACAGTAAAATGACAACAAACTCACAACTATCAGCAACTGAACCTAAAAAAAAATTACAACTAAGCAAACAGCTAGAACAGGAACAGAACCACAGAAATGGAGATTACATGGAGGGTTATCAGCATGGAGATGGAATAGAGAAAATGAGGGAAACACTATAGGGAATGAGAAGCATAAATGGTAGGTACAAGATAGACAGGGGAAGGTAAGAATAGTGTAGGAAATGGAGAAATCAAAGAACTTACATGTATGACCCATGGGCATCAACTAAGGAGAGGGAATGCTGGTGGGAGGGGGGATGCAGGGTGGAGTGGAAGAAAAAAATTGAACAACTGTAATAGCATAATCAATAAAATATATTTTAAAAAATAATTAAGTTCTGTCTGTCAAAATAAAAATACAATGTTTAAAGAAAAAGAATGTGGGGTGACTAATGAAAAGAAACATGGTTTTGAGAGGCTGAAGTGGGGAGAAATAGTAAGAGTGTGGATAGAAACAAGTTGTAGCAAGAGAAGAAATAAATTTAAAACAAAAATAAGAAGAGGAAAGAAGAACGTAAAATGCAGTAAGAGACAGGAGGAGAAAACAATAGGCACATACTTGAAGGAGAAGAAATTAATGTTAAAAAGCTATGCAGGAGAAAAAATAACAAATCATGAAGTCCCTGCTGGAATTTATCTCAGCAGAATCCAGTGTTTACCACCATCTTCTCTTTAGGGGTCCAGTAATTGCCCTGGCAATAGATGGTGTCCTCGTCTGGCCCTAGGCAGCCTATTCAAGACTACATGTGATCCATGGTCTGTGGTTGTCTCCTTCAGATTTGGCTGGTCCCCACTGTTCTGCCCTTCCAGCTTTTCATCAACCCTGGGCCCAGTGGAAGTTCATTTAATGACCCCAGATGACTGCCATACCTTCTCCACCTGCCTCCAGATGGGGCCTCTGGTGCGATCAGGAGGGTGGGAACCCTTGATCACACCCATAGGGTATTATTCAGTCTTCAAGAAAGATGGTGGGAGTGTTTCCCCATCCCCTTACAACACATCTTGATCTGTCCCAGATTCTGTTCAATAATGTACAGTTTCTGGTGAATTAGCTGTCTGTTTCCTGTGAGGAGCAAATATGTGTAAAAGGGGCAACTCTTTTCTGCTTGGCTCTGTCTAGGCATTGAGGCTGGCCAGGGCCCGGAACCTGTCTTGTTGTGCCTGTCTAATCTCTCTGCTCTGCTGTGTTTAGTGAATTAGGGCCTGAGGAACAGTGTAGCTTATAGTATCTGGTAAATGGCCCTTTCAGAGCTTTTTCTTCTTCCTTGAGGAAATGCACCCAGCAGTGGGCTCCTGGCGACACTGATCTGCAGAAGCTGCAATCCTGCAGGTGGGGGTTGGGCTTGCCTGCCTGCGAGGGGACCTGCCTGGCTGCAGCAAATCTCAGCATCAAGCTCCTGGCCATCCAGTCCCCAGTCTGCCCCTCTCTCACTGGAGGGTTGGGCCCAAACTCTCCACTCTGTCTAATCCTCTGCTCACCAGCTGTGTTGTGTTGGGTCCCACAGTTTCTTCAGCATGAATGACTCTATCCCTCTGAGTTCTTTATTAGCAGAGCCACTACACATGCACATGACAGCACCAGGTCCTTGCCAATTCTCAAGTCTTGCCTCAGCTCTTCTTTTAAAAGAGTTTCTGTGTGGCCCCCATGCTGCAGCACCAAGCCCTGGGGTGCCTGTTCTCCAGGCACTCCTCCTCCTCCTTCAAAATCTTAGAGTCTCTCTCAGTCAGGGCTGGCTACCACCTGTCAGAGCCTTCTACAATTTTAGATGAAAATTCTCTCTGGGTCTCTCCCAGATGGCACTAGAAAAAGTCCTACAGTAATACTGCAACACAAGGTGGTAGCAAGGTGCTGTACCCTTCCCTCCAGAGATTCTCAGACTCAGGCAGGCCTGCTTCCACCACACTGTTTCTTCAGCCAGCACCTCCCCAACTGTCTCTCTCCGCCCCTGGAGCTCGAGGTTCCTGAGCTGATTTATACCTGCCCTGAATCTGTGCAGCCAGAATTGTTGGTTGTGCAGTGGTGCCGGCAGTTGCTCCAGTTGCTCCACTAGGGGAGCCCAGGCTACCCACTTCTGAGTGCCCTGCAAGCAGGCAGGCTCTTGCCCACTCATGTACACTCTCTGCACTCTTGTTCTTGTGCACACACTCACTCACACATGCCCTCACTCACTCTCCACTGGATTTTCAAGTTAATTGCTCTGTGGTGTAGCTGCAAGAGTGGTCCAGGTCTGAGAACAAGTGGATGGAGCTTCCAGCTACTCTGCAACCATCTTGGATGCCCCTCTAAATTTTCTAAGTTAAAAAAAAATTACGGCAAATAAAATTTGAGACTGAAATAAACCCTTTGGAACATTTCTACTTACACATTTCTGTTAACATTTCTGCTAAACTTTCTAAGTTGATAAACAATTTGGGTAAATAAAATTTGAGGCTGAAATATACCCTCTAGACAATTTCTATAAAACATAAATAATGAGAACATATTTAACTGGAAGGCTTTGCAACAAAGAAATATTAGTAGTTTATTTTTAGCATTTCTGATTTCAGATTTCTGAAAATCAAGTCTGGGGTGGGGACAGAGAGTTTACATTTCTAAGTTGTCCCAGGTGATGTTGGTGATGCTAGTATTCTGGGATGTCATCAAGCTCAAGTGAGTCAAGAAGAGATAGCTCAGGGTCATTGCCAATTCCAAGCCATTCCCCTTCAACCTCTTTTTAAGGTATTATTCTCCCTATCCTTCTCTTCCCTGTCATTGTCAGCTACACCCATGCTGGCACCACCTAGCTCACCATCGTTAGAACACAGGGATCACAGCTTTCTCTCATTCCAAGACAACATTGTCCTGTATCTTTCATTTTTTTTAATTAGGCATTCCATCACTCAATCACCATCTAGTTTTCATAGCTCTTTTAGTGCCTTATCTCAAACAAAATTATGCACTACTCAACTATTATATACTAATGTCAACACTCATATCCTGTCTTTACCCAAAGTCCTTCTGCTCATAAATAAATAACACAGAAATGCCATATTCTCATCACAAATTTCAACAATTCTGCTTTTGTTATGTAAACACCACCAATATAAATAGTCATTCTTATAAGATGGGTAAAAAGAGAAAAAGTGATGTTTCATATCACTTTTCTAAGTAAAACAATACCTACTGTCATTTACTGAGTGCTTGCAATAGCCATTAAAGAAAAACTTGCACCAGACAAAATGAGCAAAGAGAAGTTGATTTTATTTTGATATTATTACCAGCAATAGGGAAGAGAGCACAGGCCAGTTCTAGAAACTCAGCTTCACTGAAAAAGAAAGGAGAGTTTTTAAGAGCTAGGGGAAGAGGTTGTAGGATTTATGTTTGCTAACTTGTTTTAACAAAAAGGAAATTTTCTCCTATCTTCTGACAGGAGTTTGTTTTACAACTTGGAGCAAGGCACATGCTGAAGTTAGGCTTCTACACTCTCAGGGAAATTGAGAGATGGTGCTCTCTTCATCAGGTCCTTGAGAAACAGTCTCAGGTTATAAATCTAGCAAGACGCTTTAAAAAATACTTAGACATCAAAGGGGCAGAGAAAGAATATAAAATAACTGGTTTTCTAAGGTAAATGTTGTAAAAAAAAAAAAGGAGGTCAGCACTTTAGATTCAGGGGGAAAAAAGCTCTGAATCTTTAAACCAAGGGAACACTAAGGTTGTCTTGGTCAAAGGCAGTAGGATGTTAATAATAGCTAGCATCACTGAGAGAGAATTAAAATGTTGGGTGTTGTACTGAAGACATTATAGGTGTTGCCTCATCTAATTTTATCAACATTTAACTTTTTTATCCTGAATTTAGAAATGATGAAGATGAGGATCAAGGGGGCTAAGAGATTTTCCAAGATCACTTATCTTTAAACTAGCAGAGCCAAGATTTTGTTACGGTTCTCTGATTCCAAAGACTGTGTCATATGCTTCTCCCCTGTTATCGGCAACATTTCCCATAGATCTAAGTTGCTGTTAAATATGTTCATTGAGAAATTGTATTTGAATGAAATATTTTGATTTAGGGGAGTTGGGTAGGAAAAAATAATGTGGCTAATTAGAAAATATATTTTAAGAAAAACAGTAATGGACCTTTATAACTGGAAAATTATACCTGAATGCTAAAATGCTAAAAGCATATTCTCTTTTTTTAAGATTTTATTTATTTATTTTTAGAGTGAGAGAAAGAGAGGGAGAAAGAGAGAGAGAGAAACATCAACGATTGATTGCCTCTAACATGCCCCCTACTGGGGACCTTGCCTGAAACCTAGGCATGTGTCCTGACTGGGAATCAAACCAGTAACTCTTTGGTTTGCAGGCTGGCACTCAATCCACTGAGCCACACCAACCCAGGCTAAATGCATATTTTTTCAATATGGTTAAAAAAAAAAGAAAAATTTAATCTATGTAAATAATAGTTAATAGATATTTCTTGGTATTTTTTTCTGGTATTACCTGAGACTCCTTATCCAATTCCAGGTATTGACATATATCGCCTTTACACAGGCAACATCAAACTTATGCTAAAATTTAATCCGTAGATGTGAATGTACATGCATTATGATCATGTAAATATTCTGTTTTCAGACTAATAAAGCAGAGGATGTTTATGTTTTCTATAATTATCTTTGCACATATTCCCTTTTCTCTCATTAAAAAGATTAACTGTAAAATACTTTTTTAAAATGTCACCTTTCTTAGTGCTGCCACTATTATTAACACGTTTGTCTTTCCTAAGAAATGATATTACAAAATTCCAGTGCACGATGCATGATGAATCTTTAGTGCAACAGGTGAAATCTCAGAAAGCCAGAGCCACATATAAATGGCACATACTCAAGAAAAGATTGAGATACTTAGATTGTTTTTATGTTTTTAATGTGAACATTTGATCTGATAAAAAATCGCTATAAATAAAAATCTATTAATGGAAGTTGCTAAAAAATTTATGCATTTAGATTTTCACTTAAGTACTGATGCATAAACTGTTCTCCCATTACTGTGATTCCACATATTCTTTTAGTCATTTACAATGTTTGAGTCATGAGGGGCCTAAATCTGGCATACTTTACAGGTAGTTTTCTTCTGTTTATTTTTTTACCTCTAAATATCCAAACTTGTAGCCATGCTGAGATGTTTGACAGTTCTCAGAACATTAAAAAGAGAGGGAGGGGATTTCTCAGTTAAGGCAAAATAAAAATTTCCTAAGCAGGACAACGATATTTTTTTTCATCCAAAAGGTAAATACATCACTCCAAACACCAACAAGTAAGCAGCGTTTTCATGCACTACGTCTCCTGCCTGCTGGGACTGCCTGGTAGCCAATCAGTTTTAGACCATATATGATCATCTTTTGTTTTCTCATGTTTTGTTTCCACTCCTTTTCACTTAAAAAAGTGCATTTTTTCTCTTTTAGCAATCCTAAACGATTGAAGATTTGACGCAGTAACTGAATATTTGTAAATTGAAGTTAATTAATTGCTCTTTGCTGAAATGGAGTAATGTTAAAACTTTGTTCACAGCTTTTCAATTGCTCTTACCAAGTCTTCAGCTGCCCATAGATTAATAGGACAGAAAACAAAGCCACCACCACATCATCAGGGTACACAACCTCAGTGTAATACCTTCTGTAATCACTTCTGCCACCACTTTATAAGTGAAGTCTCTTATTCTTAAAGAACATAAAGTACTATTTATTAATTAGTATCTATAACGTTTCTTTAGTGAAATAATACACATGTATTATTGAACAATTTTTGTTTAGAAAGTATTTTTTGGCTCCTATTGTTGGAAATCATCCAGCTGTTGGTAAATAAATAAGTAAATAAATTCTGGCCAGATTAGAGTTAATATATTCATAGCGCATTATCAAAATTGGCTCTAAAAATGATTGTAGTATAATTATGATTGGCAACTACATAATATGTCTAGTAATTATTCCCTCCCAAATGGATGAGGTCAGCATATTTAGCCACAAGTGATTTGCACACCTGTCAGCCACTTTTATCCCTACAACCAACAAAGACACATCCACTCAGGAGTTTATTTTGGATTCATCGGAACTGACCAAGCCTCATCCTGTAAGTGAACAAGTGTTGAAATGAATTTTGAACATATTTACAATCTTCAGAATAGCATTTGAGGTCTGATATAGGGAGCTTTATTTACACCCTAATAGCTTCTATTTTACTAATAAATATTCCCACACATACACAAAAGATTTTAAAATAAGTAGCAGAGGAAATTTCACACAGAATCTGAAATTGCCCCCACTACTAAGTTAATTAACCCAAAATAATATTGAAATGCTTTTACTCATCAATACCTGATGCATGCAAAACACCCAGACCTACAAACTATTAGACCAAAACTAAAACCAAGATGTTGTTAAAATTTTCAAATTTTAGCTAATATTAGCAATAAGATAATTAACCTGAGGCTCTTGTGGAACAATTACTATCTCTCTTACTTTTTCATGATTGTCAATGCTTAACCAACAGAAAACATTTTTCAGTCTTAAATGCCATGTGTACAAAGCAGTTTTCAGAACCGGCTATATCAGAATTGTCTGAGAATATACAGATATATAGGTGGTACATAGTAGCCATATATATATATATAGAGATAGATAGATAGATAGATATAGATATAGATATAGATATTATTGTTGGTTGTGCAGTGGTGCCGGCAGTCTCAAATTTTATATATATATTATATATATATATATATATAATATATATATAAAATTCAGTTATCTATCTCCTGATCTCTCCAAAGAGAGAGATCAATAGATCTAGAAGACATATATGTGTATATACATGAATCTATACATATATACATATCTAGAAGACTTGTGTTTGCATATGTGTGTGTGTATATATATGATGTATGATCTAGATCTATCTCTAAACCTGTAGAGATAAAGATAGGTATTAGATGATAGATACACACTCCAGACTCACCCCTCACACACCTCTACTCTTTCCACTTTAATTATTCCTGGAGAGATTAAGAAAACTTCCATGACCTCCTGCTACCTAGCTGACATGTAAATTTGAGAAATGTCTAGAACTCTCCTTAATGATTCTGATTCAATAAAGCTAAGGAACCTATACTTTTTAAAATAAAGTCCCCAAGTATCTCTGATATACAGGCAAATCTGGAAACCTCTTACCTAGAGCACATGGCATTTCTCAGGAAATTCTCTATCTCCTTAATTGTATTGATCAATGCAGAATTTACAATTGTGGGCCCACAAATAAGAAACAGAAAAAACATGGTATTTAGACACATAATCACAGATGTTAAATATGTTAAGTCTGGATGTATTTGTTATGTTCAGATCACCTTCATGTAATTAATTGTAATTGTTGGGGAGGAAAATTTTTTTCTACCCTTCTAGGTTCTGTGGCTAGTCTAACAATTAAAATTACATAGACTGATTAACAAGAGAAAAAACAGATTTAACCATGTACATAGGGCTTCCCTTCAGAGATATTAGACTCAAAAGTCAGCCAGGGAGTTGAGACTTACATAGTTTCTTGGGCTGAGGAAAAGGGTAGGGACCTGGGGCTAAAGGAGAGAAAGGCAATTCAGAGAAAGGTGAGAGGAAGAAATGTTTGGGATACAAAAGCTGCCTGCTATGCAGACATTTTTAAGATAAAAAATATATATATTTCTCTGATAATGTTCTCTCTGATACAGGCCCCCTTTCCAATATAAATTTCCTTAAAACTGCAGATTTTCCCCACGGGTTGGGAAATTTATATTTCTTTTTTAGGCAGTTAAGAGGGAAGTAGAGAGCTTTTTCTGGGACTGCTGGGTCTCGATTGCCTACAGCTCAAAATAATCCTCATGCTAAAGTGACACATTTTTGAGGAAGTTGTTCTGAACCCCTTCACCATTGATTCAGCACTTTTTATGTAAACACTATGATTTAAGTGCAATTATTCTTACAATACTGATAAGAAATATGCTTCATTTATTATAATTGCTCTTGACATAGAAAAAAATGATAGAAAAAAATAAAGATCAAGTCACTTTGCTTCTTTTAAACATAAACACGGGACAGTATATACACACACAAACATATATACAAAGTTTTGTACTTATATATATAAATATATGAGAAGAAAGTTTGACAGGTACACATTAAATTCATAACTGTAAGAAAAATGTGGGAGTGAGGAAGTTACCTGTCCTAAGTCAGTGTGCCCATCATTTCAAAAGGCCAAACCTCAAATTATTAGAGTTTGAAGTAAGAAAAGGTTTATTGTTCAAAAGGTGCCAACCAAAAAAATGGAAGTCCTAGTATTACCTCAAATTCTTGTTAAGGAAATGCAGAGTTCAGGTTTCTTTTATTTCAGGGCAAGGGGGAAATGGGAGGAGCAAGAAGTGACTGACAACTGCAGACATGTGGGCACCAGCAGGGATGTGAGGAAGACCACAAAATCTCCAAACCCCTTTGCTCCCAGTCTGTTGGCCCCAGCTAAACTGAGACCAGTCTTGAGGCTCCTACACATCTTTGATAAACAATCACTATGTTTGTACCTATTTCCTTCCTCTTTTTGGAAAGGCACCTTCTGGCAACAGGTTGTTTTTGTAAAAAAAGTCAAACAGCAAGAGGAATTTCTCTAATGATTATCACATCTATGTGCAAGACCTCAGCAGGCTTGAACAAGAGGGAGTTGGAGAGGCTGAGCATTTCAATCTGTTACAAGGATAAGAAACAAAGTGAAAATAATAAGAAAAAGAAAACAAATAAAGGGACTCACATAGACCATTATAATGACATTTCATAAAACAAAATAGAATTAATTTAACTTTGTGAGTTTGAAATGTTTAAAAACAATATCCATAATATGAAAATGTGAAGGCTTTATTTCTCATACCATAATTCCTGTTGACACTAGGTCTTATTGATTTAGTACAGTAAGTACTAAAGTATGTACCCTATGAATTTTAAAAAGTGTAAAATGTATATTTTTAAGTTTTTAAAAATATTTTATTTATTTATATTTTTTAGAGAGAAGGGAAAGGAGAGAGATAGAGAGGGAGAGAAACATTAATGTGTGGCTGCCTCTCATGCCCACTATTGGGGACCTGGCCCGCAACCCAGGCATGTGTCCTGACTGGTAACTGCACTGGCTACCCTTTGGTTCACAGGCCGGTGCTCAGTCCACTGAGACACACCGGCCAGGGGAATAAAATGTATTTTTTACAACTGGCATGAAGAGTTCCACTGAGCGTAAGAACCATTTTATTTAGGAAATATCTTGTTAGGTCACTTTCAGTGAGGACTATGTCTCAAGAACCTGACATGAAAAGAGATAGTAAATTCAAAGATGGGTAATTGATTCTACATAAAAAGTTAGCAACAAATGTACAAACAGTGTTTGTAAAAGAAGAAAGGAGGTTGGAAGTAAAAAACAGGAGTAGGGAATAGAGGGAGAAGATAGTATGGCCAAAAACTGCAGGTGAAGATAAATGTCCCCAGGGAGAAAATGCCAGTGCTGGGGTACACAACCTTGCTGGGGTACCCAACAGACTATTTTTACAAGGAAGTTTAATATTTAATTTTAATTTTGTGATGCTTCATGAACACCTACCTTGCTCTGAAAATTCAGACAGGGACAAATTCGGCCTTATGTTGGTAATATTTCAAAAATTAAAAAATCAGGTGCATTTTCAGGATAGGCAAAGAAGTTTCACAATTGAAACTAATTTCAAAAGAGCAGGACGAGGAAAAATGGCAGCAATACAGGTCTGTCCCCTGTCCTTCAGGCCCACATACACCCCTCCCACTCTACCCCCAGGTATTACTGGAGAAATTAGGAGAGATTCTAGGACCTCCAGGTACCCAATTCACATGCAAATTATAGGAATGAACAGGACCTTCTAATTCCGCAATAATTTTTCACACATATTATTTTACATGATTCTCATATAAATGAACTACAGATTAGAAAACTCTAATTCAGATAGGGTAATGGCTATGCAATCAGTGGAAGACACATTTAGGGAAGCATAAGCGACAGCTAAACAGTGTAACACAAGTCTTCTAATTTACAGTCCCACAATCTCTTAGATATATTAATTATCTCCAAATGTTATTGATGAAGAAATAATACACCAACATCAAAATAAAAAAGTTTAGATACTCTATTTTAAATGAATGTGTGCAAACAAGCTTCTTAAAAATTTATTGAAAAAACAAATCAGCATTCTCTTCCTGATTTGTGAGCATATTTTAGAGGTTATTTTGTTCCTTACAGTTCTGGAACAAAATTCTGTAATTAGAGTCCAAGATGGCTCTGCCGGTACAATGGACTCTGCTGAAGTCACAGCACAGACACAATGTGCATTGACTTTGCATGACATGGGTACAAAAATATTCCTCAGAGGCCAAAATTGAATAAATATATAGTATAACAAGGATATATCCATGCTCTAAATCTATATTTATAGGTAAAATTAAATAAAAACCTGGCAAATATTTGTCAGATCCATAAAACAAACTCATTAAATTAATTAAATCTAAGTTTGATTAACAAGTACATTTAATCAAAATAGTTATTTAGTTGTATATTATAGATACAATCTTAGTGATAGTTAACTTCACCAAATCCTAATGTATCCTTAAAGGCCTTATTCCTGTGTCCATCAAGAGCCTGAAAGTTAAATTCTGAGGGACATGACATTCTTCAGCAGGCCCAAGGGACCTTCTGTGAGAAGACAGTAGGAACTGCCTGACATCTAGTGGCAGCTGCTGCCACAACCATTAAATGTTAGTGTTCAGAAATTTGCTTTGTTTTAAGGTGGGCAAGTTTGAGGTTCATATTTAGAAATTTATTTTTTAATTACAACTGCAATTACATATTCATAATATGTGAGAGTTATACTGATTTTTATACAACGTTGGTCCTATAATCTCGAAAATACCTTCAGCCATATCTTGAAAGAATGTGTGGAGAGTTGCTCCCCCAAATACACTTTCCATTTCATTACTTTTTAAATATATTCTATCTAAATGCATAGAACAAAAACTCTATATTTCTCACCTCATAAAGTCAATTTTTCATATTTAAATGTATTTAAAATTATTTCAAAGATACCACAATGAAATTGAAATATATATATATATATTTTAAAGATTTTATTTATTTATCTTCAGAGGGGAAGGGAAGGAGAGAGGGAGAGAAATATGAATGTATGGTTGCTTCCTGTGCATTCCCTGCTGGGAACTGGCCTGCAACCCAGGCATGTGCCCTGACTGGGAATCGAACCGTGATCTCTTGGTTCACAGGCCTGCGCTTAACCCACTAAGCTACACCAGCCAGGGCTGAAATATATTTTATTTTAGTTGCAAGCTATTCTATTTAAGCAAGTAAAAGAGAATTACACCTTTATTGTTTATAGGTCTTATTTCAAAGCAAAACAAGACAAGTTTTGATAAAACATAAATGTATGAAGTGGCATAACAGAAGCACATCAAGTGATGAATATAAAATAATGATAATAATAGCTAATATTTATTGTAAGCATATTGCATGCCACATAAGTGTGATAAGTGATTTACCTACATCACTTTAATAGTCACAAAAACTCTTTGAGATAAGATATTGTCTTTATGTGCATTTTCAGATGATAATACTGAGGTTCGAAAACATTAGGCAACTTGTGTAAGGACCAACAGCTGGGAAGTGCTAAGGAATGGTCAGATTCTGGGGCTCAATTTGTGAGCACTAAGTTGCAGTGAACTTGCAGTTTCAAAGCCAGTTTCACTCACTCATTCTTTCCCTAATTTATTCAACAATATTTATCCAGAGTTTAGTATGTCCCCATTACCTTTCTTAAGCAAGGGGGAAAATTCTGTAAATGATATTTAATTGATATAAATTAGGAATAAGCCCTGCTAGTCTACAGGAAACCAAAATAAGAAACAATATGTATAAACAATACAATAGCAACAGAGTATCGAGAGGGGGAAGGAGGGAATGACAACTAACAAAGCAAGGGGTATCAGTGGGACATAAGGTAGCAGAGCAAAGGGGAAAACTCCCAGCATGTATTCCTTCAATTGCTCCTGTGATGTAGGTACATTGGTAGCAGCAAGATGGCATATTGTTGGAGGGTGGTTTCGACACTGTTCATTAAAAAGATTAGCCAAAGAACATCTATGCATATATGCACAGCCCATGGACGTGAAGGGGGCTGAGCGGAAGTGGGCAAAGGGGTGGGAGGAATGAGGGACATCTGTAATAGTATCAACAACAAAAATAAAGCAAAAAAACCAACAACTCAGCATTGTGCTCAATTAAGCTTCATTCATTTCATTTTAAATAAAGAAATGAAGATAACCATTAAAAAATTCTATGAAGTATTCAAAAAATAACCCCTTTTATTTACCGGGTTTCTCTATGCAATATCTACGACAATGGCCATCACATACTAATGTTTGGCACTGCATGTTTTTCCCTCCAAACACCTCTGTTCAGAGGAAGCTATCTACAAAAGAAGGGAGAAGGCTGTAGTAATTCAAGTCCAGGCAAATGTATGTTTTTTAGCTGATAAGGATGGAAAGACAATTAGCAGTCATAGAAGACACCTTTTAAGTAAACTGGTGACATCTTTTTCTTTGACTGTATACTTTATTGCCTATTGATTTAAAAAATGGGTGGCAAGAGTAGCATATGGAAGAAAAAGACATACTGAAACTACTTTTTATGAGCACTTATTCAACAACTAATTAGATCTTGGGTGAAAGTTATTTCTTTCAACTTGTTAAATATGTTTCCCTACTGGGGTTAAGGATTCCAGTTAACAACTCTATTTATAGCTAATAGAAAGTGTTCAAAGGGCTGCCTCTGCTTGCCCCACAGTCTATGTGATTCTGTGGATAAATCACCACGAATAAAGCCGTGCAATCTCAAATGATCTATCACAACTGAAAATCAATATATCAAGCAAATAAAATAGTGCAGGATAATTCACTTGCCAAGTAATAAATTATACATGCATATCAGTGCCACATGTAATGCAATGCCTCATAAAAAATAAGCTTAAAATTCTTAAAATATATGATTAATGAAACTAGCACAGCGTGGAATATATATGTACATTACACTGCTTACACTAACCAATATATTATAGTCAGAGTTTTACGCTTCTGAGAAATGGCATTTACATATACAGTATCAACGGTGCAAATAAATCATGATTTCTTTCACTGAAGTCAGATTCTTATGGTAGTGATTCATGTTTCACTTTTTAAATGGTGATTTACACTAATGTATTTCTCATAAAACATTTAGTAATGCCTACAATTATTGCCAAAACTTCTAACACTCTCTATCAGGATGCCCACAAAAATGCTTCTCAAATCAATAATAAATGTGTGAACTTTAATCTTGTAAATAAAGTGACAATATTTCCAACACAGAAGATTCTTGTGCTACAAACCTGAACATCATCCTTCTTGCCCCACCCATCTTCTCTAGATACCCACAGCTAATTATGTTCGGGTTGCAGAGAATTTACTGGTTTTATGTAATCTCTGATCTGTTCCACTTGACTGTGTGCATGGAGACCATATTCGTGAATGTAACCAAAAAACACCTTTTTGAGGACTGCTTATTAAGAGTACTGACAATGTTGAAGTTCACCCGAGCCCCATCTTCCTGGAAAAAAGTGAGGGTTTCCACAGAGCAATGTTCCAGCTTAATGCAAAATTTGATGCAGCTTCATTGCTGTACTCACTTGGTCATTTTGAATGCGATGGCCACATAGTACACATGTTCACTCAATGGCATCTACCACCCCCACTGACTAGTACAGTGAATGTCACACAAACCATTCTCAGTATATTAACATTATGGCTGGACGTTTTCCAGACAGACCTTGTATTACATTTCAGGCACATTGCTAAATTTTGTTAGTTATTTAAAGAAAAAAAATAAGATGTTATGAGTCAGATTCTATAAACAGAGTCCTCTAATCTAGTAGGGAGATGTGTCAGAGAAGGTTTTCCTGAAAGAAAAAAAACATTTTGTATGACCTCCAGTTAGCTTGGTAAGGAAGTAGTGAGGTTGGTGTGTGTCAGGAAAGAACTTCTATGAATAGAATGCAGCAAAAGGCCCAGAGTGAGGTCAGTAGGTCTACATCACTGAGAGCTACAGACCACTGTGGTCTGCTGTCAGGCTGAAGAGACATAGTCCCAGTATTCAGGACTGTAACATGCCAAGTATTTGGAATTTTATCCCAATAACTAAATGAAGGTATGGAGCAGTTTTATGCAGGGCAGTGATTGATAAGAATATGCATTTTGAACAGATCACTATGGCTTTACTGTTGGGAAGAGATTGGAGTGCAAGAGTGTCTAAATTTTTAGTCCAGTGATTTGGATCACAAGTAGTTATTTATAATAACTATCTAATATAATGTTCTTGTTATTTATGATCTTCATCAGAAATAAGCAATATCACGGCGCGACATTCTCAGACTTCAGTTTTGGCAATCCAGATCTGAGAGGCTCTATATTTGCCTATTGGCAGAAAAGCTTTTCCCAGAGCTCCTGTACACTGAGTGAATTTGGCATGTTTCAGAGCAGACCATCTGTGCAAAAATTCTCTGCTTTTTCTAGCACATTTAGCACTGCGGTTCTTTCAGAATAGCCTCAAATGCTGTTTTATTATTTCATTTCAGTTTCAAGCAGAGGGAAAAGATTTAAGAGCTTCTTTAATTGAGTTACACTGAGTTAATTTTTATTTTTGCTCTTTTATTTTTATCAGAAGGGAAATAGGTGGTGCTTATTACCACCTGATATCTGTTAGGTATATAATTCTAAAATTTCAACTTCTTCTATTAAGGTTTCCCACATTAATAATTAAATTAATAATTCTATGCTAGGCCTTCCCCATTTCTTTCTGCCCCTTTCTATATGCAGGAAATACAGCAAATCAAATGTATTTCATATTTACTTATGAGAAGTATTTACCTGCATTTTTATAATGGGTCACTGTATACTCAGATATTCAATGTACTTTCCTCAAAAAATAATGTGACAAAGATACTGTAACTAAGAACATGGAGGTACAAAGTTATTCACAAGATATGTTTCTGAGTACAAAGAAATAACATATATGAATTTCTGAAAAGAAAGCTAACTATAAACTCAGAATTTTTCTTACAAAAGCAACACAAGTTATAAACTCATCTTTTTCCAAAGCAAAAATAGAAAATATATTTTGTGCCCCCTTTCTAATTTGGAATTCATAATTTTTCACTTAATCTAATTCAGTCTTAGAATTTAGAGTATAACTATATTTCTAGTTACTTCTAGAATAAAACATGTTTATAAACATCCAAAATGTTGATACCATAAGTTTAATGACTACCTTTTATATTTTCAATGACAGAAGATAAATACTAGATTACTTCCCTCAGCCCACACAGATTAGATCTTGAGGGAGATCAGTTTTGGGGGTGGGCCTTTTGTCAAATGAACTGCAGTGGGAGACTAGAGAAAAAGGGAAAGCATACAAACCTCCAGACAGCTTGGGTCATAGGGAGAGAAAGCATGAACTGTCACAAACACATCCCTCCAACTTTTTTCCTCTGTATCAAAATTTGGGGTCATATATGGTTCCATATAAATTTTTGAAATGTTTGTTCTATGTATGTGAAATATGTCATTGGTATTTTATAGGCATTTCATTGAATCTGTAAAATGCTTTGTACTATGGACATTTTGATTATGTTAATTCTTTCAAACTATGAACATGGTATATGCTTCCATTTATTTGTGTCTTCCCTAATTTCTTTCTTCAGTGTTGTGTAGTTAGTTCTGAGTACAGGTCTTTTACCTCCTTAATAAGGTTTATTCCTAGGTACTTTATTTTTCTTGTTGCTATAGCAAATGGAATTATTTTCCTGATTTCTGTTTCTGATATGCTATGTACAAAAATGCTTTCAATTTCTGAATATTGACTTTGTATCCTGCTGTTTTGCCAAATTCACTTACCAGGTCAAGTAGTTTTTTGGTGGAGTCTACAGGGTTTTCTAGGCACACTATCATGTCATCTGCAAACAATGACAGTTTTACATTGTCCTTTCCAATTTGAATGCCTTTCACTTCTTTTCTTATCTGATTGCTATGGCTAGAACTTCCAAAACTATGTTGCCTAGAAGTGGTAAAAGCAGACATCCTTGCCTTATTCCTGATCTTGGTGGGAAAGCTTTTATTTTTTGCCCATTGAGTATGATGTTGGCTATAGATTTCTTATATATCGCCTTTATTATGTTGAGGTATGATCCCTATATTCCCACTTTTCTGAATGTTTTTAACCCTAAATCAGTTCTGTACCTTATCAAATGCTTTTTCCACATCTATTGCTATGATCGTGTGATCTCTTTCTTTCCTTTTGTTTATGTGACGTATTACATTTATTCATTTGTGAATATTTGACTATCTTTGTATCCCTGGAATGAATCCCACTTGATGGTATATGATCTTTTCAATGTATTGCTGGATGTGGTTTGCCAATATTTTATTGAGGATTTTAGCATCTATGTTCATGAGCGATGTTGGCCTGTAGTTTTCTTTCTTTGTTGTGACTTTTTCTGGTTTTGGGATTAGGATGATGCTGGCTTTGTAAAAAGAGTTTGGAAGTCTTCCCTCTTCTTGGATATTTTGGAATAGTCTGAAAAGGATAGGGGTTATCTTTTCCTTAAATGTTTTTGTAAAATTCTCCTGTGAAATCATTCAATTCAGAGATTTTGTGTGCTGAGAGTTTTTTTGATTATTGCTTCGATTTTGTCAGCTGTTAACAGTCTATTTAGGTTTTCTGCTTCTTCTTCATTCAGTTTTGGAATCTTATATTTTTCTGGATATTTGTCCATTTCACCTAGGTTTTCAAATTTCTTCGCATATAGCTCTTCATAGTAATTTCCTACAATCCTTTGTATTTCTGTGATATCAGTTATAATCTCTCCTCTTTCATTTCTGATTTTATTTATTTGGGTCTTTGCTCCTTATTTCTTGATGAGACTGCTTAAAGCCTTGTTGATTTTGTTTATCTTTTCAAAGAACCAGCTCCTGGATTCATTAATCCTTCTCATTGTTTTTTAGTCTCAATGTCATTCAATTCTGCTCTGATCTTGGTTATTTCCTTCCTTCTGCTTGCTCTGGGCTGTCTTTGTTGTTGTTCTTTGAGTTCTTGTAGATGTAGGGTTAGGTTGTTTATTTGAAATGTTTCTATCTTTTTTAAGTAAGCCTGTATTGCTATGAACTTCCCTCTCAGGACTGTCTTTGCTATGTCCTATAAGTTTTGGGGTTTTGTGAGCTCATTTTCATTTGTTTCCAGAAATTTTTTATTTCTTCCTTGATCTCATTATTCACCTATTCATTATTAATAGCATGCTACATAATCTCCATAAATTTGAGTGTTTTCAATTTTTTCCTTGGGGTTGGTTTCTAATTTCAGGCCCTTGTGGTCTGAGAAGATGCTTGATATGATTTCAATTTTCTTGAATTTGTTGAGGTTTGTTTTGTGTCCTATCATGTGGTCTATCTTTGAAAATATCCCATGTGCATTTGAAAAGAATGTGTATTTTGCTTCCTTGGGATGAAAGGTTATATATATATATATATATATATATATATATATATATATATATATATGTTAAGTCCATTCGAACTAGAGTGTTGTTTAATGCTGCAATATCCTGGTTGATATTTTGTTTGTAAAATCTGTCCATTTTTTACAGTGCTGTGTTAAAATCTGCTAGTATAAGTGTGTCATTGTCTGTATCTTTCTTGAAGTCCTCCAAGATTTTCCTTATGTATTTTGGTGCTCCTATGTTGGGTGCATATGTGTTTATAATATTTATGTCTTCTTGATGGATTCTTCCCTTGACTATTATGAAGTGTTTTTTTGTGTCTCTTTTTACATCCTTTGTTTTGAAGCTTATTTTGTCTGATATAAGTATTGCTACCCCAGCTTTTCTTTTCTTGCCTGTTTGCTTGGAATATTGTTTCCAATCCTGTACTTTCAGTCTATGTAGGTCTCTTTTTCTGAGATGGGCCTCTTGTAGGCAGTATATCTGCAAGTCATGTTTTCTTATTCATTCAACAACCCTATGTCTTTTGATTGGAGCATTTGATCCATTAACATGTAAGGTTGTTATTGATAGGTACTTCTTCATTATTCCCCATTTGTGCCTGTGTTCCTCTCTCTTTCATTGTGTTTATTCCTCTTAATGAAGCAATCCCTTTAGCATATCTTGCGGTGCTGGTTTGGTGGAGGTATAGTTTTTTTAGTCTACTTTTGTCTGTAAACTCCTTATTTTGCCTTCAATTTTAAGTGAGAGCCTTGCTGGGTAAAGAAACCTTGATTGCAGGCCTTTGCTTTTCATTACCTGGAATATTTCTTGCCAATTCCTTCTGGCTTATAGTGTTTCTGCTGAGAAATCAGCTAGTAGCCTCATTAGAGTACTCTTGTATGTTACTTCTTATTTCTACCTTGTTGCTTTAAGAGTCTGTCTTTGTCTTTAAAGTTTGGCATTTTAATTATGATGTGTCTTGGAGAAGGCCTCTTTGGGTTCATCTTGATTGGGACCCTTGTGCTCCCTGAAGTTGCATGGCTTTTCCCCTCTCCAGTTTGGGAAGTTTTCTTTCATTAGTTTTTTAAACAGGATTTCTATCCCTTGCTCCTTTTTTTCTCCTTCTGGTATTTCTATGATTTGAATGTTGTTGGATTTCTTGCAATTCCCTTAAGCTTTCTTCATATTTTTTAGTCTTTTTTCGTGCGGCTGCTCTATCTGGGTGTTTCTTTCTACCTTGTCTTCCTGATCACTAATTTGGTCTTCTGCTTCATCCATTCTGATTGTAATTCCTTCTAATGTATTTTTTTTTATTTCTGAAGTTGCATTCTTCATTTCTTCCTGGTTCTTGTTTATAGTTTCTATTTCCTTTTTCATACTATTGTAGTTCTCACTCAGTTCCTCGTAGCTGTCTGTGAGTTCCTTGAGCATCCTTATAACCATTCTTTTGAATTCTTTATCTGATAGTTTGCTTGTCTCCATTTCATTTAACTTTTCCTGGGAAGTCTTCCATTCCTTTAGATTGTGGGTTCTTTCTTTGTCTCCCCATTTTAGGTGACTCTTTTTGTTTTTTTCTGTGATTCCCAATGCTTTGCTTTGCCAGCTATCTTTGTAGGCTGAGCTTCTGTGGTAGGAGTTCTGTGGGTCTCAGTGGTATGGTCTCTTTGATCTTTTGGTCTGGTTGCTCTAGGGTTGCCCTTTCTTCTGTTTGTGTGGCCTCTCTTGTTCACTTAGGGTTTACCTGTCAGTGGCTTCTTTTTTCATGGGTTCTCTGCTCAAGTGGGTTTACTGGTATTCACAGGTATTGGTATTCCCATTCGACATGGGGGTTCACAACTCCCATGTTGTCCTCTATGTGATCAGTGTCAGGGCAAAGGCAAAATGGATTAAGCCAGCTGGAGAGTGTTCTATGGAATTTAAGGTACTAAAAAGTAGAGATAGGAGATCCTTTGGAGAAGTACAGCAATAACTGTGGCATTTCACTCAACTAGCCACTTTTTATAAAAGGTTTAAAAGGGATAAGACTTTCATTAGAAGGGATAAAGAATGTGTGCTGACTTTAAAAAGCAGAGCACTTATGTGAGGTTAGATGGTGAGTTATGGTGAGAGTAAGGGACAGAAACTTGGTGTAGTGTGTGAAAGAATGAAGTAAATCACAACAGCAATAAAGCTCAGGAAGATGGTGAAATGGATCAAGACCAGGGAAGGATGCTGTGTGCAATTTGGAACAACAATAATATGGTAAGAAATATATAATCTGAACAAAAAAACCAAGAGTAGTGTGTTATTGGAATACCAGTGAAGTGAAAGAAGAAAAATTAGAATGCAATATGAAAAGGAGAATAAAGGAAAACAAATAATGAAACCAAACAAACAAACCAAAAGGGGAAAAAACTAAACAGAAAGAAGAGAAATAAAAAAATAAAAACTAAAAATAATAAAAAAATAATAAAATGCATGTTCTGAAGGATAGCAAGGTGTAATTTGTGTCAGCTGTTGGTGTTCACCTTCTGACTTCTTTCTGGATCTGTCTTTGGTCTTGTCACAGCACCAGGTCTTATTGTCTTACACCTGAGGGGGAAAAAAAAGCCTCCTGCTGACTTTAAAGCTGCCAAGCAGGTTTTGCGGGTTTTCCTGGATGCTGCAGGCAGAGGGGGGCTGGGTTCCATTTTTTTCCTTTCCTGTAGTTAGGTGAGGGTGGGGCACAGTCTGGGCTACAATACTTACAGGTGCCCAGTTTCCATTCCATGCCCTCAGAGCATTGTGCGGCCCACACTGTCCACTGCGAATATGTGCCAGGCCAGCGCCTATAGTCCACACATTGTGCAACCCTTTGATTAGTCCTTACGTGCACTGAGTAGGAACAAATTGTACCCCTCCTTCTCCCTGTTTGTTGGCCTGGGCCTGAGCTCCCGCAATGTCCCTTCAGAGCCATTTAGTTCTCCTACTGAAGTAAATCTCAGTGGGTGCTGCTACCTCTCTGAGCCCCTGTTGTCCTACTTTGATCAGTCCATGAGGTACCCTGAGTGGGAGCAAATCGAACCCCTCCTCCTCCTTCTTTGCTGCCCTGGCTGCTGGGCATGGAGGTTCTTGCACAGTGGCTGGGGGCCTTTTTTGAGCGAATTCCCCTTGTTTATGGCAGGCCATTCCTAACAAGTGCCTGACTTTCCACACAGATGAACTCTCTGAACAGTCCTGAGACCATCTGGGTCATGGCCAGTTGCAGCTTATCTCTTTTCCCACTTCCAGGTGTTACCTAACTCCCCAATTTCTCAGGTAGTGTCCCTGTCAGTGACCACAGTCAATGCTGGATGGAGTATACTGGCAGCTGTGTGTCTCTTACTGTACCTTTATCCCCCCCAGTGAAGCTGAAAGTCTGTAAACTGGCCACTCCAGGAGAGAAGGGAGCTGCTAAGTTATAATCAGTGACCAGTTGTCCTTCAAAGCTACCATAGCAGCTGTGGTCTCTGGCTCAAGGCCTGGGGCCCCTCCCTTTGGCCTGCAAAATTTCCTTATTGGCCATTTTTAAACATCCTCTGCATCCTTTGGCTTCTAAACTTTGTATCAACTGGAATTCTATTGGGTGTTCACTTTGTTCCTTGGAAGATCAGCTAATTGTCCTAGTTGGGTGCACAAGAGCAAGTGGGTTCAGCTCCCACCTACCTCACCACCATCTTTCCCCTCCCTAGAATTGCATTTTTATAATTGTTCCTCATTTAAAAATTCTCAGTGCCAAGCATAGTCCCAAGCATAGTAGGTGCTTAAATCATACTTTTTCAATAGATAAATGAGGAAGGGGCTAACACATCAAGTTTATGTTACAGTCCAAATGCTTTCTAGAGTGCTGTGTACACAACAGCTTCAAATGCTGCCTGCTGATTAAGTTACAAAAGGTAGGAGGATAAAAATTAAAAGTAGGAAGTATTTCATAATATGATTAACATCTCTCACAAAAAATATCTAAAAAGTTTAATTATTACATATTTCAATGGTTAACTACAAAATTAATAAAATAGACTTATTTTTAAAAGTTTTAACTTTTCCTGAAATAGTTAATAGTTAAGAGATTAGAATAAGAAGATTTTGTGTTTCTTACCCAGTAGGTATGTATATATATATATCCATCCTAACCCTAACCCTATATATAGTGTGTAAGTAAGTTAACTTCTTGAGATCTAGTTCAATTATCATTTCACTTACAGAGAGCCTCCTAATTCCTTGAGGTAGAGTTGGGTGCAATTAACTCTGTTCTTTTGCATATCACCTATGTTCAACATCATAAAGTCATATATAATAGCTGCAGAAAGACAGGCTGAATGATAAAGTATACTTACTAATCTTTATTAACCAACAAAACCAGAGAATAAAAGTTAGATGTCATTAGAATTCTAAGACTATTTAACTTCTATTCATCTGGATAAAACTTCAAGATCTTTTCTCAGGTTTATTTCAAAGTAATTTAATTAAAAATTTTATATATTTTGCAGTCATGTATTGTGTTGATTTTGATTAGTTAACTTTGTCCATGTTTAAAGCAAGGCATCAATGGCATTTGTTTTTTCTCACCTGGAAATCGACGACATTAGGCACAACCTGCTGGTTTCCGGTGAAACAGCAGTAATCGCTTGCTGAATGAGCTGTAGAGCCAAGCCACACCTTGATTAAATGCTCTTCTTTTCCTTATTGGGACAATGCTCACTAACTCACACAGTTCTTGATAAAGAATTTTGCATTAGAAACAATGAAATTTTACTTATTTTAATGCAATTATGTGAAGTTATATTCAATAATTTACTTTAAGTATTAATAAGTTATTTAGACAAGAACTTAAGCACACTTCCCATGTTTTCTAGAAAGTTTCTAAAGTTCTCTAGAAGAAATGTTATATTATCAATATGTTTCCTAATTCAAATAATTACTTTGCAAATGGAATGTAAGTTTCAAAAAACACCGTGTAAAGGAAATCTTCTTTGAGAGTTAACTCCTAATCACGTATTGTAGCTATAACCTTGTTCAGCTACAATAATGAATTTATTTATTAGGTGGCTTTCATCTTTGAAAAGTTTTACCTATCTCATGTGAGTAATTAATACCCAGGTTTATACTGTACACTTAGGATAACATAAAGAACAAATACCTATTGTTTGGCTGTAATAGTTTTAAAGTGAAGGAGTTAAAAATAAGCACAAAGACTCTGAGAAAAAAATCATAGCAAAATCACCAATATTAAAAAGTGACTGGCAATTTCTCCTGTATGTAAATACTGATAGGTGGTTTTATCATGAATATTTAAAGTTTTATTTCTTCTAATATGTGATGACATTCTATTCTAGAACAGAATTATACTTGCATATAGGTAAAACTCACTTCCTAAAATTCCTGCAAATGTGATATTTAATTGGTTTTAAAGCACATTT
>CM052538.1:108894282-108922421 GCA_028533065.1 Trachops cirrhosus
AAAAAAAAAAAAAAAAAAAAAAAAGGATTATAGTCAAGTACAGTTAGGCAGGATTTCATATGTTACTATTAGAAGTTCCATTTCATAAAAATCCATACCAAATATCATGTAATATTAGATTAGAAAATGACTTGTATTTTAGTTTGTTTATCCCATAAGTTAAAAGTGACTTAATAAGTGGCATTTTTTAGTTTTATAACAAATAATTTGTTTATATGTAAAATATAGCTGTATTTATTTAAAGTACATGGGATGCAGTATATTAATATTATAAAATAATAGTTTGATTTAAATTACATTATCTGGGTCTTTTAAATACTTATCAGTTTGGTGGCCTTCAAAATACACATTTGTCCCTGGCTGGTGTGGCTCAGTGGATGGAGCACCAGCCTGTGAACCAAAGAGTCACCGGTTCAATTCCCAGTCAGGGCACATGCCTGGGTTACAGGCCAGGTCCCCAGTGGGGGCACACAAGAGGCAACCGTATGTTGATGTTTCTCTCCCTCTGTTTCTTCCTCCCTTTCCTTCTCTAAAAAGATAAATAAATAAGATTTTAAAAAGGCACATTTGTAAGCACAGAAAATATGCAATTAATTTACTAGACAATATTAAAGGTATGTAAAATCCATGCTTTGGAAATAGTCTCCTGCACAAATACACTATAGAGGTATGAATCATAATGTCACAGAATTTGAATAATAAAAGCAAGCTGCTTTTCCTTTGGTGATTTTCTTTGGTGATTTAAGAGATTTGTAGTTTATCCCCTGTGTGGGAATGTCTATCAAGCTATAGCTTTCCCCAATCATTGGATTCTACTTTTAGATAAGAACAGGATCCTGGTGATCATTAGTTTTTAGCATACAGCAGGTGCTCAATGAATGTTTGTTAACTGAACAAGTGAATAAATTAGTGGATGAGTAATATTGCTTGAATGGTATTTACATAGTCTCCATGCTTTCTAGTTTCCCCTGCCCCCTTAGGCGAACACTAGTAGATCAATGCCCCTGGTATATTACCATTGGTTTTTCTCAAAAAAACACTTAGTTCCACAACGCTAAAAAGCATGGTCTCTAGTACGACATCGGTGGTTCTCCACAAAATGAACCAGGTTTGTTTTCCATATGTATCTTTCCCCTATGCTAATCCTTCATTCACAAAAACTGATCTATTCACTATCTCTCAAACGTTTTCAGGTTGTTTTCTTCTCTACCTTCATGCCTTTGCAACTTTCCAAACCCTAATCTTCCTTTAAAGGACAGTTGCGATCCTTGATCTCCAGAAATTATTTCCTGACAGCCACAGCCAAGACTGTACTCAGGGGGAACACTAAGAATCACTGGCTGAGCCCTGCGTTTTGAAGTCCCCAGGGATGCAGTGGAAGGACTTAGTCCAACACACACCACCCAGCCATCAAACTCTATGACAAGGGGCAGAGCTGGCTTGTTCACATGTTCAACTTATCACCCTACCCAAAAACTAATTAATCGCCAAGTATTGCCTGCTGCCACTCCAAAATACATTCTTTCCATCCACTTTTCCGTCTTAACTGCTGCTCCTTAGGGCAATTTGTCATCATGCCTGGCGTGGACAACAGTAACGCTTCCATGCTGGTGCTCATGTAGTGCTTAAATCCATTTTCCACATGCCAGTCAAGAGTTTGTTTAAATATAACTAACAGGGTTAAATATGAAGTTTCCAGCCTCTAAAATCTTTAATATGTCAATGATTTCCCACAATATGTAGAATAAAAACCACACTTTTCACCAAGACCTATAAAGCTCAGCCTGAACTGGTCTCTTGCCTATCCTCTACTTTTATTTTCCACTCTTCTCCCCTTGCTCTCTATGTGGTTATATGAGCTTTTCATTGTTCATAAAATATAGCAAGTCAAATTTACCTTGGGAAATTTACAGGTCAATTTCCATTGACCTGTAATTTTCTATCCCCAAGGTCTTTACATGGCTGACTCATTGCTGTCTCTGAGATCTCAGATCTGATGTTAGTTTCTCAGGCAAGACCTTCTTAAACAACTTCCCTAACACACACACACACACACACACACACACACACATACCCCACAAATACTTTCTCTCATATCCTTTACTTTGGGACATTTACTACTACTGAACTAATACTATGTTATTGACTCATTTTTTTCCTATCGAACTTTTCCTCAAAGAAAACCAAGATATATAAATGGAACATAAATGGGAAACATATGTTTCAGAACATAAATGGAAAAAATAAATCAAAGGATTAAACAAAATTACTATCTCTTATAAAAGGACTTTAAAATACTCTTAAAATTATGTTAATATTACCAACATTTTTAAAAGATTTTATTTATTTATTTTTAGAGAGAGGGGAAAGGAGGGAGAAAGGGAGGGAGACAAACATTAATGTGTGGTTGCTTCTCATGTGCACCCCAGTGGGGACCTGGCCTACAACCCAGGCATGTGCCCTGACTGGGAATTCCACCAGTGACCCTTTGGTTTGCAGGCCGGCATTCAATCCACTGAGCCACACCATCCAGGGCACATTTTTTTAATACTTAGATAAAAACTGCCTTATACTAGCTGTTACAATTTTATTCTATTTTAATCCCTTCATTTATTCATCCAGTTAAAATTATTAAGAGTACATTGTATACCCTGGAAGATAACAGCAATAAATTATATAGATTCATTGCTAACATTATGGAGGTTCCTATGCAATGGAATCAGATGTAGGTTGGGATGGAGGAGCAGTTAGAAAATCCTTCCCAGAGGACAAAACATTCAGAGACCTAGAGGATGAATAGGAAGCAGCTAATCAGATACTGGGGTAGACAAAATAGAAGAATAATATGTTTATTAACTTCTTCATCTCCTATATCACCCAGCAATGTTCTTTCCACCAGAAATGTAATATAAATAAAATAGAAGAGCCACATATATAGTAAACAGCAGCTAATATATTTGGTCCACTTTCTTTTAAAGGACTAGCCAGCAGAGGAGTATGGCAAGAGGGAATTTAAAAAATAGTATTTATTAATGCCAGTTAGTTGCCAGATACTGTGTTACTAGTTTTCACATGAATAATTTTATTTTATTCTCATAACAGCTCTGTTTTAGAGGCTCATTAGGTTTTATTAACCCTCATAAATCATACTTATGTCTGAAGTTTTAATTGGGTCTATTCTGACTCTTCAAAATCCATGTTCCTTTCTAATTTGCTTCCTAATTAGGTAAGTCATTCTCAATCCAGGCTGTATGTTACAATTAGAAAGCCAAGGCCACACTTGACCAATAAAATCAAAATATCTGTACACTGAACCCAGTTTCAATAGTTAAAGCTCCTCTGGTATAATTGCTAAGCAGCCAAGTTTGAGAATCATTGGTTTAGGCCAAGGACAGAACGCCAGCTAGCTTAATTACTTCATTTTGGTTATCTCATTCATATTTCTGTTTTCAAGCAAGATCCCATTTAAATAATAATAATAATAACAATAACAATAATAATTAAAAAGACGTTCTATTCTTGGCCTCTTCAATGCATTAATTAGTCCTGACAAGTCAACTGTGAAGGTTGAAACAGCAGAACTAAATAATTAAGCTACTTTTGGTATCTCAACTCACACTACTTTTGTCTTTCAACACACTGTCTGCTTTAATAATTCCTGGCTCCACTAGCATTTGCTATCAGATTTAATTCTCTATAGTCTGACACTACATAATTTTAGTAACCTTAGCTTTAGAAAGAAGAGCAGAAGAAAGTAACATGATTTGCATAACTACAGAAACATGATTTAGTTAAGTTTGCAAAAGAATATCACAGGGGAATTCATGCAAATTAAAAATTCATTTTCTTGCTACTTGCTGCAACAAAAGATCAGTTGGCACTTAACAAAAATACTGTTGTATATATTATTATTTGATAAGGCATCTACAGCTTAATATTAAAAGAGTTAACACTGCTAGAAGCCATTGTTCTCAAATGAAACAATACCCTCCTATTGCCCTAGGCTCCAAAACATTTGTTTTTGGTCTTAAAGTTGCCATTATGAAATTTAGTACCATAATAGTAGACTTCATAAATAAATGCCTAATTTGAATGTCCTCTTAGATCCTTGAGTAAAGCAATGAGTCATATCTTAGAAAAGTATTTTACACCAATCAATAGATATCTTGCTCTTTGACTCATCATATTAGTTCATATGACTAATAACTACTTTGCACAAAGATCACTGAAAATTAAAACCATGTGATGTCATTATATGACTTTCTAACCCAATTAATCCAATGATTCCTCTTTCCTCTGTATCTGTATTCATTAATCATAAACTTGATTCATTAGGAATAACTATACTAGAGATAGAGTTCACTTTTATCTTTAAAAATTGTTTGCTACCTATAGATGTTTTTAACAGCTTTATTTATAATAATCAAAATTTAGAAGCAACCAAGATGTTCTTTCATGGGTGAATACATAAACTGCATGTGGTACATCCAGACAATGGAATATTATTAAACTTAGAAATGAGTTATCAAGTCATGAAAAGACATGGAGAAATCTCAATTGTGTACAGGGTGGAGCAAAAGTAGGTTTACAGTTGTTCATATGAAAAATGATACAATGATTATAAATAATAACAAGAATAAACTCTATTTCACACTCTCACAACTGTAAACCTGCTTTTGCCCTTCATTTTATTGATAAGTAAAAGAAGTTAATCTGAAAAGACTACATAAAGTGTGATTATAACCCTATGATACTGTGCAAAAAGAAAAATTATTGAGAGAGTAAAAAGATCAGTAGTTACTAGGGATTGAAGCAGGGGGAAGAATAGGTGGAACACAGAGAATTTTGTAAGGCTGTGAAAATATTCTGTGTAACACTGCAATAATAGATACATGTCACTATACATTTATCCAAACCAATAGAATGTACAACACCAAGAATGAACTCCACTATAAACAATGAACTTGAGTTACGATGTGCGAACATAGTTCATCAATTGTAACAAATGTATACTCTGGTGGGGGATGTAGATAATAGGGAAAGCTATCATGCGCGGGGGCAGGAGATACATGGGAAATCTCTGTACCTTCCACTCAATTTGTTATGAATCTAAAACTATATATATATATATATATATATATATAACCACAAATACACACACACACACAGAATCTGTCTGAAAAGAGTCCAGCCATTGTTAATATAATGAGAATGGTTTGCGTAATATCCATGTAAACAGGCAGCCAAGAGTGAATTGGAATGTGAATGTGTGAACAATGATGACTTCACTGTACTAGTCAGTGGGGGCAGTAGAGGCTATTGAGTGAGTGTACTGCATAGTTGTCACATTCAAAATGACTTGAGTAGAGCAATGAACCTGCATCAGATTTTGCATTAAGCTTGAACGTTTCCTGGCAGTAACTATTCAGATGGTTCAGAAGGCTGCAGCTATGGACAACTGGTGATTGGCAGCTTCATCCCAACAATGTGCCCATTCATGCATCACATCTTGTGAAGAGTTTTTTGATGAAACATCAAATCACCCAGGTGACTCAGCCCCACTACAGCCCAGATTTAGCACCCTTTGACTTCTGTTTTTTTCCAAAACTAAAATCGCCTTTGAAAGGGAAGAGATTTCAGACCATCAGTGAGATTCAGAAAAATAACAATGGGGCAGCTGATGGTGATTGGGAAAGCTGTGTGAGGTCTCAAGGTGCCTCTCTGAAGGGGATTGAGGCATCAGTGTCCTATGTACAATGTTTCTTGTATCTTGTGTCTTCTTCAGTAAATGTATTTTTCACATTACATGGCTAGATACCTTTTGGACAGACCTTGTATATACATTCATATATATATTTGGACTATAAAAATTCATACATATATAGTGTATACACATATATACGGAATCAACTTACATATTATACAATCACACTTACATAAACTCCAAAATAGATCAATTTAAATTATGATTTTAGAATAAACATTTATCGTTTCCCATGTGTGAGGTGTTATGACTACAAAACTGAATAAACTATCATGTTAAAAATGACAGCAGTATTTTCCCATGAAGATAAGAGGGGCAGTCACTGCAGGGGGCTATAGACACAATTCCAGGTTGCTAATAACAATATTTCTTAATCTGAGTTGTGGCTACTGGGCTATCTTTATTCTGGGATGATTTATTGAGTCTATTAATTGTATACTTTTCTACTTGCAGATCAACGAGAAAACACTTATTAAATACCTACTTTGTGTATGAAAGATTGTGTTGAGCACAGTATTCTCTCTTCTTTTTGCCCCTTTGTTAATATCATTCCTCCAGGGAAAATAAAACGATTTGCTTATGAAGTCACCATCAACCATTAGATTGTGGAGTCAGCAGAGTAGAGATGGAAATAAGAAAAATTTTATCTGCAATTTTAAAAAACTTATAATATGATTATTTTTATACTTATGAATAAAATAAAATTTTGATTTAAATAGTTCATTGAATCTACTCATTAGGGAAGTCCTGATATTTACTGGAAATACCTTATTGGTTACTGGGCTAAATATATAGCAAAAGGTAACAAGACTGCATTTCTTTTAAAAATATTCCAGTGTAGACTTTTTCCCAAATATTAACTAAATTTACTCTTCATAACTTAATCTGAATCTGCAATTTTTTCAAAATATTTATTATATAAATTCAGTAGAATAAAAGAAATGTAATTACACATCTAAGGTTAATCTGAAACCATAGTTTTAAGATCATCAAAATTACACTGACTTTAGCCATTTTATAGCACTTCGTCAAGAAAATTTTCCTGACTCGTCACTTCACATTTTAGGTTATATGTGATTAAAGAAGATGTGACCAAAAAAGAGACACATCAGATTTTCTCATGGTATGTTGAAAATGTGGAACCGCTGCATTTGATCTGCAAACTGTGACACTGACTCAGGGCAGAACTGATGCCA
The DNA here is from genome assembly GCA_028533065.1 of Trachops cirrhosus. NCBI lineage: Eukaryota > Metazoa > Chordata > Mammalia > Chiroptera > Phyllostomidae > Trachops > Trachops cirrhosus. The sequence goes on from CM052538.1 coordinate 108,901,243, forward strand.
TCTGTCTCCAGCCACAAAGACTCTAGCACATGGCCTAGAGGTTATATTATGCTGATGACAAAAGAATCAATATTTACCACTTAAAGTCAATTTCACAATATCACAGGATTAACTGTAAATGATCTCCTGTTATTCAGCATGATTTGCTCATTTCTTTCTTTCTTTTCTTCCTTCCTTCCTTTCTTTCTTTCTTTTTTCTTTATTGTTGTTCAAGTACAATCGTCTCTATTTTCACCCCACCATACCCGCCTCTCCCCACCCATCCCCACCTCCCACCCTTGAACCCACCCTCTTTGGTTTTGTCCATGTGTCCTTCATAAGAGGGGATAATGTGGGGGCCATGTGTCCAATGGTGTCCTTCCATTATCTCCTATTATCCCTCTCCCTCCTCCTCTCTAGTTACTACTGTCAGTTTGTTCTTTATTTCCATGTCTCTGGTTCTATTTTACTTGCTTGTTTGTTTTGCTGATTAGGTTCCACTTATAGGTGAGATCATAGGTATTTGTCTTTCACCACTCATTCCTTTCTATAAAATCACTTTTTTGTTGATGTTTTGGACCAGCTTGTTGTATGCCGTCTTATTCCTAACTATACATTTGCTAACTATATGTTAGATATTTGTTATTTGTGTATTGTGTGTATGTATGTATGTGTGTGTGGTATATGCACTCCCAATATAATAGACATTTTTCTCTGAATGAAATTAGCTGCTTTAGTATGCGCTTTCTTTCTTAGGTGATTTACTATTCTCAGTTTCTTTTGGACTCATGATATATACAGCTACATGACAGTTAAAGATAGGGATGTTTTGAGAAGAGTGTTAGGCGATTTTGCCATTGTGTAAACATCATAGAGTGCACTTACACAAACCTAGATGATACTGCCTACTACACACCTAGGCTGTATGGTATAGCCTGTTGCTCCTAGACTATAAACCTATACAACATATTATTCTACTGAATATTGAAGGCAACTATAAAACAATGGTACTTGTGCATACGAACATATCTAAACATAGAAAAGGTACAGAAAAAGTGTGACATAGATGAAAATGGTATACTTGTGAAGGGCACTCTCTCATCATGACTAGAGCTTTCAGGACTGGAAGTTGCTCTGGGTGAGTTGGTAAGTGAGTAGTGTGTGAATGTAAAGACTTAGGACATTACTGCGGACTACTGTAGATTTTATAGGTACTATAACTTAGGCTGCACTAAATTTATAAAACATGAGATTCACTCAAGCAAAAGAAACACTGATGCAACCAAGATATGTGGTAAACATGAGATGTATGAGGTTACAGCCAGCATAAAATGGAACCAGTAAACATCATCATTTATTATCATGATCAAGTACTATTTACTGCACATAAGTGTGCGTGCTATACTTTTGTACAACTGGCAGAGCAGGTTTGCTTACACCAGCATGAGCAATGCTTTGTGCTATGACTTTGTGCTAGTCAATGAGAATTTTTCAGCTTCATTATAATTATGTGGGACCACTTCTGATTTGTGGTCTTTTTTTGACTGAAATGTCATTATGTGGCTGTACACACACACACATAAATGATAGCAACTGGTGAATTAATACATTTTCCTGTAGGAATCATTTGTATTACTCCCATAAATATTCTATAATTTTAAAATTATTTCAAAATTAAAACTTAAAAATTGAAAATAGTACAAATCAGTAAAAACAATTACAAGGCATTTATTTTTGGTGCCTAAAAAGACTTGTTCATTACTGGTTTTTATAAAATGTATGAGCCAAATTTGTAATATTAACTTCTATTCAAAATCTTGGAAACACTTTGCATGGTAAATAGTATTTCCAGTCAAATAATTTACAATTGTGTTTATTGTTTTAAATATTTTCTGACATAATGTTGAAATGTTCTACAAATATTATCCACTTTGTAATCATTTTAACAGAGAAATCCACTGGATTTTTGAAGTGTCCATTAATACCTTGCATGCATATGAAATAGATTTAGTACCTGTAGCCATATTCCTTGTTCTGAATACTATGAAGGATATGCTTCTAATTACAAATGTAAGATATATTTCATAGTTCCTTTTCTCCCTAAAGTTATATTTTCTCACTTAAAATGGAAATATGTAAAATTGGTGATGTTATCAAATAGTATTCATACAAAACAATTTTTGCAGAGAAAGTAAGAGTTAGTGTATATCTAGTATGGAAAGATTTTGCCCTGAGAAGTATAATCATCACACAGAAGACTTTCTAGAAGACAAAGATTTTCAGTCTAAGAAATGGCCTTAATTTCTTCTTTCAAATGCCAGCCAAAAATGACAATATTTATTTTTCTTTTGCTTTAATGCCACCAGTAATTGAACACATACAGAAACTCATAAATAGTTACAATATTCTAAGTTTTACCATAGCTTCTTATATGTCAATTAGAGGACAACTATTCTAATCTTGTTAATTCAGAGTCCAAATAGATGTTTGCATATTTTAATATTTAAAAAAGTGTTTCCTGTTATCATTTGTCTCAGGTGCAGCTACTGCAGACAGCTTCTTTATAGTCAACTTAGGAAACGTTAAGGCAGGGGCCAGATTCTTTTCATGTAATCTCTTTCAAGCTTCAATTTAACTATACAGGGTGTGGCACAAGTAATGTCTCCTTTTTATTACAAAGTCTTTTACTACAAAATCATAAGCATGTAATTCTGTAACATAACAATATCACACTCAAGCTTACCATATGACATTTTAGGTGAAACATTTTAATTAAAACTATAAATTATTACACCCATGTTATTACCCTACCAGTCACACTCAAGCAGTCCTTACCTCTGCCAGACCCTGTATTTCTCTGTATGATGATATCTCTTCTATTTAGGGCTCTTTGAGCACCAAAGTTGACTTATAAATCTGTATATGTGGGAACTGCTAATTAAAGTATCTGAGCAGATAAGCCTATTAAAATTATGCTTTTTAAAGGATGTTGTGTTTACCAAAATAAATGCCATTAAAATGTAAAAAAAATATTATATGAAGTTTTATATGTAAATAAGACATTAATTAAACATTATTATCTAGTTGTTTCTTGCAGTTGTCACCAATCATACACTTATTGGGTAGGGGTGGTATTGTTTGTACATGAAAGAATTAACAGTCATTAGACTAGTTAATTCTGGTTAGTATATTTTGCCTACTTAAAAATATGGGAAAGTGTTTCTAATTAATATTCCTTAAACCTCAAAGTACATACAACTAACTAGCTTACACTGCCTTTATCACTCTCCTAAGAAAATACCTTCCAGGGGAAAAAAAGGTACACCTTGTCAACTCCCTAGCTTTATTCTTATTTTGTGGACAACAACCCACTCTCTGGGGTGAGAGGACTCATCTGTGATGTATAGCCCTGTACCTCACTAGCTGTGTGACTTTAGTCAGGTTACTTCACTCCTCATGACTTATGTTTTATAGTAAGTAAAATAGGCATTTCATGCACACTGCATAGGAATGTTTTAAATATTGTCTGGAATATGTGAGGACTAAATGAGGTAAAGTATAAGAAACACTTAAAGAATGTCTGGCATGTGATCAGTAGTCAAAGAATGGCTGTGAATATTATTACTATTTGCTTACTCTCAGGTAAAGTGTGCAGTTGTGCATATGGTCTGAGGTTAGGGACATTCACCCCAAGCAATTTCTTTGTCTTTAAGTCTTTTTTTCCCTATGTTTTCTTCAATTCTTGCCTAACTGCCTCATAAAATTATTTTTTTTTCTTGTGTGTCCCTCCCTTATTCCAAGTTTAACTTTAAAAAATAGTATGAATTATTGCACTAAATACTTGCACTGTCAATATACCAGTTTATTGGAAAACAAATTCATAAGTTTTAAAATAATATTGCTTTAATATCTCACTAACCCATGACAGTATAGACTCTTCCTAATAGAGATTTATATCATTAATATGTAAGAAATAGAAATTTCAACTCAAAGTGTCTTAAAAATAAAGGGAATTTGTGGTCCAAGAAAAAAATAAAATGTATACTTAAGAGTAAACCTAAATTAACAATTTCACTAAAGACCTGGTGTTTTCCATCTCTTTACTCTGCCTTCTCTATCATCAGCTTCATTTTAAAGCTTCTGCACTTACGGTCACAGGATGGCTGTCAACAATAACCAGTTATTCACTAATTGGACAGCTGGAGAGTGAATAGGTGCCTCTTCCTACCTAGTGTTTCTCAAAATTAAAAAGCATGTGAATCACATGAGTGGGGATCTTGTTAAATTGAAAATGAAATTCAGTAGGTCTTCAAGTTCAAAATCCTGCACTTCTTTTATTTAAATTAAATTTTATTTGGGAGTGACATTGGTTTATAAGATTATAAAACAATTATAGGTTTCAGGTGTACATTGCTATGATACATGATCTGTATATTGCATTGTGTGCCCATCACCCAAAGTCAAGGGCTAAATTTCTGACAAGCTCCCAGTTAAGGTCAAAGCTGCTGGTGTGTGGACCACACTTTGAGTAATAGCAAGGCTTTAAACCAGTTGTCCTCAGAGTGTGGTTTCCCAACCAGCAGAGTAATGAAAATTCTTAGGCCCCACCTATGACTCCCAAATTCTGGAGATTAGGTCCAGAAATCTGTATTTTAACAAGTCTTCCAGATGACTCTGATGCACATTAAGCTTGGAAACTACTGAACCTAACTCACACACAAAAAAGCTTGGGTTTACTCCTTTGGAAACGTAGGTGATTGCCCTACACTGATTAGCTTCAGCCTATTATAGTGATTCACCATTTCTGAACCAATTACTGGGGAAATAGAATGGAATAATTCTACTTAGTCTTTGAAAATAGGACTGTTCTAGTAGCCAGAGGTTTATCTCATCCAAACTTCATGATGGCAATGCAGTGAGAAAGGCAAAGAATGGTAGTTGTAGACAAAAATGATAATTTTCATAGGGTTCCATTAAAACTCAATGGGAATATACTGAGTAACAAGGAAATTGACATAGGAGTCAAAACAATTTAACAAGTCTTTACACATGCCTACTGCCCACTGTTTATGAACCATTAAACTAGGTACTATGAGGCACAGAAGGCAAGATGAAATCAAAATGAGGAAGTGTGAACCAAGAAACACTCATAAACTGGCCAATCTCAATTAGCCTTAGCTTTCTTATTTATATGGGATAATTATAATAATACCTATTTAATTGTTAAAATAAATGATACAACAAACAATACATACTGTAGATTTTAGAGGAAATAATAATAATAATAATAATAATAATAATAATAGAAAACTTACTCACCTTGAGAAAGTGAGGCTTGAGCTGGAACTTGATGCAACTAGATAAAAAGAAGGAAGGAGCCCTGGCTGGCATAGCTCAGTGGATTGAGCGCGGGCTGCAAACCAAAGCATTGCAGGTTCGATTCCCAGTCAGGGCACATGCCTGGGTTGTGGGCCAGGTGTCCAGTGGGGACCACATGAGAGGCAACCACACATTGATGTTTCTCTCTCCTCCTTCCCTTCCCCTTTCTAAAAATAAATAAATAAAATCTTAAAAAAAAAAAAAGAAGGAAGGAGAAAGACCTTCAAGGCTGAGTGAACTGCAAGGACTCAAATATAAAAATTCAGAAGAAAAATGAAGATCTACTAGTCCTGCTAAAATAGATTGAGGAACTATTCAGGTCAAATTATAAAAAATCATCAATGTTATGTTATAAAATCTGGATCAAATCCTATGAGGTAGATATTATAATCAACACTTTAGAACTGAGTCACTGGAAGATAATTTAATTTATCAAGGTCACATAGCTAGTAAAGAACAAGTAGGAGTGCCATCTGGAAAAATTGAAGTCAGGGAGTAATAACTAGTGAGATAGGCAGTAATCCAGGCATTTATTAAGGGAGGTAGAATCCAGAGTGGTGGCAATGAGAATCACACAGAAATGGAGATTGCTGGGTAACACATAGGTACATTTTTTAAGACACAAATATTACCCAGGGAGAACAGAGGTAATTGGCACCAAATAGAGAGAAAAAAAGTAAGCTACAGGAGAGAATCATGAACTGCAAGTAGAAGTGATTACAAAAACTACAAGCATTCTTCTTAAGATCAGGAACAAAACAGGGATGTCCACTTTCATCTCTCATTCAACATAGTCCTAGCCATAGCAATCAGAAAAGAAGAAGAAATAAAAGGCATCCAAATTGGAAAGGAAGAAGTAAAACTGTCATTATTTGCAGATGACATGATATTACACATAGAGAACCCCAAAATATTCACCAAGAAACTACTAGAACTAATAAGTGAATTCAGCAAGGTAGCAGGATACAAAATTAATATCCAGAAATCAGTTGCATTTTTATATGCCAATAATGAACTAACAGAAAGGGAAATTAAGAAAACAACCCCATTCACAATTGTTACAAAAATAAGAAAATACATAGGAATAAATCTAAGCAAGCATATAAAAGCCTTGTACTTGGAAAATTATAAGACACTGAAGGAAGAAATTGAAGAAGATACAAATAAGTGGAAGCACATTGTGTTCATGGATAGGAAGAATTACCATCATTAAAATTTCCATATTACCCAAAGTAATCTATAGATTCAATGCAATTCCTATTAAGATTCCAAAGACATATTCCACAGAAAAAGAACAAATATTTCAAAATTTATATGGAACCACAAAATGTCCCGCACAGCAACAGTGATCCTGAAAAAGAACATAGTTGGAGGAATGATGCTACCTAACATGAAACTATAGCATAAAGCCACAGTAATCAAAACAACATGGTACTAGCACAAAAACAGACACATAGATCAATAATGGAATAGAATAGAGAGCCCAGAAATAAAGCCACACCTTTATAGTCAATAAATATTTGATAGAAGAAGTGAGAACATGCAATGAACTAAAGACAGTTTATTTAATAAATGGTGTAGGGAAATTGAACAGATATGGACAGAAAAATGAAACTAGACTATCTTCTTACACACACACAAGAATAAATTCAAAATGGACCGAATACTTAAATGTTAGACCTGAAATTATGAAAATCCTAGAAGAAAACATAGGCAGCAAAATCTTGAACATTGCTCATAGCAATATTTTATTGGATATATCTCCCCTGGCACAGGGAACAAAAGAAAAAAAATAAACAAGTTGGACTACATCAAACTAAAATGTTTTGCACAGGAAAGGAAATCATCAACAAAATAAAAATACAGCTGACAGAATTGAAGAACATATTTGCCAATACATCTGATAAGGGGTTAACACCAAAAATGTACAAAGAACTTGAAAAACTCAACACCAAAAAAATAAACAAACCAATTTAAAACTGAGCAAAGGACCTGAGTAGGCCCTTCTACAAAGAGGACAGATGGCCAATAGGCATATGAAACGATGGTCAACATCACTGATCATCAGAGAGATGAAAATTAAAACCACAATGAGTGATTCTCACACTTGTCAGAATGGCTATCATCAATATACCAAACAAGAAATTCTGACAAGGATGTGGAGAAAGGGGAACACTTTTACACTATTGGTGGAATGCAGTTTGGTGCAGCCTCTGTGGAAAACAGTATGGAGATACCTCAAAAAATTAAAAATGGATCTGCCTTTCAATCCAGCAATCCCACTTCTGGGAATATATCCAAAGGAACCCCAAACACTAATTCAAAAGAACATAAACACCCCAATGTTCATTGCAGTGTTATTTACAATTGCCAAGATATGGAAGCAACACAAGTGTCTATCAATACATGAGTGGAAAAAACAACTATGGGACATTTACACAATGGGATACTACTCAGGCAAGAAAAAAATTTTACCCTTTGCGACAGCATAAATGGATGTGGAGAACATTATTGCTAAGTGAAATAAGCCAGTCAGAGAAAGACAAATACAATATGATTTCACTCATATGTGGAACCTAATGAACAAAGTGGAATAACATGCGAAATAGAGACAGGCTCGTAGACAGAGGGCAGACTGACAGCTCTTGGGCGGGGGGTTAGGGAATGGAGGGATTGAGCAAAATGGAAAAAGGACACGTGGACATGAAAGCAGTGTGGTGATTGAGGGGGTGAGGGGAGTATAAAAGGGAAAAATGGTAATGGAAAAATACAATAAAAAAGGAACTCTGGGAGAAAACAGAATGTGTTTGATATCTTAATGTTTTAAATTTAAACTCACCCCAACTTGATCATAAAGGAAAAGTAAGTTAAAATTCATGGATGTTATTTAATAATTTTGAGTTATTCTATTTTTTTTATTTTAGAAAGCATGGTTTTGTAAACATTTATTATGGAGAATAAAAGTTTAGCTGATGGAAAATCATCAGAGACACTACAGGCAGAATTGAAATACAATTCTGTTGAAATCTGTAAATAATAACCTACAAATGAAGACTCTAGAGAGTTTTCTAATAACATTTTGTGTGTGTACAATGCCTTTTCTTGAAACATCTCAGTGGAGTTATTATTAATTATAATTATAATTAATCAAGCTTCAGAGTATCTCTCTGAGTTGGTAATTTTTTTAACCCTTAGAGATAGTAGTAGGGACACCAATTATTCAAAGTCATTCAATGAGTCAGAGGCTGAAGTAGGAAAGAATAAAAGGTCATCTGATAAATATCACCACAGATTTAAATGGGTTTGGCAGGGTTTGACAGTTGACAAAGTGTCAGAAGAAATCATTGTTGAAAAAAAGCAACATACCAGTAGAAGGTCAAAGAAAGCAACTTTGAAAATTTTAATTTATAAAATTTAAGAATATTCATATCTCTACACTCTCCACATGTTTCCCAGTTTCTTCATAATTCAAAATAATATATAAATTAAGAGAAAAAAAGCAAATTTTAAATGGACCTCAGTATCATCTTTTTAACTGAAATATAAGTGTTAACAAGAAAAAACATTAGTGTTTCTACTTGCATGAGAGAAATGGTACAGGAGGTATTTATTCTGTATAGAGTCATGGAAGTAAATATATAAGCAATCAGTATTTTTCCAATTTGAAATAGTATGATAATTGAAACTTAAAAATAAAATTAAAATTACATACAAAATTTTAAAAACTTGCAGAAAGTAAAATATTTTTATGAAATGTTTATATCAATATCTAGAAAAGAATTTTAATTTAGTTTCAGAATTTAAGTAAAATAAAAGCCAAGGATTTCTTGTATGCATGAAATAGATCATCTATAAATATAGAATATCTGTTTTATTATACAGGGTCTGGCATAAATAAAGCCCCTTTTTATTACAAAATCTTTTACTACAAAATCATGAGCATGTAATTCTGTAACATAACAATATCACACTCAAGCACACCATATGACATTTTAGGTGAAATGTTCAAATTAAAACTATAAATTATAACACCCATATTCATTACCCTACCAAACACACTCCAGGAGTACTTACTTCTGCCAGATCCTGTATATTCAGTCAGAACTACTTATCCCTCTCTTTCATAAATCTTTTAGAAAATATGTAAAAGGGCAAATGAGGTAAAAATTTACTAAGAAAAATTTGAATTAAGTAAACTTCTAATTTTCTCTAACTCTGTGTTTACATTGTGTTTTAAAATATACATAGTGACATAATGCAAATGCAGTTATTTTACTCAAATCTAACCAAATTAAGGAATGGAAACATAATTTTATCACATTTGTGAATCTAAAAACATAAAAACCCAGTGCATCTAAAAATCAACATGAAATTCAGAACAAAAATTTTATTAACAAATTCATATATATTATTAAATTTAGAAAATTATCCTTTAATACACTGTACATGTTATAAGCAAAACAGTAATATAGTGGGGTTTAGAGCTCATTTTTTTCTTTAATTTTCTCAAAAGGTAAAAGTTGTCTAATCTCTCAGACAGTTGGGGTGTATTTGGGATGAACTTCAAGGTTATGACTTTCTGCACTATAAATAACAAGCTGTTTCTTTTTCTTTCTTCATAGATGCTTTTGAGAAACATAGGTATCATCCAATCACCAGTGATACTGTTTCTTCAAATGAGATCCGAATTTTGTGCCTCTACCTCATTTTACCTGATGAAATTAGTGCTAAATAGTGGAAATTCATGCGAGTGACAATTCCTGAAAATAAATGTGATTGCTACAAGAGTACAATGCCCTAAAAAAGATACATAAAAGTTATTTATAAGAATTCTCTGAATAAATTTTTTCAACATAAAATCTTTTCCATCCTAGTCAATTTGCAATCAGTATGATTTCTCTCCACACTCTACGAAGGACAAGAAGTCAAATCATTTTACAGTCCTCTGCAAAACCCGTTTTGTACCCACCAGTACAGCTGATGCTTAATCAGTTCCATTAACAAAATGCTAATCATCTAACCTTCAAAACCATGCAATGGTGTGAAAAAGAACACATTTTAATCCTTCGCTAAACATAATGCTCTTAGATAACATTCAATGAACAATTTCTATGTGACAGGGACCATACTAACTTTTACATGTTCTTCAGGGGGCAGGAGGATATATAGTGGTTAAGAACACTGACAATCCAGTATGATTTTAATAAAGTTGATCTTATCATACTTACATTAAAAACATTCAACTGTTTTTAATTGGGAAATTGGGACAACTGTAATTGCGCAACAAAAAGGGAAAAATAAAAAGAAAAAAATAAAACATATAACTAAGATTTTTAAAGATTAAAATAAGAAAAATTTCAACAATAGTTATTAAAGCACTTATTAGTTTGTTTATGTAATCTCACAGAGGTTTTTTGGACCCTTCATTCTTTCAAAAACAGGGTTTCTGATGAATTGCATAAATGGGTACAGGTAATATAGTAAATTAAAAAGTTGAAATTAATGGAAAACTGTGGAGGGGCTCTGCCCACAGGGCCCCCCGGCCGCCACAGATGAGAATAAGTCTACCAAGACATGATCTGCTTGGGGAGGAAAGGTGGCCAACCTCTCGAAGGAGAAGGGCCAGGAGCCTGTTCCTCAATGGGCTTTTATTGGGTTCGTTTGCTCAGGATTACAGATAAAGTTCATTAATCATTGTCAGGCAGTAAGGATCAAACAATAGACAACAAAGAATTCTGAGGGCCTATTCTGAGTCAGGGTCAGATAGCTAAAGAGCTGTAAAGCTGTGAGGAACAAACTCACTTCTTGCTTGGACCCTTATCATTTAATTGAGTGCATTCTAAACAAAGCAAGTTTCACAGGATTTTACATATTCTTTCTTCGGCCTGATTGCCAGGGGAACCCACCCTTTCCAAGCACAGGGCTGCACCACCCTGTCATTGTTTCAGGCTGAGGTGGAACAAGGGAAGTGAGGATGTCATTGTTTCAGGCTTAGGTGAAGCAAGGAGAGTGAAGCAGCCAAGATATTAGACTTCTCCCAGACAGAATGAGGACTCAGGCTTTGTCAAAGCCGAGGGGTGAGGGTCCTTTGCCCCCTTTTGTTGTACCCCCCAAAGTCCTTCCTTGGGGGCCTCCCAAGTGATCATGCCTGCCTTAGGTTGTTCCCCCCTTGGGGAATCTTACCCATCATTGGATAACTGACCAAGCATTGGGGGCCAGTTAAGGAAAGAGAAGCAGAAGCAGCGCTCCTGCCAGGGAGATAAGCTTTTGTCTCCTTGGTGGCTTACGGTCCAAGGTCACTCCCTCAGCCTTAGCCTGGTGGGGATTACAGCTTCTGAAACCAGGCACGGTGGTTCCCAACAGAAAACATGATAAAATTAAAAATACAATTAAAAGAAAAATATCATAATATTTTATGTAATAATTAATGACAGTCTGTAAATTCAACTCTTAGTTTCTTAAAGAGTATCAAAATCAGCCTCAATATCCATATCTAGTGGCTAATGATATATACCCTACAGAAGTTGCATAGTTTTATTTTTGAGACTGAGAGAAATACTGCATGATACTTATATGTCTTTTCATTGCTTTTTAGAGAGAGAGGAAGGGAGAAAGAGAAACATCGATGTAAGAGAAGAGCATTGACTGGTTGCCTCCCATTAGGACCTGGACTGGGGATTGAACCTGCAACCCATGTATTTGCCCTGAGCTGAAATCAAACCCTCAACCTTTCAGTTAGGGGGATGACACTCCAACCAACTGGCCAGGGCTGTAAATCATTATTATATTTGGTTAATCAGCATGCAGCTTATTTGTCTTCTACCTATCTTCAAGTTAAAACTTTCTGCAAAGAAATGATATTACCTCTAGGAAAAAATTAAACTCTACTTAAGGTGAAATGTACAATACTAGAAATATGTCCTTCCTTCTCTCTTCTCCAATCAAAATCATAATATCTTAGCTTGTTCATTATGGTCTAGATTTTTAAACAATTTTCTCTAAGTTGAGAATGCCAATTCAATTCAACCCATAATAAACAGTGTATGCAATAAAACTGATTCAATTTACAATTATAAAGTTTCTGTAAATTAACCCAACAGAGAATACTTTCTTTGGAATCAGTATTTCTTAACTATGTACATGTAAAATAAAAACTTACTGTTTTATGACTATGAAAATTTAAGAATAATACAGAATTATCAAAGTTCTAATTAATTATAAATGTAACAGGTAGTTATTCATTAGGAGTCTAAAGTACCCTGGCAAGGAGTTTCGATCACAAAGCAATATGAGCACAGCATGAATGAGTACATACTCAGACATAATTCTAAAGTGCTGTTGAGTGTAAAGCAAATAAAGCTGGTAAAGACCATGACTTGCACGGTAAAGTCGTACTTCCTACACAGTGGGCATTGACTGGAAGCTGTGTTCAAAGAAAGATCATGCTAAAACAATAGCAATCAACTGCATACTTATATTCAGAACATAAGGTAAACCTCAGGAAAAGAGAATTCTAGGCAATATTAACCACATGTGGGAATACAATAGAAAAATAACAACAATCTTAGCTCTATTTAGGCAAAGCTTTATTTTTTGGTGAAAAAAGATTTATTGGAACATAGTCATTTTCACTTTGACACATTATCTATAGCTACATATTTACCACAAGAGAAAAATTAAGTAGCATGAAAGAGACTGTATGAATGGCAAAACTTAAAAGATTCACTACTTGTGCTTTTTGTTACAGCAAAAGTTTGCCGAACCTGTTATACAGAATCATATTATACATGCTGTATTGCAAACTATTTTTGTACTCCACAATATATTACTAATATTTTACAGATCAATAAATATAGATCATCATTTTATTTTATTTTATTGAATTTATTGGGGTGATGTTGGTTAACTAAATTCTATAGGTTTCAGGTGTAGTGTTCTATAACACATCATCTGTATGTTGTATTATATGTTCACCACCCCAAGTCCAGTCTCCTTTCATTCACCATTTATTCTCCCTATACACTCTCCTCTGGTAATCTCCATATTGTTGTCTTTGTCTGAGTTTACAAGGTTTAGTTTTGTTTTCTTTGAATCCTTTCACATTTTTAAGCCAGCCCTCCACTCCACTCCCCTCTGACAGCTGTCAGTCTATTTTCTATCTATGAGTCTAATTCTATTTTGTTTGTTAGTTTATTTTCTTCATTACATTGCACATATGAGTGAAATCGTACAGCACTCTTCTTTTGAGGATTATTCAGTTTTAAGCTACACATGCTTTACATTCAATTACCTGTTTGTGATATCATGAGATCACTAATCATAATTATATAAAATTAATATCAATCACCAGGATTAATTTTAGTATTTATAAAATTAAGTGAGATTAAAACATTCAAATACCTACATACATCAGTCTTTTACATGTTTTTGTCTCAAACCTTACATTTTCACCTGTCCTTCCACCTCACTGCTGCAAGATAACTTAAATTCTCTTGAGATTTAGTCAAATAGAGTCATTGACAGAGAATATGAGTTGGCACATTTAAGATTCAAACTACAAATGATGTCAATGTGTAAGTCATTGAATGTTGAATGTAGATGGTTAACTCCATCACCTTACATGAGACACTGAGAGTAAGGGGATCTATCATGATTAAGATGACAAAGCAAGACCAGCTCCTTTGCGGTCCAGTACACTGTGTTCTTTACACAGAATGATGCAGGTAAGGGTCACACATATGACCTAAAACAAACAGGACCTCTTTTCTGCCTCTATTTTATTAAAACAAGCAGGCAAAGAACCAACCAAAAAAAGTCCTCAACTCCATTTTGCTTTTTTCAAGTTCACTAATAACTTCTAGTTTGTCAGTCATGGTTATTAAAATATGACCTTCTACTCCATTTTTTCTGTAGTGTTAGACACAGTGATTACTCTCCTTGAAACACTTTACCTTCACTTCTGTGAATGCACATTCTTCTGTTTTGTTCCTCTGCCTAACAGAACATTTCCTTTTAGTCTGAACAAACTTCAAGTAGGGAAAGTTAGAAAGCTATTTCAGGAAGGGAGTAATTTTGAACTGTTTTGAAGCACAGATAGAATTTTGATAGGTAGTTAGAAGACTGAGTGAGTACAGAATTCCATTTGAAGAGATTTTTTATATCCTAGACCAAAGAACAGAAAGATTAGTAAGAACTCGGCATTTAACTTTTGAATTCTTGTTCAAAAGTTGAATTTTTTCAAGGAAGATATGAACACTCCACTTCTGATTCACTTCTGAGAACAAAAGAATCAAAATGCTTCAAAAATTGTGCAGATACACTTAATCTTCTTTAATGTCAAGGAAAAATGCAAATTTAAATACATTTAAGACAAATTTTATTTTCCCCAAATAATACCGTAACTAGCTCAGAAATGATAAATTGTGCCAAGTAATTAAAATAATTATCTTTGCATTATCTTTTAAAATAAAAAGCAGGGAGAGGTAGAAAGAATGTTACCTACAAATGTCTAACTTATAAATAAACTTAGGATGCATACATGATTCTCAATTGACTCACAGTCATTATAAGTGAGTCTTGCATCTTGTAGTTAGACAGTAAATGTGTCATTAATCAATATTATAGAGAGGACATTTTAAAAGATTTCCATAATGACAGAAAACCAGTTTTCATTTTCAGACAATAAACATTTCAATAATGGGAGGAAAATCCTCATCATGTTTAGTATTGTTAATTACCAGTAAATGAAGAAACTGATTTTGATTATTGAATTGAAACTACTGTGAATTCAATCCAACTAATATTTGTCACTGTGGTAAATATTGGCAGGCACAGGAGGAATATTACCCAGTGCTTTGTGCTGAAAGGGAAAATAACATAATGAAAGTTTAAGGCACAAACTGTGTAGATTGTTTAAGCTTACATATTTGAAAAGACCACCTTACTTTTTATGAAATGAAAAGTAAATGTCTAATCCTTTCAAAAATTGCTAATTAAAATAGTTTTTACCTCCTGGCTATCTGGTATGTAGGAGCTGGTTGGTGTGTGTCATATCAAAAGAAACGAAGGGATAAGAGGTTTTATTGAAGCAGGATGGGTCAACCTGGGGTAGCCTATGAGCCCTAAACAGAAAGGTATTAGGTTGCATGGACTCAGCTGAGTGTTAAGAAGCACTCAGGTGAGTCAGACAACACACCTCTCCGCTGACTCTCCATGGACAAACTGGAAAATCCTGTTGCCTCAAAGACTCTGGAAACTGGCAATTCCA
Organism: Trachops cirrhosus; assembly: GCA_028533065.1. NCBI lineage: Eukaryota > Metazoa > Chordata > Mammalia > Chiroptera > Phyllostomidae > Trachops > Trachops cirrhosus. The sequence goes on from CM052538.1 coordinate 108,916,868, forward strand.
GTGTTGATCTTCTCCAAATAGAGAAATGAGATAAGAAGTTCAGGAATCTTTGCTCAAGCAATACTTCTCCGTAAGTCCCCCACAAATTATACTTAAAAATTGCAAAATGACTTACAATAACTAATGAGTGTAAATAATTTCAAAAATAGTTATTGCCCTGGCTGGTGTGGTTCAGTGGATTGAGCACAGGCCTAAGAACCAAAGGGTCACCAGTTCAATTCCTAGTCAGGGCACATGCCTAAGTTGCAGGCTAGGTCCCCAGTGTGGGGCGCATAAGAGGCAACTACACACTTATGCTTCTCTCCCTCTCTTTCTCTCTCCCTTCCCATCTGTCTAGAAATGAATAAATAAAATAATAAAAAATATTTTATTATTATTTATTATAAATATTTTATTAAATAAATAAATATTTCCAGTTATGGAACATGGAAAGCTTATAAGTCATTCAGAAGTTCTTAAAATTAGAGTCTTGTAAAGAAAAAAAGCAGAGAGAAGTGATATCCCACACATAAAAAAACACAAACATATATACAAAATAAAGAAAGTTATCTAACTTCTCATGGATCTGGTCAAGTTTTGAAAAAACAATTACTATAATCTCCTCCTTATAGCCTTTATTCCAACCACTACTAGATAAAGAAACAAGAATTGATTGTAATTCAAGAAATAACTACAGTAATATAAGAACTGTAATTATTAGTGATAATAAACAAAGCAAGTTGTGCTATGAGCAGTTTAACATGTGGAACAAAAGACACACAAAATCAGGAGCAATCTCTAGGCGTCACCAGGAAGAGCGTGCGATTTCTATTACATATCACAGATTAGCACTCTGCACATTTACCATAGTTTCTTGGCCCCCACAAACACTTGATTTTATTAACAAACTGAGAAGAGTTTCATTTATTAAGAGGGTTTCCAAAAGCTGAAGTGACAAATACATACAGTCATGCTGTTGTTTAATTGATTTACAATGAGAAATATACCTCTCCCAGGGGGTGGTATAACCACACAGTCAGACCTAGACAAGAGCCAGTTTCTACTGAGATGGATGCTTGTCAGGCATGAGATCAGAAAAAGGGGAGAGAGATTAATGCAGGTAATTATGGTATCCAGCTGAGACTGAAATGATCTTGCCAATGGGACTCGAATACTGAAAACCCTTTCAATAGGAGGACGCCCTTTCTCTAGACAGTGACTGGTTAAGCACTGCCAACATTTTGATGAATGGTTTATTTTTTAAGACATGAATGAAACACCTTCTTAACTGATATTCTTTCTTTAGACATGGTATTTTATTAGCTTTATTTGATTATGAGTCTTTGTGTCTCTCTATGCATATATAATCTTGCAGATGGGTATGCATATTTATCTGCGTAACTCTCATAAGGTGACATATTTTCTCTTTAAGAAGTCCCTGAAAAACTTCTCACTATAGTTCTCAAGAGCCCACCATTGTAAAGGCCCAATGCAAGACATAGTACAAAGAGAAACTTCATCTGCAAAATAGTGTGACTCTTAGAATATAATGTCTCAGTCATGTTTTAAACTTGTAGAGCTGTGTTCCAGGGGAAATCTTTGCTTTTTAATGTTCTTTAAATTTATATTTATTGTTATGGACTGGATATTTTCCCTTCCCCTCCCCAATTTGTCCCCCCAGTGTGATGGTGTTCAGAAGTAGGCTCTTTGAGACATAATTAGTGTTAGATGAGGCCATGAGGGTGGGGCCTTGATGATGGGGTTAGTGCCCTTATAAGAACAGACAAAAGAGAGCTTATTCTCTTTCTCTTTCTGCCCCCACACACAAAGAAGAGGTCATGCTGGCAATATGACGAACATGACAACATTGGCCTCATTGTTCCCTCCAAAATGCTATGCGTACATTTGCAAATTTATTTGGAATGATGATGATTACAGAGAAAAAATTATTTGGATTTATGTGTACCTGCAGTAATAAAATATTATAGAAATTGGATACTATGATCTAGAAGGTGAATTATAGTCCTCATTAAAATTAAATTTATGGAGAGAGGAAGAAGGCGACATGGTAGGAGAGAGGAGATTCCACCTCCCCCTACACATGGAAGAAAAACTTAGAGTATCTACAGAGGAACAGAGCAAACAGCCAACATTATCACAACATATATGAAAACAGGAGATCAAAAATTATAGTAGACATTGAAAAACCATATGGGAAGGAGAGTGCTTAAGGATAATAAGGGCCCAGGGATCACCTCAGGGTCCAGGGAGGTTGCAGCCCCAGGCCCAGTGCTCCAGGGTCTGCCTCAGGGCTCTCAGGAGAGAGCTGGGTCAACCCCTCCCTCCCTGGCCAAACAGGGATTGAGCAGCACCAGGGGAGTTCTGTTTACTTGAAGGCACAGAGAGGGGAGTGAGGACTGAGAGGCACTCACACAGGGGCTGTGAGCACCCACACATAGATCCCAGGAAGACTGTGCACCCCAGCCTGTGTGACCAATGGTGGCCTGGCCCGACAACCTGGCCATGGGCCCAACCCCCAACCTGGAGAGAGTGTGGTTTTGTGGAAGAACTGGAGCCCACAGCTGTGAACATGGAAAAGGGGAGGATGTTCTGCAGGATCCCCAGTGCCCACAGCCATGAACTCAAGGGAAGTGCCCACCCCTCAGGATCCCCAGAGTTCATACCCATGAACCCAGAAAAGGAGCGAACCCTCAATAGGAACCTGGAGCCCCTGACAGTGAACTCTGGAGAGAGTGTTTAGGAGCTCCCAGATCCCACACCCAGGGCCCTGCAGAGAGGCACCAGACTGGCTCTGTGGAAAACACGTTTAGCCCTGGGGACAGTATGCCAGAGGCTGACTGAGTTCTGAATGGGAAGGGAGAAAAGTGACTCCAGTCACCCCTCAGCTTGCTGAAGCCAGCAAGACCATGAAAACCAGTTTGGCCAGTCTGAAACCAACAAAAGGTTTTTTTTGTTTGATTTTGTCTTTTTTTTTAAGTAACGTTTTATTTTTTAATTCTTATTATTTTTATATGTCCCAGTTCCTTATGCTTCTCTTTCTTTCATTCTAGTGTTGATCCTTTTCCCTTTTTTTCCAAAATTATTCCTTCTTCCTTCCATCTTCTGCTTTTTTCCTTCTTTTTCTTTTTTGAAACTGCAAGTAATTGTATATTTGTATTATCATTATTTCATTATTCCTACATTTTTTTATTTTAATAGTATTTTGGTATTCCTCTTCTTTATTTACTACTCTTTACCTTCACGCTACCTCAGAATCTGACCTCCCACAACCTCACTGCTTTCTAGAGCCAACTCACAATCCTTTCCTTCCCAACAAGAGCGTTGTCTTCTTTCCATCCTTTCTAAAAATTAGCCAGTGGGGTAGAAGATCACGATTAAGACTATACATAGTCAAAGGTTCTCCTATCTCTTCTCTACTGGCTGCTACTTTAAATATCACAGAATACTCTCTTGCTGTCTTAAAGTATTTTGCCTTCCCCCTCCAACTGATCACAAAAAAGAGGAGGGGGAAGCTGTGAACACCAGGATACCCAAAGGACATGAACCACTGAATCTCACAGGTATTCTACCACAGAAGTTCATACCATAAACCCAGGGAGCTGGAACAGGTCAATTTAAGAACCAGAGGCTAACAAGAAGAGTCTCATGAACAATGGGAAGAAAAAGAAACAATCCCCAAATGAAGGGAAATAAGGAAGCCTCAGAAAGAATGTTAAATGAAATAGAGGCAACTCAACTATCAGACGAGTTCAAAAAATGATTATCAGGAAGCTCAACGAGCTCACAATGAGCTACCAGAAACTACAGGGAAGCTACAATGAACTCACTGCAAACTATGTCAATATGAAAAAGGAAATAGAAACTATCATCAAGGACCAAGACGAAATGAAAAACACAATTTCTGAACTGAAGAACACAATAAAAGGAATCAAAAGCAGGATAGATGAAGCAAAAGATCGGATGAGTGAGCTGAAGGACACAGTAGAAAAAAACACCCAGAAAGAGCAAGAAAAGGAAAAGAGGCTCAGAAAGAATAAAGAGGGATTAAGAGAAATGCAAGACAATATGAAACGTAATAATATCCGTACAATAGGGACACCAGAAGGAGAAGAAGAAGAGCAAGGGATAGAAAACCTATTTGAAAAAGTAATGATGGAAAACTTCCCTAATTTAATGAGAGAAAAAGGCACACAAATCCAGGAAACACAGAGAGTGCCAATCAAGAGGAACCCAAAGAGGCCCACCTCAAGACACATAATTAAAATGGCAAAATTTCAAGACAAAGAGAGAATCTTAAAGGCAGCAAGGGAAAAACGGGAAGTAACATACAGAGAGCCCCAATAAGGCTAGCAGCTGACTTCTCAGCAGAAACGCTCCAAGCCAGAAGAGAATGGCAAGAAATATTCCAAGTAATGAGAACCAGAGGCCTGCAACCAAGGCTACTTTACCCAGCAAGGCTCTCAATCAAGATAGAAGACCAAATAAGAAGCTTCCCAGACAAAAGAAATCTAAAAGAATACACCTCCACCAACCGAGCTCTGCAAGAGATGCTAAAGGGACTGCTTTAAGGAAAGGAAGGAAAAGAGAGAGGGAGAGGAACACAGGTACGTAAATGGCAATGAATAAGTACCTATCTATAATAACTTTAAATGTAAATGGATTAAATTCCCCAATCAAAAGACATAGAATAGCTGAATGGATAAGAAAGCATGGCCCATGCATGTGCTGCCTACAAGAGACCCACCTCAGGAAAAAAGACCTACACAGGCTGAAAGTGAAGGGCTGGAAACAAATTTTTCAAGCAAACGAACAGGGAAAAAAAGCCAGGGTAGCAATACTCATATCATACAAAATACACTTTCAAAAAAGGGCCATAAAAAGGGACCCAGAAGGTCACTTCATAATACTCAAGGGAGGAATCCACCAAGAACACAAACATTGTAAAATAAATATGCACCCAACATAAGAACACCCAAATACATAAAGAAAATCTTAGAGGACTTCAAGAAAGATATTGGCAGCAACAAAATTATACTGGGGGATTTTAACACCCCACTGTCAAAAATGGACAGATCTTCTAAACAAAATGTCAACAAAGATATTGTGGCATTGAACAAAGCCCTAAATGAACTGGTCTTAACTGATATATGTAGAGTCCTTCATCCCAAAGAAGCTAAATACACATTCTTTTCAAATGTACATGGAACATTTTCAAAGATAGACCACATGATAGGACACAAAACAAGCCTCAACAAATTCAAGAAAATTGAAATCATAGCAAGCATCTTCTCCAACCACAAGGGACTGAAACTAGAAACCAACTCCAAGGGAAAAAAACCCAAAACACGCAAAATCATGGAGATTGAATAACATGCTATTAAACAATGAATGGGTCAAAAATGAAATTAGGGAAGAAATCAAAAAGTTTCTGGAAACAAACAAAAATGAACTCACAACAACCCAAAACTTATGGGACACAGCAAAGGCAGTCCTGTGAGCGAAGTTCATAGCGATACAGGCCTACCTAAAAAAGATAGAAACATTTCAAACAAAC
>CM052538.1:108922921-108938632 GCA_028533065.1 Trachops cirrhosus
AGAAAATCCTATAGACTTGGCCAAAAAACTGCTTGACCTAATAAATAAATTTGGCAAAACAGCGGGATACAAAGTCAACATTCAGAAATCAAAGGCATTTTTCCACACCAACAATGAAATAGCAGAAGCAGAAATCAAGAAAAAAAACCCATTTGATATAGCAAAAAGAAAAATAAAATACCTAGGAATAAGCCTAACCAAAGAGGTAAAAGACCTGATTTCAGAAAACTATGCAACACTGAAGAAAGAAATCAAGGAAGATACAAACAAATGGAAACATATACCATGTTCATGGATTGGAAGAATTAACATCATCAAAATGTCCATACTACCCAAAGCAATTTACACATTCAATGCAATACCTATTAAAGTACCAATGGCATATTTCACAGACATAGAACAAACACTTCAAAAATTTATATGGAACCATAAACAACCCCAAATAGCTGCTGCAATTTTGAGAAAGAAGAGTAAAGGAGGAGGGATTACAATACCTGACACTAAACTATATTACAAGGCCACAGTAATCAAAACAGCCTGGTATTGGCATAAAAACAAGAACATGAACCAATGGAACAGAACAGAAACCCCAGAAATAAGCCCAAATCTCTATGGTCAATTAATATTTGACAAAGGGGGCAGCAACATAAAATGGAATAAAAATAGCCTCATTAACAAATGGTGTTGGGAGACCTGCACAGCTACGTGCAAAAAAATGAAACTCGAGCACCAAATTATCCCATACACAAAAATAAATTCAAGGTGGGTAAAAAACTTAAATATAAACCATAACACCATTAAAGTCCTAGAGGAGAACATAGAAGGAAAATCTCAGATATTTCACGCAGCAGCATTTTTAATGATATGTCCCCTAGAGTAAGGGACATAAAGGAAAGAATAAACAAATGGGAAAAAAAGGAAAGAATAATCAAAATAAAAAGCTTCTGCAGGGTTAAAGAAAACAGCATTAAAATAAAAAGAGAACCAACTGTATGGGAAAACATATTTGCCAATGATACTTCAGACAAGGGTTTAATCTCCAAAGTATATAAAGAACTTACACAACTCCACTCTAAGAAGCAACTCAACTAAAAAATGGGCAAAGGATGGAGCTGGACAGCTTTATGCTAAGTGAAATAGGCCAGGCATTGAAAGACAAATACCATATGATCTCTCCTGTAACAGGAACCTAAACAACAAAACAAAGAGACAAGTAAAATATAACAAAAGACACTGAAATAGAGGACAGGTTGTCAGTGACCAGAGGGGAGAGGGGAGGGAATTTCAGGGGAGAAGGGAAGGGTTTACAGGAACAAATATAGAGGACACATGGACAAAACTAGGGGGGTTGGAAAGGGGAAGGAGGAGGAGAGGGATGGGTGGGTGGGCTGGAATGGGAGTAAAGGACAGAAAACTGTACTTGAACAATGATGAAAATAAAATTTTAAAAAAGTGGAGGGAGAAAAATTAAAGTCTGTCATGAAGAAAAAAATTAAATATATGAAATTAAATTTATGTTAATAGATGAGGAAAAAAATTTCATTTTGGATACTCTATATATGATAGATTTTAACTGTAAATATAGTTATAATTTATGAAATTAGATGAGCAGAGAAATTTTACAAAAAGCATGTAAAAGCACAAATTTTTATCTTTCTTAGTGGTATAACAATAGATCAATCTAAGATTGACAAAAAGAAGAAAAACAAAAATGAAGAAAAATTGCATGAGGAAGCAGGTGGTCTCTAGTATCAAATCTAGTGGAGAAATGCTGCTATAGGGTATAAGAACTAATGAAAATGCCTCATGGATTTGATCCTTGGGATATCAAAAATAGAAGCAGTCCTTATGATTGTAGCACCTGACAGTTAAATTAAGAAATATTTTTTAAAATTACAGTAACCAAGAAAAATTTACTAGTATGCTGTTCCCTGACAGCTATTAATAAGTTCACAAGCTGAGTTCATAATATTTATTGATATCTTTCTGTTCACTCACAAGTATCCAGAAATATCCTTCCTTTGTTTATTCTCATTACATTTATTCCCAAGACACAAAATACATACATATAAATATAAAAATTCATGGTCAATGGCTCTTGAAACAAATTATTACAATTCTGAAAATAAATTATAAACTAAATGTAGTAGATATTACACCATAGGTGTAATATAAGTCAGACTTCACTAAAATTCAAAACTTCTGTTCTGTGAAAGACACTGTTAAGACAATGAAAAGAGAGTCCATGGAGAGAGTACTTACAGAATATCTGTTTTGTAAAGGACTGATATCCAAAATATACAAAGGAAACTCAACAATAAGGAAACAAACAACCTAATTTAAAAAGAGCGAAGGATATGAACAGACACCTCACCCAAAAAGATACAGAGATGAAAAATAAGCTTTTTAAAAGATGCTCAGTATCATATGTCATTGAGAAAATGCAAATTAAGACAACAATGAGATATCACTACACTAATTAGAATGGCTAAAATCCACAACACTGACACCAAATGCTAATGAGGATGTGCAGCAACAAAATTCTCATTTTTGGCTGGTGGGAATGGAAATTGTTATAGCACCTTTGAAGACAGTTTGGCAACAGATTCAACTCTTGTTTCTCCAAAATATGTATGGTGAATGAAATCCTACTTCCCAGTACCTCCGAATGTGAATTGTTTGGCAATAGGACCACGGCAGATATCAATAGTTAAGGGGAGATCATACTCACTGGAGTAGACTGGGCCTCTAAACTAATATGAATGGTCTCTTTTTAAAAGGGACACTTAGACCTAGACATGCAGGGTGAATGGCATATGAAAATGAAGGCACATATCAAGATAATGCTTATACAAGCCAAGAAACGCCAAAGATGGCTGACAACACACCAGAAGCTAGGGAGAGGCATGGAATGGATCTTCTTCACAGGCTTTGGAGGAATCACCCTGCCAACACCTTGATCTTGTACTTGTAATCTCAAGGATTGGAGTCAATACATTTCTGTTGTCTGAGGTACTCAGGTTGTGGTACTTGGTTATGGGAGCCACAGCAAAAACAATTACCATATGATCCGTCAATCTCACCCTTTAGTAATTACCCAATTGAGGTGAAAACCTGTGACCATACAAAAGCTGACTTATAAATGTTTATAATAGCTTAATATATAACCTCCAAGAGCTAGAAGTAATCAAGATGTTCTTCAAAAGGTGAATTATTTAAAAAACTACCATATATCCACAGTATAGTATATTATTCAGTGATTAAAAAAAGTGAGTTATCAAGCCACAAAAAGAGGAATCTTAAGTGCATATTGAGAAGTGAAAGAAGCCAGTACAAAAGGCAACATACTGTATAAGTCTAACTATAGACACTGTTATTTGATAGTAATAATAATTATGAATTCCTAGATTAGATATTAAGTATTTTTTATCCTCACCCAAGGATATGTTTATTGATTTTAGAGAGTGAGGAATGGAGTGTAGGGTTGGGTGGGGGCTGTGAGAAACATCTATGTAAGGCAAAAACATGAATCGATTTGCTCCTGAATGCACCCCTATTGGGGATCGTATCTGCAACTTTTTGTTACATGGAATGATGCTGCAACCAATGAAGCCACCCAGCCAGGGCAAGTAAAGTATTTCATATACCATCTGGTTTCTCTCAATTTGACCAAGTATATTTTCCTGCCACTGTGAAGTGGCATGGTTTTGGAGGACATATGGATGCCAAGGTTAATAGTTCTAAATATTTAAAACTCGATATAGAGAATTTTTGGCTGTATGTAATAAGCCCAAAACAGAGTTGAACAGCCAACTGTCTTAATATCCACTTATTTTCACTTCATTGTTAATAAATATTGGCTACTTTCTGTCTGAAATTTTTATTGCACCCACAAAAAACAACCACAAATATAGAGGCTTAAGACAACACAAATTTATGATATCACAGTCTGTAAATACGAAGGCTGAGTTGACTCTGCTGATTTTTCTGTTCTGGGTTCTATAAAGTTGAAATAAGTTGCTGGTGGCTGGCTCTGACCAGGAGGCTCACTTAGGTAGTTGGCAAAATCCAGTTCCTTGTAAGTGCAAGACTGTGGTCCTGTTTCCTTTCTGGCTGTCAAGTGGTGACTAGCAGGGAACCCTAAAGGCCTCTGTTTCATCCTTGCATGTGAGCTCCTACATTGCAGAGGCAGCTGAGGCACATTGACTCTCCAGTCCGTAATGTTTTGTCTCATTGCATCTCTCCGCATAGTAGTAGCCTGAGAAAGTTCCCTGCATTTAAGGGCTCAGGTGATTAGAATATACCCACCTGGATAATCTTCTTTTTTTAAGATCAATAACTTTATCTATATCTCCGAAATCTATTTTTGCCATGTAATGTAACACATTTCAGGCATTGAAGTGTAGATATCTTTGGGGTTGGAGGAACATTGTTCAGGCTACCACACTTTTTCTGTCTCTAAGAAACTCAAAGGAACTGTACTGAATAATCTAAAATAAAAAAAAATTAAAAAAAAAAAAAAGAAACTCAAAGGACTGGCCTTTCCAGCACCAGAGAAAATGCTTTCATGATTCTTTCAGGGGCGATTATATTTTTCTTCATATCAGTGCTGTGCTTTATGCCTCTCTGCTGCTTTTTTCACTGCTATCATTGTTATTGTTCCCCTACTGTACTAAGACTGTGTGCACTCTTAGCATCAATGCTCCTTTGAGTTTCCTCTGGAGCGGCCTGGCTTTTACGTCTCTTCACTGTTTGGTTTTTAAAGTATAGAGAATCACAATTATGTATCTACAATTCCAGATGTTCTCTCTGCTAGATGGTTTAATCTAACATAAATGATTACAACAAGCAGCATGTAAAGAAATTACCACTCTCATCACATAGCGAAAAGATGAGCTACTTCTCAGCAACTAAGCTGTTCAATTAGTATGTTGAGAATACATGTCTACATGTTTATACTTTTTTTGCAGTTCAGCATTTCATAATATTGTTTTTGTGGATCTGCTTAATATGATTTATTTAAACATAGGATTATGTGGCAAATACAGTTGCTTAGCACTTTCTGGAATGGTTTATCCCTACTTCTGCCAAAGGCCACAAAAAGAGGGAGCCTTCAGACGTGCATGCAGCTGCTCCTTCTACTGTATCATTGACTTTCTGACATTGAAAGGGCAGCCGGCTCTTCTTTCTGTATTGACTACTTATTGCAGGAGTCCTACTTTTTCCAAATTATAAGTGTGCCTTTTCTTTTCTCGCGGGTTACAATTTATGTCTTTCAGTTTTTACAATGGCATAGATATATTTTTCTATAATTATGCCCCATAGCTTCTCTGTTCCATATAGAGGAATGACAAATCATAACCAAATTAATTTTAGAACAAAGGAATGCTGTGGTTACATATGGTGTTATAACAAAGGCCTGACAGGGAAAATGTGTTAAAAAATCAAGAATTCAGTTTGGTATAAAAAATAATTAATACTCTTATTTAGGGTTCTACATTGTCAGCTCTAAATTAGTCATTTTATGTTTGACTATACAGGTATGTTCTAAAAGAACAAAGAGGGGATTTTCTCAAATTCTACCTCTTCAAATTATAATGCTATGAAATCCAAAGAGAAATATAATATAAAATGCTGGTGAGAAGACACTCACAAGTTTATTTTGAGGGAACATAAGTAAGCAGATTATAGGTAGGTACCCATTCTCCCCATGCCCACACTCCATCACCACTTATTTATTTGAATCATTCATTTAGGTATCTGGACCTCAAGGTCCTATCTGCCAAGTGAGCATAAAAATACCCTGTCTGCCTGAAGAAAGAGAGTTGGCTCTCTCAAAGTTTGTCCAGACATGAAATTTCATGAATAGAAAAGAAAGCAAAGAGTTACATAGTCAATTTCTAAAAGTAACACAACTTTTTTTTCAAATATCAAAATCAACTCTACAAAACTAAGTGAATAAATAAGTATACTGAACAACCTATTTACAAACTGACATAAGTAATGTGTAGTATTTATGTAGTATGTGAAGTCTATTCAAAAGGTATCCCACCTTTTGTAAAATGAAAAATAGAGACATTTATTGAAGAAGATACAAGAAACATTGTACATAGGACAATGATGCCTCAGTCCCCTTCAAAGTAGTCACCTTAGGACCTCACACAGTTTTCTCAATTGCCATCACCTCCCCCATTGTATTTTCCTAAATTTCATAGATGGTCTGAAATATCTTCCTTTTCAAAGGTGATTTTAGTTTTGGGAAAAGCCAGAGTCATAGGGTGCCAAATCTGGACTGTAGGGGGTTGAGTCACCTGGGTGATTTGATGTTTAGCCGAAAAATTCTGCACTAGACATAATGTATGAACAGGCACCTTGTGCTGATGAAACTACCAATCACCAGTTGTCCATAACTGTAGTCTTCTGAATCATCTGAATGGTTTACCTGGAGTAATGTTCAAGTTAAGTGCAAAATTTGATGCAGATTCATTACTCTACTCACTCAGTCATTTTGAATGTGATAGCCACACAGTACACATGCTCACTCAACCCTGTCTACCACCCTCACTGACTCACTCAAGTGAAATCATCATTGTTCATGAATGTACATTCCAGTCCACTTTCCTTGGCTGCCAGGTTACATCAGTGTTGTACAAACTGTTCTCATTATATTAACAATGGCCTGACTTTTTTCAGACAGATCTCATATATAGGATAAACTTTATGCAATAAGAATTAGAAATTTAGTATATACAGGGTCCGGCACAAATAATGTCCCTTTTTATTAGAAAATCATAAGCATGTAATTCTGTCACATAATATCACACTCAAGCACACCATATGACATTTGAGGTGAAATGTTCAAATTGCTGTGCATCTCATCCAAGACATTCACATACTCTACCAATCACACTAAAGCAAGCCTTACTGCTGCCAGACCCTGTATTTTACATAAATATATAATGAAGTTTATCTATCCATCTATATGTTGGGATACAAAAAAAGATTTAATACTCTTTTCACTAATATTTCTTTATTCATCCAACTATATACCCATATCTGAAATTGTGTATAATAATTAGTTAGAAGATAAATATTTAGGAACTTAATCATTTAAGATATGGGTATCTTGATTATTCTCAATAAAGAAAAACTTTTTAATGTTTTTTATTGACTTATTGGGGTGACATTGGTTTATAAAATTATATAAACTTTAGTTGTACAATTCTATAATACATAATCTGTATATTGTATTGTATGTTCACTACTCCAAGTCTCTTTGCATCACCATCTATTCCCCCATACCCTCTTCTACCACCCCCTAGCCCCCTTTCTCTCTGGAAATCAGCACACCGTTGTCTGTATCTATGGGTTTTATGTTTTCCTTCCTTAATCCCTTCACCTTTTTCACCCAGCCCCTCAACCTCCCTTCCTTTGAAAGCTGTTAGCCTATTCTCTGTATCTATGAGTCTGTTTCTATTTCAATTGTTAGTTTATTTTGTTCACTAGATTCTACATATAAATGAAATAAAATGGTATTTATCTATCTCTGACTGGCTTATTTCACTTAGCATAATGCACTCTAGATGCATCCATGCTGTTGCAAACGGTAAGATTTCCTTCTTTTTATGGCTGAGTAGCATTCCATTGTGTAAATGTACCACAGCTTTTTTATACTTTCATCCGCTGGTGAACACTTTGGCAGCTCCCAAATCTTGGCTATGGTAAATAATGCTACAGTGAATATAGGGGTGCATATAAACTTTTGAATTAGTGTTTTAGTCTTCAGATATATTCCCAGAAGTGGAATCACAGGGTCAGAGGCAGTTCCACTTTTAATTTTTTGAGGTAACTCCATACTGCTTTCCATAGTCATTGCATCAGTCTGTATTCCTACCAACAGTGCACGAGGGCTCCCTTTTCTCCACATCCTCAAAACACTAGTTTAGTGATTTATTATTGATAGCTTTTCTGACAGGTGTGGAGTAATACTTCATTGTGGTTTTAATTTGCATTTTTCTGATGATTAGTGACATTGAATATCCTTTCATATGTCTATTGGCCATCTGTATGTCCTCTTTGGAGAAATGTCTATTCAGGTCCTTTGACCATTTTTAAATTGGATGTTTTGTTTTTTTCGGTGTTGAAATTTATAATTTCCTCATGAATTTTGGATATTAACCCTTTATCAGATATATCATTAGCAAATATGTTCTCCCATTCAGTGGGCTGTCTTTTCATTTTGTTGATGGTTTTCTTTTTTATGTAAAAGCTTTTTAGTTTGATGTAGTCCCATTTGTTTATTTTTCTTTTGTTTCTCTTGTCCAAGAAGATATATTAAAATAAAATATTACTATGAGATTTTATTACTTTATGTTTTCTTCTAGGATTTTTATGGTTTTGAGTCTAACATTTAAGTCTTTAATCCATTTGAGTTTATTCTTGTACTTAGTGTAAGAATTGATCTATTTTCATTTTTTTTGCACATATCTGTCAAGTTTTCCCAACACCATTTACTGACTACACTGTCTTTACCCCATTGTGTGTTTTGCCTCCTTTGTCAAAAATTAATTGACTATAAAGCATAGGTTTATTTATGGGCTCTCTATTCTGTTTCATGAATTGATAAGTCTGTTTTTATGCCAGTACCATGCTGTTTTGATCACTATAGCCTGATAGTATAATTTGATATCTGGTAGTATGATTCCCCCAACTTTGTGCTTCTTTCTCAGGACTTCTATGGCTATTTGGGGTCTTTGGAAGTTCTATACAAATTTCTTTTAATATTTGTTCTAGTTTTGTGAAATACATCATTGGTATCTTCACTGGAATTGAGTTTAATCTATGGATGGTTTTGGGTGGTATGGACATTTTAATGATGTTAATCTTTACTATCCATGAACACAGTATATGCTTCCTCTTATTTGTATCTTCTTCAATTTATCTCTTCAGTGTTTTGTAATTTTCCAAGCACAGCCTTTTGCATCCTTGGTTAAATTTATTCCTAGGTGTTTTATTCTTTTTGAAGCAATTGTGAATGGGACTCTTTTCTTAGTTTCCCTTTCAATCCAGGAGCTGGTTCTTTGAAAATAATAAACAAAATTGACAAACCTTTAGCCAGACATATCAAAAAAAAGAGAGAGAGAACCCAAATAAGTAAAATCAGAAATATAAGAGGAGATAGTACATCCAATACCACATAAATACAAAGGATTTCTTATAACCCTTTGTATTTCTACTACTAACTACCACTAACAACTTTATGCCAAGATACTGGACAACCTGGGCAAAATAGACAAATTTCTAAAAACATCCAATCGTCACAATACTGAATTAGGAATAAGTGGAAAACCTAAATAGACCAACAATAACTGGCAAAATTGAAGTAGTTATCAAAAAACTCTTGGTACACAAAAGCCTTGGACCAGATTGCTTCAAAGGAGAATTTTAGCAAACATTCAAAGAAAAACTTAAATATCCTTCTCAAACTATTCCAAAAACTTCAAGAAGAGGTAAGACTCTGAAAGTTTTTTTACAAGACCAGTATTATCTTAATTCCAAAACCAGATGAAGACACACCAAAGAAGAAATTTACCAGCCAATACTTCTGATGAACATAGATGCTAAAATCCTCAACAAAATATTATCAAACCAGACCCAGCCATACATTAAAAAGATCATATATCATGATAAAGTGTGATTTATTCCAGGGACTCAAGAATAATACAGTATTTACAAAGCAATCAATATAATACATCACATAAACAAAATGAAGGGCAAAAATTACATGATCAGATCAATACATGCAGAAAAAACATTTGATAAAATCCAGCACTGATTATGATAAAAACACTCAGCAAAATGGGAATACAGGGAGCATACCTCAACATAATAAAGGCAATATATGAAAAACCTATTGTTAATGTCATGTTCAAGGCACTAAAACTCAGTGTTTCCCTTAAGGGATAAGACAGGAATAAGACAAAGGTGTTCACTTTTGTCACTCTTATTCAGCATAGTACTAGAAGTTCTAGCCACAGCAATCAGACAAGAAGATGAAATAAAAGGCATCCAAATGGGAAAGGAGGAAGTAAAACTATCATTATTTGCAGTCAACATGATACTTTACATAGCAAACCCTATAGACTCCACCAAAAATGTACTTGACCTAATAAGTGAGTTCAGTAAAGTAAGAGGAGACAAAGTCAATATTCAGAAATCAATGGCATTTTTGTGCATCAACAATGAACTCTCAGAAAGAGAAACTAATTTTAAAAATCCCATTTACAATAGCAACAAAAATAAATAAATAAATAACATAGCTATTAGTAAATTTAACCAAGGAGATAAAAGACCTGTACTTAGAACTATAGAACACTGAAGAAAGAAATTGAGAAAGATAAAAATAAATAGAAGCATATGTCATGAATTAGATAAATTAACATCATTAAAATGTCCATACCACCTAAAGCAATCTATGAATTCAATGCAAATCTATGAATTTCAATGCAATGAAATATACATGGCATATTTCACTGATCTAGAACAAATACTCCAAAAATTTATATGGAATATGTCCAAATGGAAAAATTCAAGTTCCAAATATAAGAGGGGAAATGCCTAGAAAAATAGGATAAAAGATAAAGGAACATCTATGACCACCAGATCACAATCCAGAGGTATATTATACTGAGGTATAATTTATATTGAATATCTCTGTAAGATACAGTGTCCACAAACTAAAACACAGTATGTCCAGAGTACAAAAGTCATAGAATTTGATAAGAAGATGTTCCAGACAAACTCTAATTTGAACTATTCTTGCTTTCATTTATCAAAATCTCTCACCTTGCTCTCTATATATTATTTTAACCATATCCCAAATAAGTGCACCATTATTCAAAGATGAATAATAACCAAAGTAACTTAAATAAGATCTAGACATAGATATTGGAGCAAAAACTTTTGGATGAGGTATGGGAAAAACTACAACAAATAAAAATATTATGATATGTATTCAATAATTTATTTTGAATTATTTTAAATAAAACTAAACAGATGCATAAATAATGATTGCAAATAACATTCAAATATTATAAACTCTGGCAAGGTTAAAAGACTAAGTATAAATGGAAAATGATTGAAAAGAGCACAAAGAAATAGACATAGATATGTACTCAATTCCTTCACTTCATACCAGAAGACAACAGATATTTGTCTCAAATGTAAAATATCCTTTCAAGTCAATCTGCTAATATTACTCATATATTTTTACAGCTAGAGACAGATTCTAGGAACTAATATCTCTTCTTCAAGGAAAACATTAGCTAAATACAACAATTTATTAAGCTAAATTTCAGTTGTTTTTTCGTCTTTTAAGAGCCTTTAAACAAAATTTTGTATTTTAGCAAAATAATTATAGTATTTAGTCAAATTATTTTACCTGTCTGTGTATTTATATCTGTCTGTGTATATGGATGGAAAGGAGTCCAGAATCATGGTCAGCAAATGTTAACATTTGCTTCGAGGTGGTGGAGTTAAGAGATGATGCATTCATTTATTTTTGTGTTCCCTACATTTTATATAGCTATAAAATACAACATTTTGAACTACCATATTTTGTCATGTATACTGCACACCCATGTTTTTGGTTCAAACTTTTAAGAAAAAAATCTTTCATTTAAAATTTTAATTCATTTATTTATTTATTTATTTATTTATTTATATTTAGAAACAAAACTGATGATCATATTCCAGGATATTATTTTGCATATGGATATAGTTATTTCTTTCTAGATTATGCTTTTAACATATAAGCATAAATAAAAGAATTAAAAACATTTATATAGATATGGAATTAGTACTATCCATATATAATGCACATCCTTATTTTTCCCTCAAAATTTTGGGAAAAAAGTGTGCATTATACATGGCAAAATACAGTGTCTTAATAGGGTAAAATGTCTACTTGAGTGAATCTATTCATAAACTCTCAGAATTATTTAAAACATTCTTGACTGAAGTATAATTACCTCTAGTGCCTAATCTAAAATTTCTGTGAAATACCATCTGCCTATCATCTGAACTAAAGGTCTTCTAAGCCTTGTGTTTGTTGCTTCTAGTATGATATGTACACTTGACAGCCATTGAGTGTCCTCAGAATTTCATCTAAATACATTGTGTTATAATTACAATTAAAAACCAACTCACTAAATTATTGTTGCAGAAAGGAAATCAGCTTGATTTACCTTAAGCTTCTAAAGTAATCCTGCATAAAAACTAAATCAATACCGAAATAATCATTTTTACAGTTTGCATTATAGTGAAGATGAGTACAGATTTGCTACAATACAGACTAGAAGGTAAGAGTCAAGCAAAGATGCCAAATGTTCCTAATTGGTCCTTCATGCCTTCCTCAATATCTGCCAACCAGTAATCAAAAACTGGCAACTAATTTAAAGGGAAATGACATGCGACCAAATTTTAGGACAATTTGTAAGGAAGTCTTCACTTCTCTGAGTCCCCCTCACCTGCAGTTCTGAACTTTCTAATCACCTGACAAAGTATTTTCAAATACCAAAAAATATGTATAAAGTGTGATTGTCTCTTTTACGTGTCATAACTGAGAAATCGTACACATGTCCTAAGGAATACAGCAAATCTATATAAGCAATGGATTGTTGTAGCATATATGATAGGAATTTACTTAGTCTGCTTGTACACAGGAACTTCCCAGTTAAGATTGGTTGAGAAAGAATATACCAGCTTAGCCACACCCTCAGCTGGTTGTTGGTACTGCCGGGAAACCTAGAACCACAGAACAAAAAGGCAGTGGAATATGCTGGTTTCAGCACTTCAATTCTATTAAGCATGGAACCCTGTTGATGTCAATTTCAAAAGTGGCATGCTGTCAGGCAATCTTATCACGTACATGAGCCACCTCTTACCAATACCCATTTACCAAAAACAATGAGGCAGTTTCAACTTTGAATAAACAGAATAATTCATCTTTCAGTCCTTAAATCAAGCCAATGAGTCAATATCTTTGTGTGAATAGCTGCTTTAATCAAAGTACGATATTCAGCTTCCAGTCTTTGTTAGACGTAATCAGTAGAGAAAAAAACCACAGATATCTGTATATATTAAAACTATTATTAGTCAATGAAACCATATGTATGTATTAGAAATTTATTTCAAAATTGAACATTATTGTAATATTGGTTATATTTTACTATACATATACTCCCAAGTTAGATCCAGCAATATTAAAATCATATAGAACATTACTTTATAAACCAGAAAATAGAAAATCCAAACACCACACCTCTAATAACTATTGCTTTGCTTATTCACAAGATGATATTTATAAAATAAGTATATTTGAAACATCCACCCATAAAGTTCTTCTATTCAGCTTTATCAGAGAAACAAATTAACATTTGAATTTTAAAAATAAATGCTAGACATTGCTTCATTTAAATGACTAAGATCAATTTAAGCATTCAAATTGCATGAGATTTTCACTCTTTGTTTCATGTCCCTGTCTACACCTATAAAAGACTTCGGCATATAGGTTGGGACACTCAGATGTTTGCTGAAAAAAATAATGCTGTCTGCACTATACCTATTATTGGAAAGCACAGTACCATACGTATTTAAAAGATTGTGCCCTGTTTATATCCAAGATAAATCAAAGCAGGCAGTAATATTACAACTATCATAGAATAGCAGTATCTTTTCATTAGATAACACATACGCACTCGAAAAAGAATACAGATCAGACTCTCATTGCTTTAAATTTTCAGGACTAAGACTCTCTTAATATTTAAATTATTTTCATCATTTTTATAACGTGTATTTACCTGCTTAAAGATTTTGTTTGTTTGTTTGTTTTCAAAGAGTGGAGAAGGGAGGAAGAAGGAGAGGGAGACAAACACTGACTTGTGAGAGAAACATCAGCTGGTTGCCTCTCACACACACCCAGCTGGGGACCTGGGCCCCAACCCAGGCATATGCCCTGACAGGGAATCATACTGGCAACCTTTTGATTTGCAGGCCAGCACTCAATCCACTGAGCCACACGAGCCGGGGCTGTAATATGTATTTAAATTTTTTCTACATTGGCTAAAGTCTTTGAAAAAAACAACATTCAGAAAATTGATTTTTTAAGTTTTGACTATCTTAAATGTTTAATCTGTTACATGTATAAATGCAGCCATAGAAAAAACATTACATTAATCAATACATTTATAAAACATGTTTAGAAAAGTTTAATTTTCCTGGAACTGTAAATATTAAACATTGCAAGTCAAAAAAATCTAAACCCTCAACATATATAGTGATAATATAGCCTGTGTAAAGATAAAAATTATCTCACCATTTTATGTTTTATCTATTCAGGAAAGCTATATAAATATTATTTAAATCATAATTACCTTCCTTACGGTGTAATTGTGTCGTAATCTATGTGTGACAGAAGAAATTATAATATGGAAAAAAGTGACAATATTTTCAGTTCCTAAAAGATGTAGATGTACTTGCTGTAATACATTCATAGATAGTACTCTTTCTTGTAATTAATTAACATTAGATTGAATTTCCTAATATTACAGTTCTGTTAACATATAAAACTTGCATAAATTGTACAGCCTTTTCCCCATCGGGCATGAATGTAATTATTTCTTATCTTTCAACACAGACAAGACCTGTAAATACAATTACAAATTTTTATGTTTACTCAAGCATAAAAACTCATAAAATTTATATTTTATTTATTCTCTTCCCTTTGTCACTTATTAAATTGGATCAGGAATTCATTGAATTTATCCCCTATTACTACAATTTTTACTTAAAGTTAAATTTTACCTTGATTTTCAAACTTTAACAAAGGCATTTACATGTATTCAGATTTGAGGCAATTGTTAGAAGTTTGTGTTTCTGGTATTCATAAAGATTGAATCTGGATTAGAAATATTAAAGACTTGAAAATTGAAAGTACTAAAATTAGACTTCCAGCCAAGATGGAGGCATAGGTGGACACACTGTGCCTCCTCGCACAAGCAAATATAAGGACAACAAAAATTTAGAAACAAAAAAACAACCAGAACAGACAGAAAATTGAACTGTACACAAGTCCCAACAACCATTCACCTAGACTGGTAAAAGGGGTGGAGTTAGTGGCCGAATGAGAGGGGTCGAGGCAGGAAAAAGCGGTGGCTGGCAGACCCAGGCACGCAGGATGCAGGGCCCGCTAGCAGACCCCAGTGGCAGACCCAGACTTGGGAATGGGGAGGAACCCAGCAGACCCAGTGAGGCGCACAATGCAGCTGGCTGTCACTCACAGACTCGCGTGCAGATACACCAGGTGAAAACGGGCAGCAAGACAGACTGCACAACCCAGGGCCCCAGCACTGGGAAATAAAGCCTAAAAGCACTGATTGAAAACACTTGTGGAGGTTGAGGTACTGGGAGAGACTCCCATCCTCACAAGAGAGTTTGTTGGAGAGACCCACAGGGTCCTAGAACATACACAAGCCCACCCATCCAAGAACCAGCACCAGAAGGGAAGGAGCTTCCCAGACAAAAGAAGTCTAAAAGAATACATCTCCACCAAACCAGCTCTGCAAGAGATGCTAAAGGGACTGCTTTAAGGAAAGGAAGGGAAAAAAGAGAGAGGAACACAGGTACGTAAATGGCAATGAATAAGTACCTATC
>CM052538.1:108939132-108967046 GCA_028533065.1 Trachops cirrhosus
AAAAGACAAAACCTATCTGGGTCCAGGGTACTAAACATCAGAAGGCAACCTAATCTGGCAGGTGTGGCCTTAAGGCAGGTCCACTGCTGCTTTGTTGCTAGCTGGAGGGTGCACCACCCCCTCTCCTACATCTAATGCCCACCTGGACCCAGTTCCCCTCCGCTGCTTCAACTGCAGCTCCCGAGAGTAACACCAGGACAGTTTCGCAGAGACACAGGATTCTGAAGGGGAAAGCCACCAGACCCAGCCAGATGTTTAAAAATTCTTGAGGAACTCCTCAGTCACAATGCGGGTATGGACATCGACTGGCAGTTTCATCTCTCTGATCTCTTTGTTCATCTCCTCCATGAAGTGAATCACAAAGTCCACCATCTCGTGTTTATACACCTGCACAATGAGGAACTAGGTGATCAGAAAACTGACATCATACTCCTCCACTGGTTTCCTCCGAGGGATGAAGAAATTCTCTGCGCTTATCATCAGGAAGCGCATGAATTTGTGGCATAAAATCTTCTCAGTCTCATCGGCCTGCTTTACAGCAATGCTGACCCAGACAGAACCTCTTCCTTCTCATTCCTGCTAAGGGTCGCAGACTCTAACAGGAGCTCTTTACTACTGGTGCTGCAAGGTGGGGGCCAGGGAGCGTTTTCTCCAGTGGAAACAGGACAGGCTCTGAAGTCAGTTCGAAAAGTTTTTGAAATCCAGCCCCCTCTGTTATTTTCCTTGGGAAGTTTACCCTATTGGAATCTCTATTTTCTCTTCTGCGAAATGACTTATTCCTATTTCACTGGCAAGAACTGACTTCCACCTGCAGCTTACTGTGTCGTTCCACAACCCGAGAGGGAAATTCTCCGCGCAGAGGGCAGCCTTCTGAGTGCCCGGCATGCTCTCAGACTGAGGCAGCGAGCTGCCTGCAGCGCGGGTGCCCGCGGGGCCGCAAAGCAGAGGTGCGGAAGTCAAAAGTACTATGTTAGCCATAGGTCTTGCTATGAGTTACTATTGAGTTCTTACTATGTGACAATTCGTTCAGTCATTTATCAATAGTTTATTGAGAACTATTTTATAACTGGCATCACTTTTCGTACTAGGAATATAATAGTGATAAAAAAGTAAAATGCCTTTCTTCATTGAGTTTATAATAGTCATTGAATAGTCACACTAATGAACATTGACAGACAGTAAAATAAACACTCTGAGTGAATATTTTATTAAGCACCAACAGAGGATGTAGTAGCAAGTGGGGTGTCAGAAAATATATTCCTAAGGAAGTTTCCTTTTGATCTAAAATTTAAAGGAAAGGGAGAGATTAATCAGGTGAATTGTACAGAAGGGACACACAGAGGGAACTGAATGTGTAAAGGCCCTGTGAGTGCCAAGCACTGTTCTCAGTGCTTACTTACACAGGGTGTTTTTGAATCTCAAAATTTGTTTTCAGTGTGGTACAGTTGTCTTGTTTTTCTTTTCTAGTATAAGCATTTAGTGAGAAGTTAGGAGTACTGTGTTGATTGCCAAATAAACACAAATTTTCAAATCAGATTTTTATTTTTAATATAAGTTTACATAATATAGCAATGTCTTAACACAGTTGAGTGTCATTGTAAGATAAACACTGCAGATGCATCTATTATGGTATTATTTTTCTTTTTAGAGAAAGCAAGTTTTGAGATTTCTCTCATCATGGACATTTTTAACTGCTCTGTTAATTTTCTTTTGGTAGTGGGAAAAATGATGTTAGGAAAAAATTAATTGCAAAAATAACTTCTTTTAAGAAAGGCTTTTTCTTAGGCTTTCAGCCTAAACTAATGTATAACAATCCAAATTAAAAAGATGCTTAAGTCAATCAAATCTAAATAATTTTATTTTCTAATTCTAGAGTGCCAGCATATAAATGGATCCACAGAGAAACTGGGTCACAACCTTCACATCTAGTTTCACAGGTAATGTAGAAATTCAATGATTATAGTTCACATGCTGTACTAGGATTAGACTTGGCAAATACTGATATATCCAAGGAAGCCAGGGTTGATCAATGTAAGTGAATTTATGTTTTGAGGTGGGAATTAGTGAAATTTAAAGCAAGGCCCCCAATGTAAGGTATAATTTTTAATGATGCAGAACCCAAAGCATAACTACTCTCAGCTACAATGAAACAATAGATGTTCATCTACACAAATACCATTGAATAAGAGAACAAAGTTGCACAAAATAAAATTTCATATACTTACATATGTACCTGCTCTTTGGAGGGCTTTAAGCACACTTGTGTGTGGAGAAGGGATTTTGGGAGTGAAAAGTCAACTACTGTGACAGTGGCTGTGACAAATATTTTGGACATGGTTGTTTCTGATACTCCGTTCTTACCTTCAACCATGCTGGGACTTGATGACAAGTCAAGGGACAAGTATATAAGCTGAGCTGTGGGCGAGAGGCAAAAAAATCAAGCTCTGAAGTGAAAAAAAATTGGTTTAAGTTTCAGTTCATAATATATTCCCAGTAGTGTGAGTTATGAAAGACCACTTTCTTCTCTGAATCTCGATATCTCCTGTGTAAATTGAGAATAAAATTCATCTCTGCTCCATCATTTTCATCAAATTTTATGAGCATCACATGAAATAGTGGATGTGAAGTTACTCTGATGTTGGCCAAGTATCACACAGTTGTTTGTTTAATCATTGAATAAGTGTGGTTGCCTCTTCTGTGCCTCAGATCTCAATGTTCTGGAAGATTCATGAATGTTGAGAAAATTCTGAGGTATGGTAAATAACGTGAAGGAAATGTTTCCCAGGTATACATCTCTAAATTAGATAACTTTCTATTTTCTAAACTTAATTTGATTTATTTAGCATACATTTTACGTGGATACATCTTAACTTCAAAATAAGACTGAAAACCTCCAGAGAACAGGGAGCTTATCTTCTTTTACCTTCCATTCAAGATGACACATACAAAGTGCTTAATGTCATCTTGTTGATGGATTAATTTAAATAAACATAATGTATTTGGTATCTATGATTAAAGATTTCTAAATCTAACATATCAGAGGTTTATTTCTCTACCCCTGGAAAACTGTTTATTTATAAGAAATTTATTCATTTCTTTATTCAACATATGATCCATTGACCACAGACACTTTGATGATAGGAGTTTACTGTGGTCCAAGCCATCATCACCTCTTGGCTTGATTACTGCAATGATCTCTCAATAGGTCTCTTTGCAGCTACTTTGATCCTTTCAGTCCATCATCAACATGGCAGCCAGAGCAATATTTGAAAAACAAAAATCAAATCATATCAGTCTTCTTTTCAGAACCCTGTAATGGCCCCTCCTTTGTGTTCTACTGACTTTGCTGCATGATGGCCTTCTTGCCGTTTGTGACAGATGCCAATTATATTCCAGCTATATAGCTTTGTGTTGCCCGCTCTCTCTGATTATATAATACTGTTCTCCCAGATAACTATTTTGCTGACTTTTTCCCACATCAAACTTTCATTTAATTGGAGCCTATCCTGACCATGTTAATATTGGGAGATGCTCTTCTTACCTCCCACAACCAGAGTTCTCATCAACTTTATCTACTTTATGTCTTAGCATTTATTACTTTCTAATATACTATATGCTTCAATTTTTATTATGGCTATTTATAATGTTACTAAGATGTGAGCTTTAGAATGGCAAGGATGTTTTTGCTTTGCTCACTGATATATTGCAAATGCCTAGAACTGTACTTAGCATAGAACAGCCATTCATTAGGTTCCCTGACTTCAAGTAATATGTAGCCTCTTGAAAAGGTATGCAGTGAGGATTAATTAAAAGTAAACCCTCTCCATCTCTGCCTATGCCTATTTTGTACTCTCTCTGAAATAATGTTTTAATTTGATATAAAAATGTGTTCTGGCAAGTATTTTTTATCTGCACTTTAATAATGATATTTTATTCCCCCTGTCATCTAATTTAGCTATTGAGAAGTCTGCTTTAAGACAAATTGTTATTCCACTACAGGTCATCTTTTTATTTGTATAGACTTTTCAAATTTCTTTATCTTTGATGTTCTCTAGTTTCCTGGAGATGTATCTGTGTGGCTTTGATTTTACAAACAGAGAAAGGGACAGAAAAAGAGAAAGAGAGACAGAGGGGCAGAGTTGAGAGAGAAACATTGATCAGTTGCCTCCTGCCCCAACTGGAGATGGAACCCACAACTAGGTATACGCCCTGACTGTGATTGAACCCACAAATTTTTGGTGTACAGGACAATGTGCCAACCACCTGAGCTACTGCATCAGGACAATGTTTGTTGTAGATTTATTTTCATGTGTTTTCTTTTGAGTTGACTTGAATTCCAGAATATGAGACTTCATGTCTTTCTTTCTTCAAAAAATGTATTTTTAAAACAGTATTTCTGAGTAATTTTAAACATTTAAATATAGTTGGTATACAATATTATAGTAGTTATATTAGTTCTAGATGTACAATATAGTAATTTGACTTTGTTATACTTTACAATATCATCACCTACTAATTCTAGTAATCATCCATCACTGTGTAAAATTATCACAATATTATTGACTATATAAAACGTTTTCCCAAACAAGCAAAAACTAAGGGAGTTCACAACTATATTAAACCAGGCTTACAAAAATGGCTAGGAGTCTTTATGCAGAAAACAAAGAACCATAAAAAAAACCTCACTGGCAAAGGCAATTACCCCATAATGTGAATCGACCACTTAAAAAGCTAATAAAAGTTCAAAAGACAATAGTAGCAAAATTAACTATAATTATAATAAATAATCAGGGGATACAAAACCAAAAAGATACAAAGCATGACAACAAAATATAAAGAATGGAAGGGGGACTAAAATCTAAAGCCTTTAGAATGCAATTAAACTGAAATGCCTATCAGCTTAAAATAGACTGTCATAAGGTTTAATCTCCAAAATATATAAAGAACTCACACAACTCCACCTTAAGAAGACAAACAACCCAATTAAAAAATGGGCAAAGGACTTAAACAAACACTTCTCCAAGGAGGACATGCAGAGGATCCAGTAACACATGAAAGGTGCTCAATATCACTAACTATCAGAGAGATGCAAATTAAAACCATGAGATACCACTTTACATTGGCCAGAATGGCCACCATAAACAAATCAACAAACAAGTGTTGGAGAGGTTGTGGAGAAAAGGGAACCCTAGTGCACTGTTGGTGGGATTGCAGACTGGTGCAACCACTATGGAAAACAGTATGGAATTTTCTCAGAAAACTAAAAAAGGATCTGCCTTTTGACCCAGCAATTCCACTGCTAAGATTATACCCTAATAATCCTGAAACACCAATCCAAAAGGACCCATGCACCCCAATGTTCATAGCAGCACAATTTACAATAGCCAAGTGCTGGAAGCAACCTAGGTGCCAGTAAATGAATGGATCCAAAAACTATGGTACATTTACACAATGGAATACTTCACAGCTGAAAGAAAGGAGCTCCTACCCTTTGCAACAGCATGGATGGAACTGGAAAGCATTATGCTAAGTGAAATAAGCCAGGCGGTAAAAGACAAATACCATATGATCTCACCTTTAACAGGAACCTAGTCAACAAAACAAATAAATAAGCAAAATATAACCAAACATGCTGAAATAGAGAACAGGCTGACAGTGTCCAGAGGGGAGAGGGGAGGGAATTTGAGGGAAAGGAGGGAAGGGTTTGCAGGAACAAGTATAAAGGACACATGGACAATAACAGGGGGGCGTGGAAACAGGAGGGAGGTGGGGAGGTCTGAGGGGTAGGCTGGGATGGGGCAAAAGGCAGAAAACTGTACTGGAACAACAATTAAAATAAAAAAATTGACTGTCATATACATACACACAGACACATATGCCTAATGGTAATCAGAAACCAAAAACATACAAAAAATACACAAAAAAATGAAGAGAAAGAATCCAATCAAAATCCTAAAGGAAACCAACAAATGAGAAGGAAAGAGATCAAGAGAACAACAAAAACAACCGAAACACAATGAACAAAATGACAATAATTACATACCTATAATTATTTTAAATATAAATAGACTAAATATTCCAATCAAAAGACAGAGTGGTAAAATAGATTTTTAAAAATGACCCACCTACACACTACTTACAAAAGACTTCCTTTCGATCAAAAGATACACTCAGACCAAAGTGAAGTATTGGAAAAGATATTCTATGTAAATAGAAACAAAAATAAAGCTAGGCTGGAAATACTTATATTAGACAAAATAGGCTTTAAAACAGTAAATGTAAAAAGTGGCAAAAAGTACACTACATAATTTTAAATGGGTCAATTCAAAAAGGGGATATATGAGTTATAAATATCCCTGCACCCTACATAAAGCACCCAAGTACAAAAAGCAAACAATAATGGACATTGAGGCAGAAATCACCAGTAATACTATAATAGTTGGGGACTTTAATACTCCACTTACCTCAATGAATAGATTATTCAGGCAGAAAATTAATAAGGAAACGATGGCCTTAAGTGCCATATTAGACCAGTTTGACTTAATAGGTGTTTATAGAGCATTTCATCCAAAAACTTCAGATTACAGATTTTTCTCAAATGCATGTGAAACATTTTCCAGGATAGATCACATACTTGACCACAAAACAAGCATCAATAAATTCAAGAAGATTAAAATTATATCAAGTGTATTTTCTGACCACAATGGCATGAAACTAAAAATTAACTACAGGAAGAAAACTAGGAAAAACACAAATACATAGAGACTAAACCTTATGCTTCTAAACAATAGGAATCAAAAACTACCTTGAGACAAATGAAAATGAAAGCACAACTATGTCTTTCTTTAAATTTGATGCTAGTATCTCTTTAAATATTGTTTCCTATACTGTATTTTCTATATTTATAATTCCCATTAGGTACGTGATGGACTTTCACATTCTATCCTTCATGTGTCTTATATTCTTTTTGCACTTCTTACATCTTGTTTTTACATTTTTCATTAAATATTTTATTATTGTTCTATTACTATTGTCACAGTTTTTCCCCCTTTGTCCTCCTCTGCCCAGCCCACCCTCACTCCCCCAGTCAATCCCCACCCTGTTGTCCATGTCCATGGGTCATTCATACATGTTCGTCGACTAGTCCCTTCTCCTTCTTCCCACCATTATCTCCCTCCCTTCTCACCTCTGGCTGCTGTCAATCTGTTCCTTGTTTCCATGTCCCTGGCTCTATTTTTCTCATTTGTTTCTTTAAGCTTGTAAACCTCTATGCATTTGCCCATTCCATTCCCTTTTCCCTGAATGGCTTTCTGCCCCTTGTTCACCTAGTGAGCTCAAACTTAAAGAGTAACTAAAGTGCCTCTGTTAGCACATTCTCTGGACCACTCAAGCCTTAATTTAATGTCTTTAATACTCAACTATGTGACCCTGAATGTTTTAAAATTAGGTATTGTTTATAAGAAACTTCTCAGATTTATACTTCCATTCATGAATTTCTATTTTAATTGTCTTTATTTTGCTGTTTAACTCATTGATAGTGGCTTTATTTCAGTTTGGTAACTTTTTAATTTCTGAAAGAATATCTGGCTGTGTTTCAAATATGCTTATTATTTTTATCATGGTATCTTATCGCTTTCAACTGGCATCTGTAAATAACTCAAAATGCATCAATTTTATAGCTTAGGGGGTCTAATTCTGCTTTGCTGTTACTGTCCGACACTAATTCTTGGTTACTGATTTTTGGGTTGGATTGTGGGTTTATCTTCAATGAGGCACTCTCTGTGGGAAACCTGTGCTGCCTCCTTGAGAGAAGGTACTTCCAAGTGCTTATGCTTACTTCTGTCTAATTTTGGAGTGATTTATTGGCCTGGGATCAATTTTGGTATTATTTTTTCAGCTTGGGGGTTGCTGAACAATATATATAATATAGCCTTCACTCAAAACCTGTAAGAAATTATGTCTAGGGTTTTTAATAATTTGAGATTATTAGTTATATCTTATCTGAAATCTAAGATTAAGAGACAAGTGTCCTTTTCATCTTTCTAGGCCAGCAAACTCAATTTTATTTGGTCCAAATTTTACCAAGTTTATAGTCCCTCAAAGATCCTGAATGTCTAAAGATCTCATTCTCAGTAACCGCACAAGGCCAAAGTTTCATTTTCTTTCTCTAGACATTAAAATCTAAGCTTTTAAATTGTAGAAATTAAGAATCCCCATTCAAATTCAACCTCCCTCCAACTGCAAACTCAGTTTAACACTCCTGTTTTCTTTTGTAGCTCTATTCCCATTTTAGACTGTACAGACACTGCTTCCCTTCCTATGGGCTCATCAAAATAATTTTTAATATTGTACTTTCCAATATTTTTTTCTATTGTAAAGCTTTTGCCCCAAATTCATGAGCTTCTGCATTGTCTGAACTTGAAGTTATGAATGTTGGTTTCAGTGAGGAAGAGTTTTAATACCACCATGTATGTGAAAACTTTTACAGCAAAAATCAGTCTTCTGGGCGTTCCATTTGAAGAAGGAGTGAAACAGCTAAATGGACAATTGCAATTAAATGTGGCAAGTGCTCTGAGGATGCTTTGAGAGCAGAGTCTGTCAAATGCAGGGAGGGAAAATGGCTTTTAGTGAAGTCTTCATGGGGGAGTTAAATTTTCAGCCAAGAAAATGAAGAGAAAAAATACTTTAGACCAAGATAAATGAAAATGGTCAAAGAAATACAAGTAATTATTTGGGACTGAAACACAAACCTGGAAAAGTAATTAAATATAAAGCTGAAGAGGGTAGTTAAAGCTAAGATCATGAAAGATTTCTGCTATGCTGAAGAATTTAAATTGCAAGATTTCAATCACAGTAATGATACCAGCAGATGTGCATTGTAAAAAGTGCATCATAACTTTGTGAAATCCAGTCAGTATGAAGGTAGATTGAGAAGGAAGGAATTCAGAGGCCATTGAGGTAAAACAGCCATAAAATGATGGAGGCCTGAACTAAAGCTTTGGGAATGGGAATGGATGAGGATGGACATACTTAAGCAATAACCAGGAGAGTTGTAAGCAACTGTAAGACTTACAACTGTATAAAGAAAGAAAACTGGAATCACTCTCAGGTATCTTGTTTGAGCACCTGAGTGTTTATATTAATCACTAAGACAGAAACTGCAGTAGGCATATATTTGGCACAAAGAAAATATACCCATCTTTAGAAAAGTAAGATGTAAAATGTATAT
Organism: Trachops cirrhosus; assembly: GCA_028533065.1. Classification (NCBI taxonomy): domain Eukaryota; kingdom Metazoa; phylum Chordata; class Mammalia; order Chiroptera; family Phyllostomidae; genus Trachops; species Trachops cirrhosus. The sequence goes on from CM052538.1 coordinate 108,948,362, forward strand.
GAAACATTTAGATAAAGACACACTCTTCCTCAACATACACACATGAAAATACATGCTTTTTTTTCACTTAGACACACGAATTCAGAATTTTGTCATTTGAATGCCAAGATGGGGACTTCCATTTTACTTGGTACCCCGAGAAAAGTCATCCTTTAACCAGGGTTATTTCCCTGCTTCTAAGTTCAAAAGATAATTGGAAGATGTCTAAGCAAATGTTAAGAGACAGAAGCACTTTCCATAGCCCCATGACCAGAAATTTTGATTTCACTACGTTTAAGGGTAGGCCAGGAGTCTGCACTTTTAACAGGTGTCTCAGCTGATTATGAAGCAGTCACTCCCCTGAACACCCACTGAAAAGCACTGCCTAGAACTCCCCTTTTCCTTAAATTAAACCTATAACTTCAATTCCTTGGTATACCCCATGAATATTAATCAATGTTGTAATAGAAGTAGAAAGCCCACACCTTTCCAGGTGCTGAAGTCGCCACCATGTGATCTTCTGACAGGAATTGCACACAGAAACTGTGTTACAGGATTTGACTAAACAGTGAGTAAGCAGCCAAAGCCAATGTGAGCCTCATACATCAGGCTTCATACAACCTATGAAACTGAGCCATATAAATAAACCAGTTTAAATCACTGGTGTTATATATTGACCTCTCAGAGTGCCCCAATAAAGCATCAACCACTAGTCATTTTCATGGTTACAGCCTGAATATGGGACAGGAAAATGTGTCAAATGTCAGTGAGAAGAAAAAAAAAATTTTCTCAGGTAGGAATAATAGATATAAAGACATTCACATACACAAAAACAAATCCAGAGACAGACCTAACACCTTTTACAAAAAAATAACTCAAAATGCATAATAGATGTAAAGGTAAAGTGCCAAAGCAACAAAACTCCTAGAAAATGACATAGGAAAAAATACAGATGACCTTGAGTTTGGTGATGAGTTCTTAGACAAAACATCAAAAGGATGATTCATAAAAGAAAACAATTGGTAAGTTCAGCTTTACTAAACTTAAAATCTTCTGCTTTGTGAAAGACACTATTAAGAGGGTAAAAAGAGAACCCATAAAGAAAATATTTGCACACCATCTGTCTGAGAAAGTTCTGGTAACCAAAATATGCAAAGAATTCTTAAAACGCAACAATAAGAAAATATAACCTGATTTTTAAAAAATGGACAAAGAACCTGAAGAGACATCTCACCAAAGAAACATACAATTTAAAAGTTTTTAACATCTTATTATTCTTTTAATATCTTATTATTTTGGTTAAGTAATAAGTATTTGGAATTATGTTCTACAAATCTATAAAGTTTGGAGTTGAAGGAATTGGTGAAATGTTAACAATTATGAGGCAGGAAATAGGAAAGTTGTCTATATTTTAGTAGAAACTCCATTATAGGACAAAAGCAGATACACTGACCACATTCATCTCAATACTTTCTCTGTTTTTTTTTTCTTAACACATCATATGACCTAACATTACAATTATTGTGCTCTCTGAGGAGAACCCAATACATACTCTTCCTCACCTCATTTTTGAAAAAACAACATTGAGACTTAAGGCAGAAAAAAAGTAGAAAGTATCAAAATAGCACCTTTATTCATAAGAATATTGGGTTTGAGGATTCTAATATGATAATTTTATGGTCAAATATGTAGAGCTTTCTGTAATTTGGTCTCTGACCCTGTTGGAGTGACTAGCCCATTTTGCAGTTTAAATTCTCACTCTGTCTTATCAGTCTGAAGAACTACATTCCCTCCATTGTCTGTTTCACCACAAAACTATTTTACCAGTTGATTTTACCAACTCCAAGGGAAACCAAGGCATTAACCCTGCCTTGTGACCCCTTCTCCCCTGCTGACCATGTCTTATGACTCTATCTGTCAGCTGTATCCCATGACTCTACCTGCTGACCATGAATTAAGGGAAACCACCCATTGTTCTTGTCTCACAAATCCACTTGCAGACCACTGAGTCAGCTAACCATTGGAAGTCCAGTTATCCCTATCAATTAGAAAATGAGTGATGTGTTTATGCTCTTGTTTCTCTAGAAATCTTCCTCCTTTGATCATCAGCTCCTTGAAAACCCTTGCCTTATTTTTCCCACCTCAGAGCATGACTTCAATTAATGCCAAAGACTACATTCTCTGATTTGCAAATCATATCAGAATAAAACTCTCTTTAAAGACTCAGAAGAGTCCTGTGGAACTTTTGTTTGCAGGTTCAGTCATCTAACTTAGGTTAAAAAGCCAATAAGCTTTCTAAACCCAAATAAGGACAACTCAGCCACTCAGCCTAGTAGGTCACCCTCTCTTACAAAGGAAGAGCCTGTCTCATGAGAGGTAGCGTAGATCAATGCATCCCGTGGGAAGCCCATTCCTAATTTCAACAGAACATGCTCAGTTTAGTATCCCTTAATTTACCAATCTCACAATAATTCCAGTGCCCCATGGAGTAGTCCGAGTAAAGGGGCAGAGAGGAACTAGGATTGTTACATTAAGGAGGATCCCTTCCCAATGGAAAAATCATCAGGAATAGGGAAGATGCATTTACTCCACCTCAACAGTCATACTGTGAGATAAAAAGCATTATGTCTACGTGTGAATTCTGAACATATATGTTTTGATGCCTTTTACAAATTTGTGGATCCATAAAAATATTAAGTGTTCTTTCAAAATGTTAAAGATTACATGTGTTAATAGAATGATTTTAACATTTATGCTAATCATAATACATCAACAAGGGGCCAACCTGAAATACTGTATTGAGCCAGAATATGAAGCCAAATCTGGGTTTGGCAATGAAGCTGAAATTAATTAGTAAAATCTCCCAAAGGCACAAGAGGAAGAGTAATAGTATATGCATCCATTTGGCAATTCCTTATCTACTGTATTGGAGTGGGGCTACTGATTAGAGATTGAGAGATTAGAATTCAAATTCAGAGGAGAAACAGAAGAGTGTTGAAGATGGCGGCAAGGTAGGTGGGAGCAGAGCCCAGTTCTCCCTGTGCCCAGCTGGAACACCTAGCCAATCTTCTGAGGAACAGAGTGAACAGCCAATAGAATCCCAGTTTATATGAAGTTTGGAGGTCAAAAATTGTAGAGGAGTTTGAAAAACAGACTGTGAAGAGATTGCACTGGGATGGTAAGGTCCCTGGGATCTGCTCGGGGACCAAGACTGCTGCGGCTTGACCCAGCACCTGCCGCAGGATACAGGGAGGAGAGTTAGATTGCCAGTTCCCTCCCCTACCAGAGCAGGGAGGGGAGCTTGACACCAGCAGGGACCTGGATGCTGAAAATTTCTGGGGGGAATAGGGATGAAGTGGGCGACACACAGAGGTGGTACACATCCACTGGGACTATGGACACCAGTACCAGAGAAATTGGGGTGCCAGGTGACATCTGGAGAAAGCAGGAGTTGGGCTGTGTCAGATCCTGACTCAGATAGTCTCCTGACTGGTTGGAAAGGGGCTGTGTGAAAAGCCATGTGCTTGTTAAGAACAGTGGACAGCTGCTTTGTAAGGAACTCTCAAGCAGCAGTTGGCTCACCGTAGGGTGATTTCAGCTGTGCTTGCCCAGCGACTGAGTGGAATAGTGGAACCACTCTCCTCTGGGTGACTCACATTGCGCACTTGGAAGCTGAGTGGCTGAGTAGACCCGTGAGCCCGAGCTTGTCTCACGCTGCACACCCAGAAGGTGAGTGCCTGAGTGGAACAGGGCACCCAGGCCTCACTCGCACTGTGTACCCAGAGACTGAGTGGCTGATTTGAGCCTGGCAGCTCACAGAGGACCAGGGCTGGAGGCCAGGAAACTGAATATTGCAGCCCAGACCTGGTCCCCATCCTCTCAAAACCATAGGAAGGGAGAAAAGCAAAGCCCAGCCCCTCTCTTCCTCTGGCATCCAGGAAGACCAGCAGAACTCACTGAACAGGTTTAAAGTCAGTAGAAGACTTATTTTTTTTATTCCTATCTTTTTTTTTCCTTTTTCTCTTCCCCCAATTGAGACAATAAGACTTGCAGTTACAAAGCATCCAGAGACAGATCCAAACAGGAAACACAAGGCTAACAGCAAAAAATTAAGAAACTGAGACAAAGGTCACTTTGCTATCCCATAGAGCTGGCATTTTATTTTTATGTGTACTATTATTATTTTTTTCATTATTTTTACCACTTTTATTTTATTAGTATTTTTATTTCTTTTCCTTATGTTTAGTTTTCCTCATTTTATTTCTCTGTTTAATTGCATTGTTTGACTGGTTTTCCTTATTCTCTCTGAATTGTATTTTATTTTTCCTTCTTTTACTTCACTCATGTTCCAATAACACTCTACTCTTGATCAGGTACTTTCTATTCTGGTTATCCAAATCATATATTTCTTGTCATATTATTGTTGTTCCATTACTATTGTAAATAATTGTTGTTCTATACAATTGTACACAGAAACCCTCCCTGATCTTAACCCTCTTCACTTTAGTCCTGAGCATTATTATTGTTGTGGTTAACTCTATTCTTTCTCACACTGTGCCTACTTTCTATCCTTTACTCTCACTATATCTCACCAGCTAACCCTACACAAGCGCTCTGTTTTCTGGATTCAGCTCACAATCCTCCTCCCCTCTAACAATAGTCTTACCTCCCTTTCACCTTTTATAAAAAGTGGCTATTTGGGTGAAATATCATAGTTAACGTTATACTTATCCAAAGAATTTCCTATCTGTTCTCTACTTGCTGGTACTTTAAATCCCATAAAATACTCTCCCACTGTCTTAATCTATTTTGCCTACCCCCTGCCACATACAACTATAGGTGGGAGCTGCGAACATCAGTAACCTACTGGAGGAGAGAAACCACCAACAAAGGAACCACCAAAAGGTAAAAACCCAAGTACAACAAGACAATCCACACAAACAGAAGAAGGGGCAAACCTAGAGTGTCCAGACAAGGAGATCAAAGACACCACCGAACCCCACAGAATTCCTACTATAGAAGTTCACCCTACAAAGACAGCTAACAAAGTGAAACATCACGAAATGTGGAAACAAACAAAATGAGAGACCTAAAATTGGGAGACAAAAAAAGAACATGCAATCAAAAGGAATGGAAGACTCCCCACTAAAAAAGTTAAACAAAATGGAGGTAACCAAACTATCAGATTGATAGAATTCAAAATAATGGTTATAAAGATCCTCAAGGAACTCAGAGACAAGTACAAGGAACTGAGTGACAACTACAACAATATGAAAAAAGAAAAAGAAACTATAAACAAAAACCAGGAAGAAATGAAAAACAAAATCTTGGAAATAAAAAACACACTACAAGGCATTACAATCAGGCTGAATGAAGCAGAGGATTGAATCAGTGAGCTAGAGGACAAGGTAAAAAAAAACACCCAGAAAAATCAAGAAAAGGAAAAGACACTCAGAAAGAATGAACAGGTCATAAGGGAGCTGCAAGACAACATGAAATGAATCATATACATATAATAGGGATACCAGAAGGAGAAGAAGAAGAGCAAGGGATAGAAAACCTGTTTGAAAAAGTAATGATGGAAAATGTCCCTAATTTGATGAGAGAAAAGCTCACACAAATCCAGGAAACACAGAAAATCGCAATCAAGAGGAACACAAAGAGGCCTACTTCAAGACACATCATAATTAAAATGGCAAAATTCCAAGACAAAGAGAGAATCTTAAAGGCAGCAAGGGAGAAAAAGGAAGTAACATACATGGGAGCCCCATTAAGGTTAATAGCAGATTTCTCAATGGAAATGCTCCAAGCCAGAAGCAAATGGCAAGAAATATTCTAAGTAGAAAAAACCAAGGGACTACAATCAAGACTACTCTACCCAGCAAGGCTCTCAATTAAAATGGAAGGCCAAAAAAGGAGCTTCCTAGACAAAACCAGCCTAAAGGAATATACTACCACCAAACCAGCTCTACAAGAGATACTAAAGGGGCTACTTTAAGAAAAAGAGTGAGAGGGAGGGGAACAGGTATGAAAAAATGGCAATGAATAAGTACCTATCAATAATAACTATAAAAGTAAATGGATTAAATGCTCCAATCAAAAGACATAGAGTAGCTGATTGGATAAGAAAGCATGAACCACACATATGCTGCCTACAAGAGACCCACCTCAGGAGCAAAGACCTACACAGACTGAAAGTAGAAGGCTGGAAACAAATATTCCAAGCAAATGGACAGAAAAAAAAGATGGGGTAGCAATACTCATATCAGACAAAATAGACTTCCAAAAAGGGGCCATAAAAAGAGACCCAGAAGGTCACTTCATAATACTCAAGGGAAGAATCCATCAAAAAGATATAAACATTGTAAATATATATACAATGTTTATATATATGAGCACCCAAATACATAAAGAAAATTTTAGAGGACTTCAAGAAAGATATTGACAGGAACACAATTATAGTAGGGGATTTCAACACCCTACTATCAAAAATAGATAAATCTTTCAAAAAAATATCAACAAAGATATTGTGGCATTGAACAATGTCCTAGATCAAATGGTCTTAACTGATACACAAAGAATCTTTCATCCCAAAGAAGCTAAATACACATTCTTTTCAAATGTACATGGGACATTTTCAAAGATAGACCATGTGATAGGACACAAAACAAGCCTTAACAAATTCAAGGAAATTGAAATCATAGCAAGCATCTTCTCTGACCACAAGGGACTGAAACTAGAAACCACCTCAAGGAAAAAAACTCAAACACACTCAAATTCATGGACATTGAATAGCATGCTATTAAACAATGATTGGGTCAAGACTGAAATTAGGGAAGAAATCAAAAATTTTCTGGAAACAAATGAAAATGATAACACAACAATCCAAAATTTATGGGACACAGTGAAGGCAGTTCTGAGAGGGAAGTTCATAGCAATACAGACCTACCTAAAAAAAATAGAAACATTTCAAACAAACAACCTGACTCTACATCTACCAGAACTAGACGAACAACAACAAAGACAGCCCAGAGCAAGTACAAGGAAGGAAACAACCAAGATCAGAGCAGAATCAAACGACATAGAGACTAAAAGCACAATTATAAGGATAAATAAACCAGGAGCTGGTTCTTTGAAAAGATAAACAAAATCGACAAGCCTTTAAGCAGACTAATCAAGAAAAAAAGAGAGAAGACCCAAATAAACACAATCAGAAATGAAAGAGGAGACATTACAACTGATACCACAGAAATACAAAGGATAGTAAGAAATTACTATGAAGAACTATATGCCAAGAAATTTGAAAACCGAAGTGAAATGGACAAATTTCTAGAAAAATATAATCTTCCAAAACTCAATGAAGAAGAAGCAGAAAGCCTGAACAGACCAATAACAGCAGATGAAATTGAAGCAGTAATCAAAAAATCCCGACACACAAAAGCCCTGGACCAGAGGGTTTCACAAGACAATTCTACAAAAGCATGTAAGGAAGAGTTAACGCCTATTCTTCATAGACTATTCCAAAAATTCCAAGAAGATGGAAGACTCCCAAACTCTTTTTATGAAGCCAGCATCCTCCTAATCCCCAAACCAGATAAAGACACAACAAAGAAGAAACTTCAGGCTAATATGGCTAATGAACATAGAGGCAAAAATCCTCAACAAAATATTGGCAAACCACATTCAGCAATACATTAAAAAGATCATACAGCATGACCAAGTGGGATTCATCCCAGGGATGCAAGGATGGTTCAATATTTGCAAATCAATAAGTGTAATGCATCACATAAACAAAACGAAAGGCAAAAATCACATGATCATATCAATAGATGTGGAAAAAGCATTTGATAAGGTACAGCACCCATTTATGATAAAAACACTCAGCAAAGTAGGCATACAGGGAGCATTCCTCAATACAGTAAAGGCCATATATGAGAGACCTACAGTCAACATCATACTCAATGGGCAAAAACTAAAAACTTTCCCACTAAGATAAGGAACAAGACAAGGTTGCCCACTTTCACCACTTCTATTTAACATAGTATTGGAAGTCCTAGCCACAGCAATCAGACAAGAAAGGAAAATAAAAGACATCCAAATTGCAAAGGAGGAAAAAAAGTGTCACTGTTTGCAGATGACATGATAGTGTACATAGAAAATCCTATAGACTCGGACAAAAAACTGCTTGACCTAATAAATGAATTTGGCAAAACAGCAGAATACAAAGTCAATATTCATAAATCAAAGGCATTTTTGTATACCAATAATGAAATATCAGAAACAGAAATCAGGAAAAAAATCCCATTTACTATAGCAACAAAATACTTAGGAATAAACTTAACCAAGGAGGTAAAAGACCTATACTCAGAAAACTATACAACACTGAGGAAAGAAATTAAGGAAGACACAAACAAATGGCAAGATATACTGTGTTCATGGATCAGAACAATTAACATCATCAAAATGTCCATATTAACCATAAAAGCAATTTATAGATTCGGTGCAATACCTATTAAAGTACCAATGGTACATTTCACTGATATAGAACAAACACTTCAAAAATCTATTGGAACCATGAATGACCCTGAATAGCTGCAGCAATTTTGAGAAAGAAGAGTAAAGTGGGAGGGATCACAATACCTGATACTAAACTATATTACAAGGCCACTGTAATCAAAACAACCTTGTAGTGGCATAAGAAAAGACACATGGACCAGTGGAACAGAATAGAGAGCCCAAAAATAAACCCAAGACTCTATAATCAATTAATATTTGACAAAGTGGGCAGCAGCATAAAATAGAGCAAAAATCGCCTCTTCAACAAATGTCACTGGGAGAGAGTTGGACAGCTACATGCTAAAAAATGATACTTGACCACCAACTTACACCATACACAAAAATAAATTCAAGGTGGATAAAAGACAAATATAAGTTGTGACACTATAAAAGTCCTTCAGAAGAGCATAGGCAGGGAAATCTCAGATATTCCATGCAGCAACATTTTCATTGATATGTACCCTAGAGCAAGGGACATAAAGGAAAGAATAAACAAATGGGATCTCATCAAAATAAAAAGCTTCTGCATGGCTAAATAAAACAGTGTTAAAAGGAAAAGAGAACCGACCATATGGGAAAACATATTTGCCAATGGTACCTCAGACAATGTTTCAATCTCCAAAACATATAAAGAATTTACATAACTCCACTCTAAAAAGAAAACCAACCCAATTAAAAAATGAGCAAATGGCTTCAACAGACACTTCTCCAAGGTAGACATGCAGAGGATCCAGAGACATATGAAAAGATGCTCAGTATCACTAGCTATCAAAGAGATGCAAAATAAAACCACAATGAGATACCACTTCACACCAGTCAGAATGGCCATCATAAACAAAGCAACAAACAACAAGTGTTGGAGAGGTTGTGGAGAAAAGGGAACCCTAGTACACTGTTGGTGGGATTGCAGATTGGTACAACCACTATGGAAAACAGTATGGAATTTTCTCAGAAAACTAAAAATGGATCTGCCTTTTGACCCAGCAATTCCACTGCTGGGATTACATCCTAAGAATCCTGAAACACCAATCCAAAAGAACCTATGCACCCCAATGTTCACAGCAGCACAATTTACAATAGCCAAGTGCTGGAAATAACCTAGATGCCCATCAGTAAATGGATGGGTCAAAAAACTATGGTACATTTACTCAATGGAATTCTATGCAGCAGAAAGAAGGAGCTCCTACCCTTTGTGACAGCATGGATGGAACTGGGGAACACTATGCTAAGTGAAATAAGCAAGGTAGTGAAAGACAAATACCATATGATCTTGCCTTTAACTGGAATTTAATCAACAAAACAAACATCAAGCAAAATATAACCAAAGACATTGAAATTGGGAACAAGCTGACAATAACCAGAAGGCAGAGGGAGGGGATAATAAGGGGAAGAAAGCATGAAGGGTTTACAGGAAAAAATATAAAGGACACATGGACAATAACAAGGGCGGGTGGAAACAGGGGAGGGAGGTGAGGAAGTCTGGGGTGGTGTGTAGAGGTGAGGGGAAAATGCAGAAAACTGTACTTGAACAACAATAAAAATCAAAAGTATTTTAAAAAAATTTTTAAATAGAGGAGAAATAGAAATTCTCTGACCTCCAAACTTGCCCACCCCCCCACTTGAAGAATGTTTTTGATATACATGGCTTACTGCGTACATACTCCCTGTAATATAACTTGGAGTAATTTTTGAGGTTTACTGACAAATGCAAAAATCTTTTGACTTTACATTGGTTGTTTTATAGATCACACCTTTTCATGAATGTGGATATTTTCTTCTATTTCTTTTTCACATTGTCTCCATTTACTTTGGTAGTGCTGGTGCAATTTACTAACTGGTACTTTTTTTTTGTATTTTCCACTAAATTAAGTTTGTGTTCAAATAAAAAAGAGAATTCAAATTCATAATTCACCAGGTAAGAGAAGCCTAACCAAGATATTAAATTCTATATTTTATATTTATTAGACCAAAAATATTAAAATCAGGGAGAAAAGTGGGTTTCAATTTTATTCAAATGAGAACAGCCTACAGCTGTTAATTGAGATAGCATTTCAGCTTAGCATTAGAAAGACTTGGCTAAAGGCAAAAAGTCAAGGGGGCCAAGAGATATCTGAGGATGAACAGCTATGCCTTTTGAGTGGAGTGTAGAGAGGGTGAATTGGGAAGAGGAAGTAGGTAACAACCAGAACAGGACTAGAACAACAGCTTGAAAGCATGTGCTAGACTTCAAATACCAGGCTGAGAATTTTGTATTAGTTCAGTGCATAATACAGAGCCACAGTAGGATTTTGAGGTAAAAGATCCATGATCTGTACTTCATTTTGTAAGGTGAAGCACATACTCACAATACCCCTAAGAAGTAGGCACTATTACCATCCCCTTAAAGAAAAGAAAATTCAGGTCAAGAGAGACTGGTCAAACATCTTGAAAGGAGCACACCTGGGACGAGAACCACTTTAACCACTTTTGCCTGCCCCAAAACCCATGCTACTAAGGATGATGTCCTTGCTCCTTCTCTTTAGGTTGCATCAGCCTCTCTTTCTCATTTCCTTTCCTTTCATTTTCTTTCTTTCTTCCTTTCTTTCTTTTCTCCCCACCTTCTTTCTTTGCCTTCCTTCCTTCCTTTCCTTCCTTCTCTCTCTCTCTGTCTCTCTCTCTCTCTCTCCTTTTTTTAGAGAAGAGGCAGTGATAACCCATAGCCAACTCATAGAGTGCCTTAAATTACTGATTATGAAACCTGGCTGCACATATGAATCACCCTGAAATCTTTAGAAAAACTTCTCACACTTAGGCCTTACTCCAGATCAATTAGCATAAATTTCTGAGGGTAGATCCTATGCACTGGTTTATTTAAAATTCCTTCCAGGTAATTGTCATGTATAGCTACTCAAGGATCTGCCTTAAGTCCTTTTTACATAGGCTGCTGTTAAGTCCAGTTTCCCTTATTCTATACCTAAGTAGTTGATTGAAGAGTCACTACAGGACCTTACATGTGTCAGAATTAAACTTCATCTTATAGGATTCCAGCCTGTCAAAACCTTTGTAAAACCTGATTCTGTCACCCAGCAGTTTTTAAACCTCTGAGTTTCATGTCATTTTAAAAATGTCATGAGAATTCCTATGATATTTCCTCCTGCGTCTTAAAGAAAGTCAATGAACGAGAACCTTCAAGCATATCGGCTTGATCACCTTAGACACAGGAATCCAAATACATTTACATAATTATGCTTGCCTCTGGTTCACTTCCTTACTTTGTTTATAGGAATGTCATTAATGACCTTTTAAAAAACTTGGTAAAATACAAATGTACTATTTGTAGCACATTTTTCTGCTCTACCAGTTAATAGTCTCTGACAAGAAGAATTATGTGTTTCTGCCATGGCTTATTCTTACTTATGGCTTATTCTTGCTCTTATTTCCTAAAAATCCTCCTGCATACTAATCACCATTTCAGAGGCTCCCAGGGAATTCAACCAACAGCACATAGGGTTCAGTCTGGGTCTAAAACTCACAGAGAAGGATAATGGGAACACATGAGCCACTGAGATGAGTAAAAAGCAGAGTAATAAGATGGCAGTGTACACACATCATGGAATGACCATATTTGAATGAGCTTGGCAGAAGAACTTTTGCATTGATAGGGCACTGGAGACATAGGGAATAAGAAACATCAAGAGTGGAGTGTTGCCCTGGCTAGCATGGCTCAGTTGTTTGGGCATCATCAGCAAAGCAAAGGGTTGCCATTTTGATCCCCAGGCAGGGCACATGCATGTGTTGCGGTCTCTGGTCAGGCACATACAAGAGGCAACTGATCAATGTTTCTCTCCCTCTCTTTTTCCCTCCCTCCCTCTCTCTCTAAAAATAAATTAAATAAAATATTTCAAAAAAGAGAGTGGAGTGTCATAGTGGCCAGAAGAGGAAACAATTCAAGAAGACAGGTGTTAGCAGTACCAAATGATGTTACAAGGGTGGGGCAGGATGACAACTAACAAAGGCATCACTGCTTCCACGTCTACACTTGGGAAGTGTTTAGGACATCCCTTTGGTGTCAACCTGTGGAAAGGAAGAGAAGGAAATAGGACTGGGGCAGAGAGAAAAGTTGCTGCAATTGTGACATAGTCTCAAGGGAAGCCTTCCTGCCCCTGCAAGAAGTTCTGAAGATGGAATGATGAAGGTGGGTGAGACAGCCAGGCTGTTATGCTCCAGTGTTGATCGTCCCTATGCCAGTGCCCTCCCCCAGGAAGGGAGCAATTGTCTGGCTACCAACAATTCTCCATGGACCATCCTTGGTGACCTTTAAAACATGAAACTTAGATCATGTCACCTCTCTCCCAAAGCTCTCCAAAGGCTACTCAGGCTGACTGATGCTGGCATCTCTGACTTGACCACTCCTTCCACTCTCCTGCTGTTCCCTCTGTTGTAGTTTTCAGGCTACTTCTTTAACATGCCAGCTGAACTCTCATCTCAAGGCCTTTTTACATGCTGTATCCTCTACTTTCCTTAATTTTTTCAGAATTTTTAATTGAATTTATGGAATGACACTGGGTCTTCACACTAGCTTAACTTTATGCATGTCACTGCCTCCGAAAGTCCACTCCAAACCACTTTAAAATAAATCTACCCCTGCCATTCTCTGTTCCCTGACGCAAATTGAGTTTTCCTCATAGCAGTTATTTCTTGACTTGAAGTCATATTGTTATATAATATGAACATCTAAAAGTAATGACTTTATATTATACATAAAAAGGTGAACCTTTGCTCCATAAGTTAAGCTAAATCCTCAATTTAACATGCGATGTATCTCATACTCTGGTATAGCAATTATATTTGTGAAAGACTTAGCTTTAAAGTGATAAGAATTGGATAAGAGACCCAGGTCTCATATCCTGAGATAAACCAGGAAAAAAAAAAGAAACATTTTGCTTCCTCTCAAGGAAAAGCAATTAACTTTTCATCAAATCTAAACAGTATCCTGTCAGAATTATTGATTGCCTTGTAAAGAAAAAACTTAATTACTAATAGCACCTGATCATTGTAATCTGGGAAGAACCAACTTGTTTTGGTCTTATTGTATTTTGCTTTATTATTCAAAATAAATTATCTTTTTTTTCTTTTTAAAAAATGTGTTTATTGCCCTGGCAAGGTGGCTTAGTTGGTTAGAACATCATCCCATATACCGAAAGGTTGCAGGTTCAATCCCTGGTTAGGGAACATACCTGAGTTAGGGGTTCTGTCTTTGGTGGGGACACATGCGGGAGGCAACAATTAATGTTTCTCTCTCTCTCTCTTCCTTCCTAATTCTCTAGAAAATCAATAACTATATAAATATATCCTCAGCTGAGGATTAAAAAATAAAAATACATTTATTTACTACTTATCCCCGCCCACACAAAACATGAGCTCCATTATAGGAGGGACTTTGTCTTATTCATTGCTAGTCCTGTTCACTCAGTATTAGAAAAAGTATGATATATAGAAGGCATTAAATAAAAACTTTTCAAATATATGTTGAATTTGTTCCCTAAGAACTTTGAGAAACAAGTTTTAGGAGAATGGTAGAAATAAAAACAAAAAGGCAGAAACAATAGCAATAATTGCATGAACAAGTGATGAAAATGTATAGTCAGATAACCTAGTCAAGAAGGTATCTATCATTTAAGGGAAGAAAACAGAGCCCTAGTATGACAGAAAAGTAAGGAAATTTTCTCTAATATTAGGGAAGAGAAGGGATATTTGGGAGTATCTGTACTGAGAAGTTACTAAATAAATAGTAAGGAATGAAGAGTCAAATAAGGGAGATATTATATTGTCCAGGCCTCTTTGTTACAGACACTCAAATTGAAGTAGATTAGACAAAAAGAAGTGAATACTTTGACTCAAATAATCAAATTTAAGGGAAAAGTATGGTAGTGACCTTGAAAAGCTAAAACTAATAACAGGGATGTTCTAAATAATCACATATTTTTGCTTTCTCTTTCTAAATTTATTTCTGCTTTCTGACAGTTTCATTGTCTTCTGCAGGCCGGCTTTCATCACATGCGCATATGTACTAATGGTGTCTAAACTGATATTCTTGCAGCTTTTTAACAAGTGGAAAGGATCTATTCTCCAGAACATAATGGAAAAAAGAGAAGGATCCCTTCACATGGGAGAAATTATCAGGAATAAAAAAGAAGCATTTACTCCATCTCAACAGTCATACTGTGGATAAATAGCATTATGTTTATATGTAAATTCTAAACAGATATGTTTTGAGCTTTTATATAAATTGAACCTCATTGGGTTACATGCTCACTCACAGGTCAATCACTGTGAAGAAAAAGGAGATAAATTAAGGATAAGAATCTATTGGTTTAAAGGCTTCCAGCCAAGATGGAGGCATAGGAAGAAATGCTTAGCTTCCTTGTACAAGCAAAAGAAGGATAACAACCAATTAAAAACAAAGAACAAACAGAACTGCCAGGAAAATCATTTGCATGGAAGTCCAGCAACCAAGGAGTTAAAGAAATATCCATCCAGCCTGGTAGACAGCCGGGTGAGAGAACGTACGGCAAGGCAAGGCAAGGCATTGGATGATGGGGTGATCCCACATTAGCAGGCAGCTAAGCCAGGAGGAACAATAACAGAGTGTGACAAACCACAAAACCCAGTGTTCCAGCTCAGGGAACTAAAAACTCAAAATCACTGGCTGTAAGAAATCTGTGGGGGTTGTGATAGAAGGAGAAACTCCCAGACTCACAGGAAAGTTTGCTGGAGAGACCCACAGGGTCCTAAAATGTACAGAAACCCATCCACCTGCAAAACTGCACCTGAAAGAGCACAATCTGCTTGTGGAAAGTGAGGGAAGTGACAGAAAGTGGGATGAGAACAGAGCAAGTGGTATTGTTCCCTCTCTGATCCCTCCTCCACAGTAAGCACCATAGCACAGAGGGTTGCCCTGCCCTGACAAATACCTAAGGCTCCACCCTTTACCATGTAACAGGTGTGCCAAGACAAAGAAATATGACCCAAATGAAAGAACAGATCAAAACTCCAGAAAAAGAGCTAAGTGACAAGGAGATAGACAACCTATTTCTGATGCCTAGTTCAAAACACTGGTAATCAGGATGCTCACAGAATTGATTGAGCTCAGCCACAAAATGAAGGAAGAAATGAATGCTACACAACGTGAAATAAAGGAAAATATACAGGGAACCAACAGTGAAGAGAAAGAAATCAGGACTCAAATCAACAATTTGGAACAAAAGGAAGAAATAAACAGCCAACTTGAACAGAATGAAGAAATAAGAATTCAAAAAAATGAGGAGAGGCTTAGGAACCTCTGGGACAACTTTAAGTGTTCCAAAATCCAAATCATGGGGGTACCAGAAGGAGAAGAGGAAGTGTAAGAAATTGAAAATTTATTTGAACAAATAATGAAGGAAAACTTCCCCAATTTGGCAAAGGAAAGAGACTTCCAGGAAATCCAGGAAGCCCAGAGAGTCCCAAAGAAATTGGACCCAAGGTGGAACACACCAAGACACATCATAATTAAGTTACCCAAGATTAAAGATAAGGAGAGAATCTTAAAAGCAACAAGAGTAATGGAGAGAGTTACCTACAAAGGAGTTCCCATAAGACTATCAGCTGATTTCTCAAAAGAAACCTTAAGGGAAAGAAGTATTCCAAATCATGAAAGGCAAAGAGCTACATCCAAGATTATTCTATCCAGCAAAGTTTTCATTTAGAATGGAAGAGCAGATAAAGTGCTTCCCAGATAAGGACAAGTTAAAGAAGTTCATCATCACTAAGCCCTTATTATATGAAATGTTAAAGGGACTTATCTAAGAAATAGAAGATCAAAAACTATGAACAGTAGAATGATAACAAACTCAAAACTATCAGCAACGAAACCTAAAAAACAAAACAAAAACTAAGCAAACAACTAGAACAGGAACAGAATCACAGAAATGGAGATCACATGGAAGGTTATCAGTTGGGTGGGGGAGGGGGAGAATGGGGAAAAAGGTACAGGGAATAAGAAGCATAATAGATAGGCACAAAATAGGCAGGGGGAGGTTAAGAATAGTATGGGAAATGGAGAATACAAAGAACTTGCATGTACAGCCCATGGACATGAACTAAGGGAGAGGAGTAGGCTGGAGGGAGAGGGGGTGCAGGGTGGAGGGGGATAAACAGGAGGAAAAAAATTGAGACAACTGCAATAGCATAATCAATAAAATATACTTAAAATTGTAAGAATCTATTGAAACCAAAGGTCAAAGAAAAGCAAAAGTAGCTCATCTAAAGAAGAAAGGCAGACAAAACAACTAAGGTTTGTTACAGGGATATGCTATGATTAATATTGTTGTTTTACACATGTGTTTTGATAATTCAAAAACAAATTTTAGGAAGGACAAAAAAGATATTCCTTCTATATAGATCTTTCAAAATGCTTTCTTTTTATTGTATTTTTCCATTACCATTTATCCCCCTTATACCTCCCCCACCCCAGCAATCACAACACTGTTGTCTATGTTCATGAGTTCTTTTTCCTTTTTGCTTAAATCTTCCTCATCTCAACCCCTTCAGTTTTCATCCTACTCCCATCTATGAGTCTGTCCCCACTTTCCTTGTTAGTTCAGTTTGTACATTAGATTCCACAGATGAGTGAAATCACATGGTATTTGCCTTTCTCTGATTGGCTTATTTCACTTAGCATAATGTTTTCCAGGTCAATCCATAATGTTGCAAAGGGTAAAATTTTCTCCTTTTTGTGGCTAAGTAGTATTCCCTTGTGTAAATGTCCCATAGTTGACTCATTCACTCATCTACTGATGAACACTTGGGCTGCTTCATATATTGGGAATTCTAAACAATGCTGCAATGGACATAGGGGCACTTAACGTTCTTTTGAATTAGTGCTTAGAGTTCCTTCAGATATATTTCCAGAAGTGGGATCACTGGATCAAAAGGCAGATCCATTTTTAATTTTTTGAGGTTTCTTCATACTATTTTCAAAGTGACTGCACCAGTTTGCATTCTCACCAACAGTGCTAAAGTGTTCCTGAGAGTCCAAGATGGCGGCGTGATAGGACGCAGCAGATTCTACTAGTCATTCTAGATAGGAACAGAGCAAAGAGCCAACATTATCACTACATAAATGAAAATAGGAGATCGCAAATTGTAGCGGACATTGAAAAACCCAACGGTAAGGAGACTACGTGGATCAGCGCAGGGACCAGGGAGGTTGCAGCTCCAGGCCCGGTGTGCCAGGGTCGGCCACTGGGATCCCGGGAGAAAGCTGAGTCATCTGCTCCCTCTCTGGCCAAACAAGGACTGAGCAGCACTGGGGGAGGCCACTTTACCAGAGGGCACAGAGAGAGGAGTGAGAGAGGAGTGAGGACGAAGGGGCAACCACACAGGGTCTGTAAGCACCCACGCAAAGCCCTGGTGAAAGTGTGCAACCCACCTGGTGCATCCAAAGGCACCCGCTTCTACGCCCACGCCCCCAACGCAGAGAGAGCATGGTTTGGTGAAAGTCTCGGAAACCACAGAATTGAAAAAGGAAAAGACGCGGGCGCTCCGCGGAACCTGTGAGGCCCAGGCCCTGAAGGTAGGAGAAGTGGGCGCCCCTCGGGACCCAGAGTGTGCGCACCCGTGAACCTGGAAAAGGCGCGGGTGCTCTGCGGGACATCGGAACACACGGCGGTGAATCCCTAAGGACGCACATAGCTGCTCCCAGTCCCCACACACAGATCCCTTCTGGGAAGCACCACACGGGCTTGGGGGAGAACGTGCACCTACACTATGAACAGTACGCCAGAGGCTGACTGAGTCCTGAACGGGAACAGAGAAAAACTGTCTCCAGTCACCCCTCACTGTGCTGAAGCCAGCTAGAAAACCAGTTTGGCCAGTCTGAAACCAACAACAGGTGTTTTTTGTTTTGTTTTGTTTTGTTTTGTTTGTTTTTTGTGTGTTTGTTTGTTTTGTTTTTGTTTTCTTTTAATTATTTTAAAGTAACCTTTCATCTTTTAATTCCTATTATTTTTTGATATATCAATTCTTTATGCTTCTCTTTCTGTCACCCTGGTCTTGACCCTGCTCCCTTCCTTTCCAAATTTATCTCTTCTTCCTTCCATCGTCTGCTTGGTTCCTTCCTTTTTATTTT
>CM052538.1:108967546-109020260 GCA_028533065.1 Trachops cirrhosus
CTGGGTCTATATCCTAAGAATCCTGAAACACCAATCCAAAAGAACCTATGCACCCCAATGTTCATAGCAGCACAATTTACAGTAGCTAAGTGCTGGAAATAACCTAGATGCCCATCAGTAAATGGATGGGTCAAAAAACTATGGTACATTTACACAATGGAATTCTATGCAGCTGAAAGAAAGAAGGAACTCACACCCTTTGCAACAGCATGGATGGAGTTGGAAAGCATTATGCTAAGAGAAATAAGCCAGGCAGTGAAAGACAAATACCATATGATCTTGCCTTTAATAGGAACCTAAACAACAAAAGAAAGAACCAAGTAAAATACAACAAAAGACACTGAAATATAGGACAAGTTATCGGTGACCAGAGGGGAGAGGGGAGGGAATTTCATGGGAGAAGGGAAGGGTTTACAGGAACAAATATAGGGGACACATGGACAAAACTAGGGGTGTTGGAAAGGGGAGGGAGGAGGGGAGGAATGGGTGGGTGGGCTGGAATGGGAATAAAGGATAGAAACTGTACTGAATAAACTAAAATAAAAAAATTTAAAATAAATAAATAAATAAAGTGTTCCCCTTTCTCCACATCACCAACAGCACTTGTTGTTCATTGATTTATTGATGATAGCCATTCTAACAGGTGTGAGATGATATCTCATTGTAGTCTTTATCTCCATTTCTCTGATGATTAGTGATGTTGAAGATGTTTTCATATGTCCATGTGTATGTCCTGTACATGGCTTGTACAAAGAGGCCATCTGTATGTCCTCTTTGTAGAAGTGCCTATTTAGATTCTTTGCCCATTTTTTAATTGTGTTGTTTGTTTTTTTGGTGTTGATTTTGTAAGTTCTTTATAAATTTTGGATATTAACTCCTTATTAGATGTATTGGCCAATATGTTCTCCCATTCTGTGGGTCAGCTTTTTATTTTGTTGACAATTTCCTTTGCTGTGTAAAAACTTTTAAGCTTGATTTAGTCCCATTTATTTACTTGTTATTTCCCTTGCCTAGGGAGATATATCTGATAAAATATTGCTCCAAAGAATGTCCGAGATTTTGCTGCTTCTGTTTTTATCTATGATTTTTATGGTTTTAGAACTACCTTTTAAGTCTTTGATTCATTTCTTATTGTTGTTCAAGTACAGTTGTCTCCATTTTCACCCCACCTTGGCCCTTCGATTCACTCATCCCCACCTCCCACCCTGAAACCTACCCCTTTTGGCTTTGCCCATGTGTCCTTTATACATACATGTTCCTTGATGGACCATCCCCTATTTTCCTCCATTATCCCTCTCCCCTACCCCCTCTGGATACCGTCAGTTTGTTCTTTAATTCAGGGTTTCTGTTTATGTTTTTCTTGTTTGTGTGTTTTGTTGATTAGGTATAAGTGGAACTTATATGTGAGATCATATGGTATTTGTCAATTTATTCTTGTGTGTGGTATAAGAAAGTGGTCTAGTTTCTTTTTTTTGCACATATCTGACCAATCTGTCCAATCTTTCCAATGCCATTTATTGAATAAACTATCTTTAGCCCATTGTATGTATTTGCTTCCTCTGTTGAAAATTAGTTGACTATAAAGGTGTGGGTTTATTTCTGCTCTCGATTCTGTTCCATTGATCTATGCATGTGTTTTTATGCCAGTACCAGGCTGTTTTGATTACTATGGCCTTCTAGTATAGTTCAATATTAGGCAGTGTGATTCCCCCAACTTTGTTCTTCTTTCTCAGGATTGCTGTTGCTATGTGGGGCCTTTTGTGGTTCCATATAAATTGTTGAAGTATTTGTTCTAGTTCTGTGAAATATGTCATTGGAATCTTGATAAGAATTTCATTGAATCTATAGTTTCCTTTGGGAAGTATGGACATTTTAACAATGGTAATTCTTCCTTCCCATGAGTATGGTATATGCTTCCATGTATTTGTATCTTCTTCTATTTTTTCTTCAGTGTCTAAAATTTTCCAAGTACAGGTCTTTTATATCCTTGGTTAGGTTTACTCCTAGGTATTTTATTATTTTTGTAGCAATTGTGAATGGGATTGTTTTCTTAATTTCCCTCTCTATTAGTTCATTATTGTCTTATAAAAATGCAAGTGGTTCCTGGATATTAATTTTGTATCCTGCACTTTGCTGAATTCAATCATTAATGCTAATAGTTTTTTGGTGAAATATTTGAGGTTTTCAATGTACAATACCATGTCATCTGCAAATAATGACAGTTTTACTTCTCCCTTTGCAATCTGGATGCTTTTTGTTTCTTCTTCTTGTCTGGTTGTTGTAGTTAGGACTTCCAGTACTGTGTTGAGTAAGAGAGGTGAAAGTGTATATCCCTGTCTTTTTCCTGATCCTAAGGGGAACAATTGTAATTTTTGCCTGTTAAGTATGATTCTGGCAGTGGATTTGTCATATATGATCTTTATTATGTTTACATATGTTCCTTCTATTCCCACATTGCTGAGAGTTTTTATCATAAATTTGTGCTGGATTTTACCAAATGCTTTTTGTGCATCTATTGATATATGTTCATGTGGCTTTTATTCTTCATTTTATTTATGTGGTGAATCACATTTATTGTTTTACAAATGTTATACCAACCTTGCATTCCTGGAATAAATCCCACTTGGTCATGGTGTATGATCCTTTTGATACGCTGCTGTATTCAGTTTGCTAATATTTTGTTGAGGATTTTAGCATCTCTGTTCATCAGGGTTATTGGCCTATAATTTTCTTTCTTTGTAGTGTCTTTATCTGATTTTGGAATTACGATAATGCTGACTCAAAAAATGAGTTTGGGAGCCTTCCTCCCTCTTTAATTTTTATGAAATAGTTTGAGAAGGAGAAGTGTTAGTTCTTGGAATGTTTGGTAAAATCCACCTATGAAGTCATCTAGTCCGGGGCTTTTGTTTGTTGAGGGGTTTGTTTGTTTGTTTGTTTTTTATTACTGCTTCAATTTCACTAGGTATAATCTGTCTATCAGATCTCTGACTTTTCCTGATTTACTTTTGGAAGATTGTATGTTTCTAAGAATTTATCCATTTCATCCAGGCTGTCCAATTTGTTGACATATACTTTTTCATAATATTTTCTTACAATTCTTTGTATGTCTTTGGTGTCAGTTATTATTTCACCTCTTTCATTTCTGTTTTTATTTTTTAATCCTTTCTCTTTTTTATGTGATGAGTCTGGTTAAACATTTGTTATCTTTAAAAAAACAGCTCTTGGATTCATTGATCTTTATAATTTTTTAGACTCTATTTCATTTATTTCTGCTCTGATCTTGATTATTTCCTTCCTTCTACTCACTTTGGATGTGGCTTGTTGTTCTTCTTCAAGATCCTTTAAGTGTGAAATTAGATTGTTTGTTTGAGCTTTTTCTTGTTTTTTTTCAGATAAGCCTGTAATGCTATGAATTTCCCTCTTAGGATTGCTTTATCAGTGTCCCACAGATTTTCAATTGTTGTGTCTTCATTTTCATTTGTTTCAAGGTATCTTTTGATTTCTTCCTTTGATCTCATTGTTAACCCATTCATTGCTTAATAATACATTATTTAGTTTCCATATCTTTGCATATTTTCAGTGTTCTTCTTGTGATTGATTTCTAGCTTCATAGCATTGTGGTCAGAGAAGATGCTTGATATGATATCAATCTCCTTAATCTTATTGAATCTTGTTTTGTGTCCTAACATGTGGTTTATCCTAGAAAACACCCCATGTGCACTTGAAAAGTACCTATATTCTGCTGCTTTGTGATGAAATTCTCTGAAAATATCATTTAAATCCATTTGCTCTAGTGTGTCATTTAAGGCCTGTGTCTCCTTGTTGATTCTCTGCCTGGAAGATCTACCCATTGAAGTTAGTGGGGTGTTAAAATCCTTGACTATATCTCTATTTCTGTCAGTCTCTCCCTTTATGTCCATCAAGATTTGCTTCACATATTTAGTTGCTCCTATGTTGGGTGCTAGGGTTATATCCTCTTGTGGATTGTTCCCTTTATCTTTTCCCTGTTGTCCTTTTTTGTTTATTACTAGGGTCTTGGTTTTACAGTCCATTTTGTTGGATAAAAGTACTGCTACCCCAGCTTTTTTTTCCTTTCCATTTTCTTTTCCATCATTTTCCATTGCTTTACTTTTAGTCTGTTTGTACCTTTTGATCCAAGACGAGTCTCTTGTAGACAGCATATGTATGAGTCTTGTTTTGTTATCCATTCAGCTACCCTATGTCTTGGTTGTAGCATTTAAGCCATTTACATGTAATGTAATTATTATTAAATATTTAGTGCCATTTTATTCTCAGACTATTTTCTCTGTCATTTTTCTTTCTCTTTTTCTTGTTCTTCTTCTGAAAGAAAGCCATTTAATATTTGTCACAGTACTGGTTTGATGTTAACAAACTCCTTTATCTTTTTCTTGTCTGTGAAACTCCTTATTTCTCCTTCAATTTTAAAATTGCTGGGTAAAGTAGACTTGGTTGTAGGTCCTTGCTTTTCATCATCCTAAATCAGGGGTGTCAAACTCATTTTCACCGGGGGCCACATCAGCCTCCCAGTTGCCTTCAAAAGGACTGAATATAATTTGAGGACTGTATAAATGTAACTATTCCTTAACAGTTAAGTGAGAGCTGGGCACTGCTGCCAGGTAGAAACAAGGTGCTGGGCCAGATAAAACAAGGTGGAGGGCCAGATTCGGCCTGCAGGTCTTGTGTTTGCCTCCTGTGCCCTAAATATTTCATGCTACTCCGTTCTGGACTAAAATGTTTCTGTTGAGAAATCAGGTGGCAGTCTGATTGGTGCTCCCTTGTATGTAACTACCTGCTTTTCTCTTGTGGTTTTTAAAGAGTCCCACACCAAGACACATTGTAATTAAAATGACAAGGCTTAAAAAACACCAAATATTAATTTCTCTCTTAAAGTCTCTTATAATCAACCATGAATTTTGAAAGTTAAAGAGATCACAATTTTCATACAAAATACAATAAAAAGCAGTTTGTCTAAACTGATATTTTCAAATGACACTGTTATCACAAATTTAAATATATTTTTATAAATATAATAACCTTATTATATAACACTAAGTAAACCTGATAGAGAACATAAGCTGACAGCATAGTGTTGTAAAACCTCTAATAGGCTTTCAATTTCTAGTGTGAACTAGGTTTAACCACAGTTACAGGAAACAATATCCTCCAAAAAAAACATATCTAGAGAGAAAACTGTTCCAGAAATACACAGACATCAAAAAGTGCAATTTTCTTTGATTTTCTTCAATAATCAAAATTCTGATCAGTAGTCATACAAATTACCAGTTTTTTACGCACTCCATCTTTAATCGTTACATTCCACTTTATAATCAGTTTTAAATTTCAAAAAGTATAAAAATTTTATGTCTCCTCAGGCTCACTCATCCTCCCTATTAATGCTTTATGCTTCTGTTTCTTAAATGTCCCATTTGCATAAATTGTCTGCAAACAATTAAAGTTAATTAAGATAATTTATCACTTGAAAGTAAAGCAATATTATCAGCAGATATCAGCTTGTTAAGCAAAAAAAGAATAAGTTTCTGGGAAAAGAATCAGCCCTTGCTACCAAGTAGACACAAGTGGCAAAAAGAAAAAAAAAAGAGTTGCAATTAGCTAATCATGCTTCTCAAGCAGCTTATTTTGCAAACAAACTATACATTAGATAATTTATACTTTGTCAATCTTCTTGCATATGAATTATGATAAAGTTCTCATAAAAATATCAAGTCTTTTAACTGCCAAAAGAGCTCTCTAGCCAGAGTCCTTTGGAAATTAATTTTTTTAGTGTATGAAAAAGCAATTTTCATTATCAGCAGTTACACTAATTTTAGATAGGCATTTCTTTTTTTGTCTTTCCTCTTTTTTTATTTTTTTTAATTTTAATTGTTGTTCCAGTACAGTTTTCTGTCTTTTACTCCCATCCCAGCCCACCCTCCCAGTCCTCCCCACCTCCCTCCTATTTCCACCCACCCCCCCCAGCTTTTGTCCATGTGTCCTTTATACTTGTTCCTGCAAACCCTTCCCCTTTTCCCCTGAAATTCCCTCCCCTCTCTCCTCTGATCACTGTCAGCCTGTTCTCTATTTCAGTGTCTTTGGTTATATTTTGCTTGTTTGTTTGTTTTGTTGATTGGGCTCCTGTTAAAGGTAAGGTCATATGGTATTTGTCTTTCACTGCTTGGCTTATTTCACTTAGCATAATGCTTTCCAGCTCCATCCATGCTGTCCCAAAGGGTAGGAGCTCCTTCTTTCTTTCTACTGCATAGAACTCCTTTGTGTAAATCCACCATAGTTTTTGATCCATTCATTTACTGATGGACACCTAGATTGCTTCCAACACTTGGCTATTATAAATTGTGCTGCTATGAACATAGATAGGCATTTCTTTAGCTTTATGTATAAATAAGCATTTTTTTTAAATGAAAATGCTGACATTGTCAGAGGAAATAGTTTCTTCAGCAGTGTCTGGGAAAAGAATTTCAGGGACACTCACGTATGAGGAATTTTAAGTGATAGTGGCAAGATTTATTCGAGTGAAAAGTTACAAGTGGCAGTACCCTCTCAGAGAGTCACTGTGGACAGGCCAAAACCAGCTGCAGGGTTTCAGGAAAGGAAGCTACAGAGGCAAAAAGATTAGTCCTCTGCCGCTGTCCACTGCTCATTCGGTTGCAAGTCTTGTGGGTACCCTTAGAATTTAGGACAAAATAAAGCAAAAGTGCATGCCAGAGAGAAGGAAGCGTAGAGGGTGCTCCCAGGGGGATACATACCGTGTTCTGTATTTTCCATATATTTCCTTGGGTTTGTGAAAGAGCAACCTTTCTTTCAAACTCCCCAATTTCCTTCCTGGCTGTTCCCAGGCTTGTGCCTGTGCCCTCCCCAATCCAATCCCTTTCCTGCATTCTCCAGGGCTTGTGCCCTTCCCCAGTTTGATCCATTCCCAAGCTAGTGCTCCCACCTTTTATGGTCATCATTTTGGCTTCTATCACCATTTATCTGACAGAGTAATGCCAGCTACTCAATATGATGGCTATGTACAAAGCTTTCTTTTCAGCACACCACCAGGCACCATGTTTTAATTCCTTTGACTGAAAAATGCTGGTTACTCGGTTGCAGGGGTGTCAAACTCATTTTCACTGGGGACCACATTAGCCTTGTGATTGCCTTCAAAGGGCTGAACGTAATTTTAGGACTATATAAATGTAACAGTTAACAGTTAAGTGAGAGCTCAGCACTGCTGCCAGGTAGAAACAAGGTGCTGGGCCAAAGATAAAACAAGGTGGAGGGCCAGATTCAGCCCTTGGACCTTGTGTTTGCTACCTGTGTTCTATTGGGTAACTGAAAGGCTAATTAAGTTTAATCAAACATGCCTGGTTCCCTTCTCTTATGTTAATACCTAACTAAATGCCTACTCTCACACTGATATTTCATCTAAGTATAAGATAGAGTAGCAAAATGATACGTGGAAGTTTTAAAAGCCATGAGAGAGGCAAGAGAACCTTTCTGAAGGTAACAGAAAAGAAACATATTAGAACATATAAAAATGCAATGAACAGTAATATCATCATTATAAGTATTGATGTTAGGGAGGAAAGGCTATATTACTTTTTGGAAAAGTTATTTCCTGGCTGATGAAAAGGATAATTCCAAAATTTCATGAATTTGAAATTTCATATCAAATCTGCTGTATATTGGGGAGGAAAAATAATTTTTCTTGTACCCTTCTGAGTTCTTAGCTGAGATCCCTATAATAACAGATAGATTAGCAAGAGAAAAACAAACAGAAATTTAATGACATGAATATCACATATGTACACAGAAGATATTCAGGTAAAAATGAGTAACTGCCTGATGTGGCTTAGAATTCAGGCTTCACTACCAGCTTAATAGAAGAAGGGAATGGTGTTTGTCTTCCACTGCCTGGCTTATTTCGCTTAGCATAATGCTTTCCTGCTCCATTCACGCTGTTGCAAAGGGTATGAGCTCCTTCTTTCTTTCAGCTGCATAGAATTCCATTGTGTGAAAGACAAATACCATATGATCTCACCTTTAACAGGAACCTAAACAAAGAAACAAGTAAAATATAACAAAGGACACTGAAATGGAGGACGGGATGTCAGTGACCAGAGGGGAGAGGGGAGGGAATTTCAGGGGAGAAGGGAAGGGTTTACAGGAACAAATATAGAAGACACATGGACAAAACTACGGGGCTTGGAAATGGAAGGGAGGTAGGGAGGGATGGGTGGGTGGGCTGGAATGGGAATAAAAGATAGAAACTGTACTGAATAATCTAAAATAAAAAAATTTAAAAAAAAAGAAGAAAAAGGGAATGGTGGACATAGGCCTGTTAGGGGAGAGCAAATAACTTTTAGGAAAGATGAATGGATCCTCAGGAGAATTGATGGGAGGCATGATTGTTGTGACAAAGTTTGGGGATAGTGTCAACTTCTAGTCTCAATCTTCTGTGATGTGAGTCTATTTTCTCTGGTTCATAAAATCTCTGGAAAGGGGATTTATGACAATTGAGTTCCTTTCTGAGGATCAGTCTTCAGGCAGATAGGAGGTATTCAGAGAAAGCTGCTCCCTGCATTTGCCATTTATTCAAGTGCCTACAACTCAAAATAATGAATATTTCAAAGTAACATATTTTGGGGTGGTATGTCCTAAACTTCTACAGTCATATTTTGAAGTGGTGTATTCTGTTGCCCTTCATAAGCTTCTTTTTAAGAGAAGTAATAAAAGGATTCAGTATATAGATTATAATAAGGCACAGTTACTTATCGTAATTTTTAAGGCATTTACTAAAAGCATAATAAAAATATATACTAATAAGCTATTAGGGTAAAATGGTAAAATAAGTAAACAATATTTAACTTCAAGGAAAGTGAGAAATGGAAATTTTTAAGGGAACATCAAAAAAGGGATTCAAGTAAGACAATTACAAGTAGATGCACATAAATATTTATATATCATTAATTGCATTAATGTAAGTGAAAAGTGATACCCTAATTAAAAGACAATATTTTTAGGTTAAAGCATCCCTCATTAGAGTCAGAATAAAAGAAAAAATATAGATAAAAATATATAGTGGAAACAATATTCATGGCATATTAAAATATGTGTGATGCAGGGAAATCAGAGCTTAAAAAGTAATTTATCACCTTAAATGAATAAATTAGAAAAAAAAATGAAGACTAAATTTCAATAATCCAGGCTTCAATCTCAGAAAACTAGAAAAATCAACATATTAAACCCCAAATATAGAGAAAACTAAAGAATAAAAATAAGACTATAAATATAATTTAAAAACAAACTTTAAAATTTAAAAAGTCAGGATGGTGTAGAGACAGGTAATTTTTCATAAAATTTATAAAACCCTAGCAAAATTGATCAAGGAAAACAAAAAGCAAGCACAACTTACCACAATATAAATAAAATGTAAATATCAATGAGATCATTTAGGCAATAAAAATTTAATTAAACACCTTATACAACCTTTATGTCAAAAAATTTAAAACTAATTGAAGTGCA
The DNA here is from genome assembly GCA_028533065.1 of Trachops cirrhosus. Taxonomy (NCBI): domain Eukaryota; kingdom Metazoa; phylum Chordata; class Mammalia; order Chiroptera; family Phyllostomidae; genus Trachops; species Trachops cirrhosus. The sequence continues at coordinate 108,977,090 of CM052538.1, forward strand.
TAAATTCCATCATAAAAGTGACACATTTCATAAAAGTAACACTATACATACTTATAGTAATTGGATACATTTAGATATTTTCTACCAAGAAACTATGATAGATGGTTTAACTGGTGAATTACTCTAAAGATTTAAGGAATTACATCTATTTGAATACAGTATTCCAGAGAGTAGAAAAATACTATTTTTATAACCTTAAAATGGGGAAATTACCATTTCTCTCATGAATATGGATCAAAATTATAAATAAAATTATCAAATCAAATCTATATCTATATGTATATGATAACACATTATGAACAAGTAGAGTTTATTCCAAAATGTAAAAATGATTTAACATTCAAAATGAATAGTGTAAAACATTGACAGAATAAAGAAGTACAAGAAAAGCTATTTGACAAAGTCAACCCATTCATGACTGAAAGGCTCAGCAAACTAGACAAAGCAGGGAACTGATAAACAACACATAAGAGAAACTCGAAGCAAACAGTGTTCTCAATGGTAAAATATTGAATACTTTGAAGTCAGAAATGAGACAAGGATATTCACTATTAGCTGATGTTTTAAATATGAAAAAATAGTTGTTGTTTTAAGTAATTTTAAGTTATGAGAAAGCAAAATAATAGCTTAAAATTCTGTGAAAGAACAATGTGATAAAACATTCAGGTATACTCTAAAGCCTCAGAAATTAAGAGTAATGTAGACATTATATAACTACCCACAGTATATATGTAAGAATTGACTCATATGAACTAGGGACTTCAGTATTTGAAAATGTTCTTAAAATAATGGAAAGATAATGCAGTATAAAGAAAAAAATTAGGAAAACTTGAAAAGTATTTTAAAATTTTTTGATTCACCTCACACTATATAGTTCAAAAAATTCTGAATGGTTGTATGATTTTAATGCAAACCATTAAAAAATTAAAGTAGTAAGACAAAATATAGGTAAATTATTTTATAACCTACATGCAACAAAGGCTTTCTAATTATGACACAAAAGAATAAAGCTATAAAGAAACACTAATAACTTTGACCATATACATATAAAACACTGCTGCTTAGCAAAAACACCATTTAAAATGGACAAATTTAAGTTTGTGCAATGCTACATCTCCCAGGTTGAAGCCTACTTGATCATAAAGGCAAATAGCATGTAAGCTACCTTTAGGAGAACCATCTTATCTCAAGCACCAACAAGCTTTGCCACTGTACTCACATTATCTTCAGAAAAATAATCAACTTCCAATTGTCAAGAGCTGTTAACAGCCTAAGATTTTACCAGAGTCGCAAGTCAACAGGTTCACCTGCCAGTTTTGTAGGTTCTGGTAGATATATACTAGTAGGTCAGAGACAAGGAACTTCATCACTAATGGCAGAGAAGGCAGCATGGCTTCACCTTTGTTTCAGTTTCCCCTTGTCCTCCAAGTCCCATGGGAGTGATGTGGAAGCAGATCCATGTAGATGCCGGATTCCCACTGAGTTTGAGAGATATTTGGGGAATTCCAAGCTTAGTAAACTGCAATATTTTAAAGAGGTCTGCTAGCAAAACACACAAACAAAAGAAGATACTATCTTTATTATGCTGGTCAGAAAAAAGAAAATCCACTGTCTACCTTGGTGCTTGTATTACCTTGCTATACAAACATACTTTAAAAAATAATCTGGAGTAAGAGCTGATTACTAGATGTACCAAAACACCATGGGGAGCTGTCTCCCAACACTGTTAGCCTTAGTTGTTTCACTGGTACATTATGGATTATCAAGCAAGTAGCATCTGTTGCCCTTCACCAGGAGTAAAAGTCAGAATAATTTGTCTACCTCAACTTGGGCTATGAATTGCCAAGAAAAATGCAGCCCATCCAAACACTGGATGAAACAAAGCTTTACTCACATAGAGAAGAAACAGAGCAAGAGCAGCTCCAGTAGCAGGTGTTGGTCCCCACAGCCAGCAAGTCCCTCCAGGGCAACTGGCCTGTATGCACCTCTCTTGCTCTCTTGCAGAACCAAGGACCCCATCTTCTCCCTGCAGGGGACAGTTATACCATGGGTTAGTCAGGTGCCTTATGACACATATACTTAAACCAAAGGAACACACATTGAATTGAAATTGGAAAAGACATTCCCATATTAGGTGACAAGCCCAGCAAAACCAGTGAGGTCTCCTATCTCTTGGTAAGGAAATGTTCCAGGGCCAAGCACAGTCTCATGTGGCCAAGTGAGGATTAAAAGACTCAATAGGTGAGACTGCCTTTTCCAGCCTGGATAATATACATTATGTAGGGCCGTTACAAGAATTAAATAGAAAAATGTCTGAAAAGTATTTAGGACGGTGCTAGCACCTTGTAAGTGCGCACTACATAGACTCTATTTTGCTTATGGTTATAATTGTAAAAAGGATTTGTGGACAAGGACAACAGTGTGGTGATTGCAGGGGAAGGGGCAGGTGGAGGTGGAAGAGGGTTTAGGGGGCATAAGTGGTAATGGGAAAAATACAATAAAATGAATGATTAAAAATTTAAAAAACAAAATGGCAAAAAAATAAAAATAAGTCTATATTTTAAAACACATGTTTAACTATGTTCAAATATTATTTTACTTTTCACAACTAAAGACAGGTTTCTTTCCTATACTGAAATAAAGTGCTTAGCTTTTAGTTTCTGAGAATTTGTATTTGGATCAATTATTAAAGGATTTTCAAGCTTAACTTTTGTGTCTTTGATGGTAAAAAAAAATATTTCCCACATCTCTAACTTCAAATAAAGAATTCGTGCTCTACATATATTACAGACAGAATCATAAAATTATCTTTGTTAAGACAGCTAGTCATATTCTGAAGAAACTTTTTTATTGTGTACAAAATCAATAAAGTAGGAGAGAAAGCCAGCTAAATTATGATCCAAATTTTGTGTAGCTGATAAAATCCTAAGGGCATGCTAAAAACAAATGGTATGCATACGAAATTAGACCTATCAAATCTGAAACAGATCAGTTTGAAAAATACTGATTGGTTCAGAAAAGAAGTCACTTTCCCCAGAAGCTTTTCCATTTTCAGTTTGGCATGATCTAGGATTATAAAATGCTGAAAGCACCAATGTTTAATTCATCTTGAAAGTATTAGAGACCAGAGCAACACAGTAAAAATCTTTATAAAAGTAAATAAATTAATATTTAGAGCCAGAATTTGGCATTGCTGATGGCAATTTTAAAAGTAAACAAACTCCCTGTTATTAAATCCCTGAAACACAGCTTTAATTGTTAAAACACAATCCCCAAAAAGAGATGCACTGTTTAATTAGATCTTTGGGTGAATGGTTGTATATTTCCATTTACACAGGCACTAGCCCATCAGGGTAAACTGACTTAATGCTGTGCTAAAATGGCTAAAAGGCAATGAGGAACAGTCATTTAAAAATTAATTTAAAACAATTTCTGAACGTGCCATGGGAAGACAAAAGTCATTAAGCAGGATTATTAATATTCACAGCAGCTGTTCCACAATCATGTTTCAGGTCCCCATGTTCAAATTTGCTTTCTAATATAGTTTCTTAAAATACTCTATTAGTCTGTACTTCTTATGCTAATGAGCTGCAAATAGCTTTAATTTTCATTTCACATCAGTTTATCATAGATAAGTGTTTGCTCAATATATGTTTGGGATTAACTGTTTTTGAGTTACTTTAAAGAAAAATACCAAAAAGCCTGTGAAAAAATGGAGATTCCCTTTTCCCATTTTCTATGACTCCTTTGCTCAGTATATTCCATCAGCCTCAGTCAGTGAGCCATAACCTTATGCTGCGTCTCCAGGTATCTATGTATTTAGGGTCTTTATGCTACCTACCATCCTTGAACATTATCCAAGGTATTGCATCTGTCTACACAAGCTGAAATGTTTGTATTAAATCTCACAGTTGAAAGCATACATCAAAGCATATGACTGGTAAAACTGGTCTTGCCTAGATTTAGGTCTGGTCAGGATCATTTCAGAATTTAATATCATATGATCTTGCCCTGTCCAGTAGCTCAGTTTCTTAGAGTGTTGTCCCAGCATGCCAAGGCTGTGGGTTTGAACCCCAGTCAGGGTACATACAGGAAGCAACCAATGAACGCATAAATAAGTGGACCAACTATTTCCCTCTTTCTCTATCAAAATCAATAAGCAATTTTAAAAATCATGTGGCCTTGCTTGTGCTCAACAGAAAAGTAAGACAACCCCTTCCCAAAGAAACATTAGTTTACAGAATTTGTTTTAATGTCCTCAAGACCATGATTTCAAAGACTCTTTCTTCCTTCTAGAGGACTTCATCATTTTATTTCTTTCTTCTAAATTAGTGATAACTTATAGTACTAAAAGTTTTCTTCCAAAATATCTTTTGTTTGTGTTATAATAGTGCCCTAAATATTTCAATAAGCTCAGACAAAAGTCTTAAAGGATATAACCCTTTTATGCTTATGTGCACTACAATATTATTTTATTTTATAGCAATGTAATGTCAGTGTGTCAGCAAGTGATGGGTGATGAAGCATTTCTTTTGTCAAAATGTGACATGTGTAGGGTTTGGTCAGTTCTGAAGTCAACAAGCACCAACATATAACTGTGTGTTAAAGGCTTATGCTTCTCTACAGTATCTGGTTTAGGATATTGAGCCATAATATCATAATAAAGAATGTCCATGTATCAATAGTTTGTTCTAGGTTAGTACCCCACTCCCACTAAAAATTGTAGCCAGGATTTTCTTTTTTCTTTTTGGTTCTAATAAATATTGTTTTTATTTCCACTTCTTTTTTATTATTGCTGTTCAGTTGCAGTTGTCCCACCTTTTTCACCATTGCTCTTCCCTGCCACACCCACCACCCCACTCCCACAGTCAGTCCCCACACCCATGTCCATGCCCTTGAGTGCTCTTCTCTTGTTCCTTGACATGCAGTTCCCTTTTTTCCCCATTATCCCCCTCCCCCGGCCTGTCTGGTCACTATCAGTTTGCTCATTATTTCCATGTCTCTGATTCTATTTTGCTCATTTATTTTGTTAAGTTCCACTTATAGGTGAGATTATATGGTATTTGTCTTTCACCCTGGATTATTTCACTTCACATAATGCTCTCCAATTCCATTCATGCTGTTGTGAGGGGTAGGAGCGCCTTCTTTCTTTCTGCTGAATAGTATTCCATTGTGTAAATTAACCACAGTTTCTTGATCCACTCATTTACTAAAGGGCACTTAGGCTGTTTCCAGCCTTGTTGTAAATGAGGCTACTATGAACATAAGTTCAACTAGGTGCATAGGTTCTTTTGAATTGGAATTTCAGGATTCATAAGGGTATAATCCCAGTAGTGGAATCACTGGATCAAAAAGCAGTTCCACCTTTAGTTTTTTGAGGAACTTCCATGTTGTTTTCCACAGTGGCTGCACCAGTCTGCATTCCCACCAACAGTGTACTAGGGTTCCCCTTTCTCCACAACTTTGCCAGCACTTGTTGTTTGTTGATTTGTTAATGATGGCCATTCTGACAGGTGTGAAGTGATATCTCACTGAGGTTTTAATTTGCATCTCTCTGATGGCCCTGAACTGATGTTGAGACTTTTTTTCTGTATCTCTGGGCCCTCTGTATGCTCTCCTTGAGAAGTGTCTGTTCAGGTCCTTTGTCCATTTTTTTTAATTGGATTGTTTTTCTCTTTTTAATTTTTTTCTGTCATCAGTTACAGTTGTCCCCATTTTCCCCCTATTACTCTCCCCTGCCCTACCCCTGACATTCAATCCTATCCCCACCCCATTGTCTTTGTCTATGGGTTCTTTGTACATGTTCCTTGACAACCATTCCCCTTCTTTCCCCCAGTTACCCTCTTGCCCCTCCCTTCTGGTTGCTGTCAGTTTGTTTTTCTTCCTGGTGTGGAGTTGTGTGAGTGCTTTATATATTTTGGAGATCAAATCCCTGTCCAAGGTATCATTGTCACATATGTTTTCCCATACGGTTGTTTCCCTTTTCATTTTATTGATATTCTCTTTATCTACCCAGAAGATTTTTAATTAGATGTAGTCCCATCTGTTTATTCTTTCCTTTATATCCCATGATGTAGGATATGTATCAGTGAAAATATTGCTCTGTGGGATATCTGAAATGTTCCTACCTATGTTTTCCTCTAGGACTTTTATGATGTAATGACTTATATTTAAGTCTTTTACGCATCTGAAGTTTATTTTGGTGTACGGTATAAGTTGGTGGTACAGTTTCATTTTTTTGCATGTTGCTGCCCAGATCTCCCAATACCATTTATTGAAGAGGCTATTTTTACCCCATTTTATGTTCCTGTCCTCTTTGTCAAATATTAATTGACCATAATGACATAGGTTATTTTCTGGGCTCTGTAATCCATTCCAGTGATCTATGTGTCAGTTCTTATTCCAGTACCAGACTGTTTTGATTATAGTGGCCTTATAACATAGTCTGATGTCAGGTATTGTGATCCCTCCTACTTTGTTCTTTCTCAAAATTGCTGAGGCTATTTGGGGTCATTTATAGTTCCATATAAATTTTTGAAATGTTTGTTCTATATCGGTAAAATATGTCATTGGTATTTTGATAGGGATTGCATTGAATCTACAGATTGATTCAGGTAGTATGGGCATTTTAATGATGCTAACTCTTCCAATCTATGTGGGCAAGGCTTTAACTAGACTCATCAAGAAAAAAAGAGAGAGGACTAAAACAAATGAAATCAAAAACAAAGAGGAGAAATTACAACCAATACCACAGAAATACAAAGGATTGTAAGAAATTATTACGAACAACTGTTTGCCAAAAAATTTGAAAACCTAGGTGAAATGGACAACTTTCTAGAAACATATACTCCTCCAAAACTGAATAAAAAGAAGCAGAAAGCCCAAGTAAACCAATAACGCTAGTGAAATTGATACAGTAATAAAAAACCTCCTGGCACACAAAAGCCCTGAACTGGATGGCTTCACAGGAGAATTTTACTAAATATTTAGTGAGGAATGAACCCTGATTCTTCTCATACTATCCCAAAAAAAGCCAAGAGGAGGAAAGCCTTCCAAACTCTTTTCATGGGGCCAGTATTATCCTAATTCCAAAACCAGGTAAAGACACAAGAAAGAAACAAAACTACAGGCCACTATCACTAATGAACATAGATGTTAAAAACCTCAACAAAATATTGGCAAACCACATCCAGCAATACATTAAAAGGGTCATATACCATAATCAAGTTGGATTCATCCCAAGGATGCATGTATAGTATAATAATTACAAATTAATAAACATAATATATCACATAAACAAAGCAAAAGACAAAGATCACATGATCATATCAATAGATAGAGAAAAAGCATTTGATAAGGTACAGCATCCATTTATGATAAAAACACTCAGCAAAGTGGGAGTAGAAGGAGTATACCTCAATATAATAAAGGCCATATATGAAAAACCTGCAGTCAACATCATACCCAATGGGCAAAAACTAAAAGCTTTCCCCCTAAGATCATAAACAAGACAAGGGTATCCTGTTTCATCACCTCTATTCAACATAGCATTGGAAGCTCTAGCCACAGCAATCAGACAAGAAAAAGAAATAAAAGGCATTTAAATTGGAAAGGAGGAGATAAAACTGTTACTATCTGCAGATGATATGATAGTGTACATAGAAAACCCTATCAGCTCCACCAAAAAACCACTTGACCTGATAAGTGAATTTAGCAAAACAGTGGGATTCAAAGTCAATATTCAGAAATCAAAGGCATTTTTGTATACCAACAATGAAATATCATAAACAGAAATCAGGGAGAAAATCCCATTTGCTATAGCAACAAGAAAAATAACGTACCTAGGAGTAAACCTAACCAAGGAAGTGAAAGACCTGTACTCAGAACACTATACAATACTGAAGAAAGAAATTAAGGAAGGTACAAACAAATGGAAGCATGTACTGTGTTCATGGATTGGAAGAATTCACGTCAACAAAATGTCCATATTAACCAAAGCAGTTTATAGATTCAATTCAATCTATATTAAAATACCAATGACATATTTCACAGATACAGTACAAACATTTCAAAAACTTATATGGGACCATAAATGACCCTGAATAGCTGCAGAAATTTTGAGAAAGAAGAACAAAGTAGGAGGGATCACAATACTTGATATCAAACTGTATTACAAGGCCACTGTAATCAAAACAGTCTGGTACTGGCATAAGAACAGATATATAGACAAAGAAGTAAAGCACTGAGGAATAAACTTAACCAAGGAGGTAAAAACCTGTACTCAGAAAGCTACAGAATGCTAAAGAAAGAAATTAAGGAAGACACAAATAAATGGAATCATATACCATGTTCATGTAGCCAGGTTTTTCTTAAGTAAATATATAATTCAGTTTTTTCTTTTACTTTCTTAAAATCAAAAATTATAAGACTAGACCTTGGCTGGGTAGCACAGTTGATTAGAGCATTGTTCCAATACACCAAGGTTATGGGTTTGATTTCCACTCAGGGCACATATAAGAAAAAAATTTTTAATTACAAGAGTAAAAACTTAGTAAATAAACTCTTTTCTTTGGCCTTGTATTTTTTAATGTAGGATCTGTACATATTTCAAATAAATATTCAGGTATTTATGCATCTCATTAAAATATAAATTAAAAACATATGTTCATATGTATGTATGTATAGAAAAAGTTTTTCTTTGAAGAGTACACAGAATATTAAAGAATTTTACTTTAAGAATATTAATATATTTCCACAGTATTTTACAGTTAGGTATATACAAGAATTCTTTTTATATATGAGGATATTCAAATTTATACATGTTAAGGAAGTAACAAGGTTATTCAACATATAAATACTATATATTCAAAGATATATCTTATACCTCCTGAAACCCAGATCATTACTCTATCCCAGCAATTTTCAACCAGTGTGCCATGGCAGGCACACCATGCAAGAAGCACACTGGTGTGCCACAGAATTTGTAAAACATGCAATACCTGACTATTTAGTCAGGACACTGACCTTTTTTCCTTTAGATTGTCAAGTAAAAAAATGACAAGAGCCAACACAACAATAGCTATTGTCATAAGTGAATTGAAATTATAATTACCTTTTGTTCAGATCTGCAAAAGGTATATGTTTTGGTGTGCCACAGTATTTTAGTCATTACTTTATGTGTACCATGAGATAAAAAAGGAATCTGGTCAATAAAACAAACAAGCAAGCAAAATATAAACAGATATTGAAATAAACAGACTGATGGTAACCAGAGGGGAAGGGGGAGGTGGGTAACAGGGGAAAAAAAGGGAAGGGTCATCAAGGAACATGTATAAAGGACCCATGGACAAAGCCAAAGGGGGGTAGGATTGAGGGTGGAGAACAGGGTGGGGATGGGGGGAAATGGAGACAACTGTACTTGAAAAACAATTTAAAACATTTTTTTAAAAGTTTGAAAATCACTGCTTTATCCAGTACACTCTAGTGTCATTTAATAATAAAGTCAAGATAGATAGATTGATATAGAAACAAGGTAGACTGATATAAAAATGTGAAATACTGATAATTGTAAAGAATGTAATTTGAAATAAGGAAAAGATCTTATGTATACTTACACTAAAGTGATCCTTTGCATTATAATTATATATAATTATATATACACATTAAAATTTATATAATTAAAATATAAAAATAATATATAAAATATGTATGCTTATGCTCTAATTCTATATATTTACTGCTAAATGTAATATACATACAGAATAATTCATTAACCATATATTACAACAATTTTTTAAAAATAAATGTAGATGTATCCCATCTCAGGTTAAGACATAAAACTGATCAATGCACAATAATTCCCTCAAAAGTGCTTCACAATCTTAATACCTGTCTTTCTCTATAGCAGTCATTATCACTCTAGTATTTATGATATTAGTTTATTTGACTTTATCATTTTAGACCATAAATAATTACTGTCTTTTTGAAACTATTGCATATGAACAGATAATGTATTTATTATAATTTTTCAGCTTCTTTTGTTGAACATTATTTAAGATGTACCCATATGTTTAATGTATCTATACATTACATTACATTTAAGATGCATTCATACATTTCTACCTCAGGTATTGACACGTAGGTTTTTTTTTAAACAATCTACCACTGAGAACACATTTAAAAATATGTCATAATACAAAAACCAATATATGAGAACATCATGGAGAAAATAATAGAATTCATCGTTCTAAGACCAAAACCTTAGGAAATTTATAAGTGTAAGCTTGACATTTTAGAATATTTTGTTCTAGCAGTATCTGCAAGTTCCAGAAAAGTGGCTACATTACTAAAAAGATATAATTTCTTTTCAATACTCACAGGGCTAGAGTAAAACATGTAAAAAGAAAATCTTGAAAGCATCCACCAGAAAAAGGTAGACTACCTTGAAACAACAATTAAATTGACAGCTGACTTAGCAACAAAAACAATTCAGTCACAATACAGTGGGATCTTCTTTTCAAAGTGCTAAAGAGTATAACTGCCGATCTAAAATACAGCTCAGAGAAAATATTCAAGAGTGATGGTTTAAAAAGGTATATTTCATTTAAGGAAAATAATTTGTCAACATCGATTTTTATTCAAGAAAACAGTAAAGGGTATTTTCAGATGGAGAGAAAATGAACTCACATACAATATAATAAAGAAAAAAGGGGTGGGGGAGTGGTGGGGGAAAATGCAGATAACTGTAATTGAATGACAATAAAATAATTTTTTCAAAAAATCAAAAAAGATGAAAAATAATAAAGAAAAATGTTAAAGGTAAATATTATTTTGTAAACAGTAATACACATTTATTTTATAAAACAACAATTATAATTATATCGTGTGAGATTTAAAATATACATATAGTTGAATACTAAAGTTCGGTATTTACTGATAAAAGAGTAGCGACACCATTGAAGTCCTGGAGGAGAACAGAGGCAGGAAAATCTCAGATATTCCACACAGCAATATTTTCACCAATATGGACCCTAAAGCAAAGAACATAAAGGGAAGAATAAACAAATGTGACTTCATCAAAATAAAATGTTTCTGCACTGCTAAAGAAAACATCAGCAAAATGAAAAGGGCTCACTGCACTTCTCATGCCATCCTTTCCGAGTCCTTAGAAGTGGCTTCTCCTACACTTCATTTTTGGTCCAAACACCCAATGACATTCTGAATCTCCAATATTTGGAAAATACATTTTCAATTTGAAGCCTTTACTGTGTTGCCTGTTGTTGTTTGTTTGTTTGTTTGTTTTGTAAATCTAGTCAAATTTAGCACAATTTAATGATATTAAATTTATAGGTCTGCATTTAAATTTTAGATTCAAGGTATTTTGTGAGCATGAGTTAGCTTGGAGCATTTTCTTGAATTTAAATAAAATAATTTTATGTCTGTGGAAAAAATATAAAAAGAGTAAGAGCAATAATCAGATTAGACTTTAGTTAATGCATATCATATAGTATTCTTTAAAAAAATAGATAAAGTATATAAGTTCCAAGGTAAAATGACTTGAAAATTATAATAAAAATCCAAAAAGACAAAAATATTTAAAATAAAAAGTTTAGAAAATGGAAGGCAATAGCAAATTTTAAACTTAAACCAAAAAACAGCAATTACCTATAAGAGGAGTATGTGCTGCACTTAAAAAAACAAAGATTGATTGGGCAGACAGGTTGGATATAAGAGAACAAAGAAATACTATAAAAACACTATCTAAAAAGTGGGTATAGTTATAATAATATTAGACAAACTAGATAAAAATGTAAGAAGCATTTTATAATAATAAAGAGGTCACACTACCTAAATATGTAATAAATTTTAATTTGAGGCTTTTATAAATAAAGTAAAAGCCTCAAATTTTATGAAAGAAATAGACAAATTTACACTCACAGTGGGAATCTTTAACATGCCTTTCTCAATAAATATTATATTAAGATAAAAAATCTGTGAGGATTTAGAAAATTTGATTGGCATCCTTTAAAATTTTGACTTTACTTACATATGTAGAATATTTATCCAACTGCAAATACACACCATTTTTTTCCCAATAGCATACGGGACATTTATAATATTGGCCATGTTCTGGGTCATATAGCAAGTGTAAATAAATTTCAGTGGATTTAAGTTTTACAGAGCATGTACTCTGACCAGAGCAGAATTGAAACTAATAACAAAAAAGATATCTAGAACACCACCCACACTGGGAAGTTAACTACTACATGAATCTATAGATGAAAGAAGCAAGTGAAATGAAAGTAGAAAATACCTTTAAATAATAATAAAAATTACACATATCAAAGCTTTGTGAGATGTAGCTGAATCAATAACTACAGGAAGATTTATAGCATTAAATGTAATAAAAAGAAGAAGGATGAAACCCAGTGTGATAGCAACAATCCCAAAAGCTATAAAATTAACAGCAAATTTAAGAAATTAAGGTAAAATTATGATAATGTTAAGTATTAAGACAAAACAAAAATCAATAAATGAGAAATAAGCATAAAATAGGAACAATAGACCTAATGTAGTTTCTTTGAAAAAACTTAAAAATTGATACACCCTTATAAAAGTGACTAAGAATGCAGAAATAAAAAACAAATAATAAATAGCAAGATTAAAAAAAGAGAGTTTAAAAACCTATATAAAGAATATAATGAATAAGTTTAGGCTTACTAATTTCAAAAATTAGGTGAACTGGAAAGTGACTAATGAGAAATTCTAAACAAATGGAGACAAGGAAAAATGGAAACACTAGAAGCACTATGACAAGTACAGATATTAAGTCCAGAAATATAATTCTTCCCACAAATAAAATTCACGAGTAGATGACCTCTAATATTTGAAGAAGTAGTAATGTCCATGTTACACATTTTTTTTCAGAAAAGAGAAAAATGGGTGCACTTTGCAACTCATTTTATGAAGCCAAGAGAATTCTGATATGAAACCCTGGCAAGGATATTATAAGATTAGAAAACTAAAGAAAAAAGAATTATTAAGATTGCTGAAGAAAATCTATGAACAATATCATTTGGAGATATTTGAAAGACAGTTGTGACAGGAACTGTACAGCCCTCAATATGGAATTACAAAGTGAGTGAGCTGGAAACGCAATAAAGTCATGGCATTTATTGATGCTTACAATATGTCAAACATCTATGTGCTCTACTCACTTACTTCCCACAACTATCCTATAGGGTGAGCACAATTTTAACCCCACCACACTATTCTGCCTCTGTCTCCTTCTATTTCTCGTACTCCCCAGCAAAATCAGCACTGGAACATTGGTTTATGGATGGTGCGTTACCCATTGCACTTTGTCTAAACCTCACTGACTTCCTAAGACATAATGAAAGGTAGTTTCTAACAGTACTGGGAAATTGAGATTTGCAACAACAAAGGACAAGAAAGGAAGCTTATCAGAAAAAAAAGAATAAAAGAGGCAACAGGAGTAAATAATCCCTGAAATAATCTCCAGCTCCAGGGATGTTGTTCTAGTATCCAATTCCTGGAAATTATGAAACCCTGACAGTGGTCTAAGTTTGCCCCAATTAGACTGAGAAGGGTGAGGCAGGTGCAAGCACAGTTGGTCTGGAGATGCATTAGAAGATAACACTGAATTGCTCTTCCTTCTGAGAAGTGTCGTGGCTCTGCCATTAAATTATCGCTCTGCTGAGAGTTCTTTGTCCTGATTCTTGATATGCATATCTAGTTACACATTAAATAAATGGGTTAGAATACAGGTCCTACTATCTATGAAAGTAAAGATATTTATGAAGTTTTGCAAAGTGCTCCAAGACTAGAGAAAGGCACTGTGGCAAATACAAATTATTGATAATGTTACTTTGGATTTAGATAGTGGTTTTGCTCCAATGTGCTGGAAGCCCTTGTCAGCATACTGATTTGTAAAATGACTGTAGCATCTTTCTTCTGAAGAGCCCATTTCTTAACGTCTTCAGCATAAACTTAAATTACAAGACTTCAGATATTCCCACATTGATACCCACCCGCCTTCAAATCATTTACTTGTATGGCAATTCTGTGGGACTAACCAGGTACAAAAGTGGTTACGATCAGACACAAATCTGGTAACTATCCCAAAGCACCTACTACTAATCCAAATCTTTTTAAATCTGTTTTTGCTTGTTTCTTGAGTTTTTGTTTTGTTTTGTTCTATAACATTTTATCTCTTTTTTAAGATATTTATTTTTTTAATGTGACTAACTGATATAACCCTAATATTAAATATTTTAAATTATTATTATCAAACTGATAAATTAAGTATGCCAATTTAATTTAAATTTAACTTCATACATTAAGCAGTATAATAAAAGAGTCAACTAAATATAAGTTAAGACTGAGAAACTATTGATTTCCTATAGGCAACTGAACTGCTCATGATATAAATTGAAATTTTGAAAGCAATTTCTTTATCATAACTATTTTTGCTAAATAACTTTTCTGCCAAGAATATGGATTACTCAGGCTTTTTACTAAAAAAAATACATTTTAAATAGTGATTTTAGATTAATTTTTAAATAAAATACAACTTAATTTATTTAAAACTTTTAAAAACAAATATCATTTGCAACATGTTTTATATAAAAATTGGGGGATTACCTAAAAATTTATTTTCTTACAAATACTCTAAGATTGTTTGAACACAGTGGAAGAGTTGTAAGAGTAAACATGTATTTCTCTCTCACTTACATCACTGTATGTAGCCCTGAGATCTGCTCCCCCTGAGATCAGAGCTTGGCTCCAAGCCACGGCTTGCATTCTGGCTCCTCCAAACACCTTCACATTCTCCTTGCCCGTGGCTACTCCAAACATTGTCTTCTCATGCACGTGGTAGAAGTGTGAGAAGGCAAGACAAGGCACGGGCACACAGTAAAGCCTCTGTTCCTGTTCCACCCATTAATATCCCATTGGCCAAAGCAAGCCACATGAGGAAGTTGAAAGTCAACCGTGCAGGAAACATATACCTGACCTATTCTAATGAGGTTTTTGTAGAACTACAAAGTGACATGGCAAAATGTGTGCATGAATAATTCTTTTACAGACAGGGAGTGAAGAATTGGGAACAATAACCCAAAACACCACTTTAGGGAAATCACCATTCTCATATTTTTTAAAGAATAATCTTTGCCTGCCTGCTCTCATGTTTTCAGAGATGCAAACATTTTCAGAGTTTTATAATATAACCTGCAACTGATTTATTTCTATGGAAGCCTGTGAAGCTAAATGCTTAGGTGAATTTTCTATCAATTTTAATAGTTCAAAACCAGAGAGAAAAACATTTAAAGAAAAACAAAAAAGAAATTATTTGTGATTAATGTGAAAGTGGACAGCAAGCAATTTTTCTGAGAAATGCAAAGCAGTGGTTTCTGAAGTCTTTCCCTGAAATATTTATTAATTGCTAAATCTGTGTCTCTCAATAAACACAGTTTTTACATAAAAACACAGTAAAATGTAACAAAATGTATGTCCTGCTTATGTTCTAATGAGTTCATAAACATTGCACTAAAGATTTTGTATAAAAATATTAAATTGTTCCACAAAAATTCCCTAAATAGAAGTTTATTATATAACTTACTGTAGCAATAACCCTAAAAATATTTAAACTGTGTAACTAAAACAGTGAACTGAATAAAAATGTTTTCTTTGGTACATCACAAATATTTATGAAGACATTTCTATCCAACTAGGCTAATTCCAAGTGCAAAGAATATTTGTTCTGTTCTATAATTTCTACCTTCTATGAGTTTCTTTACCTGGTGGGTAATACTTACGCAGTAATAGAATCAGCTAATACCATTTCTATTAATGTTACATAACTGGGATATCACAGATCTAACAGCTTTAAGTAAAAATGCATTCAAATATGTAAACACCCCTTATATGCTGCTCCAAACCTTTACCCTGATTAATAGTACTCCAGTGTTTTTGCTTCATTCACCTTCCCAATATTTTAGAGAACTTTTGGGCATATTTGTATACACCCATGAAATGGCATCAATAATCTCCAAATGAGCATAATAGAAGCACACATCAGGACAGAAGATGCAGTGATCAGCTTTGACCATCACCATATCTTTGTTTGCTTGCTTGTTTGTGTGTTTGTTTGGTGTTGAGTTGTGTGAGTTCTTGACCATCCTAGTAGCTTGATATGCACAAATGTCGCACTGGCATTGCCTCTCACTATTCACAGATCTAGAAAAATCTCACAGGAGAACATTTACCACATTCTCTATCTGTGAGACATTTCATAAAAGAAGGTCACAAAGGCTGTCTGAGGATGGTGGCAGGCTTGTGCCTGATTTGTTAAATTTCCCAAAGCATTTATAACTTCAGAGTGGTTGAGCTGAGTTGGGTAAAAGCAGCCTCCGCTGCACTGGTAACTAAGAACTCTCTTCAGTTCTTGAGTGCATTTTGTTTGTCAAGACCATACTCAGGGAGAAGGCTCTTCTCCAGCACCTTCTAGTTTCTTCCTCATATCTGACAAAAGTTGAAGACTACTTCATATATTTTGATTACATTACATTACATATATTTGCATATACCCAAACTTCATGGGTTCAGAGTAAAAAAGTTCATATATCAATAAATGTGAACAGAAATGTGGAAAAGGGTCACCGCCCAATTCCACAAATCAGTAAAATTCAAGGCCCAATTAAAATGGCTTTGTTTGAGGAAAGATAGGATTTAAGTTGAAGATTCAACAGTCTCAGCCACATAGGACCCAACGAAATGCCCTGTTATATTCATATGACGAACATGCATGCAAATAAATGCTTTCTAAAATTCATAAGTCCTTTTTCAGTCACGGAAAATACTTTAGTAACTATAAACATAGTTTCACCTTGAACATTTTCTTATGGCTCCTAACTATCTCACTAAAATGAGACCTGAGAATAAGTTACTTCACATGTGTTCATAACAATCATAAGAACATCTGACTTTCATTAAGGTGACTTTCACACCAGAGAAATAATTTTCAATTGTGATATACTCGCTAAAAGAGTTTTTCATGTAGTATGAAAAATAAGATCCAAGTCACCATAGCTTCAATCAAGTTTATACTATACAGCAAACTCTATGTTTTACTTGATTCAACTATTTTTTATCGCATTTACATTTTCTTTGGGAAATAATAATAGACTTTTTAATAGAACTTTGTTTTGCCAATGGAATGAAGTTTATATTTTGCATGTGATATATAACCCAATATTTTTCAATACATATTTAGTGAGTACCTACTATGTATCGAATAAAGGACAGGTGGTATAAGAAGAAGGCTAGGCAGAGAAAATCACATGTGAATTAGACCAAACAAGTATAGAAGCATAAGATTTTTAGGTTGTTTAACACAGTGAGAGTTGAGACATTTGAAAGGGTCTGAATAAAGTGGAGTTTGTAAGAAGTTTGGACTTTGTCCTGTGTGTAATGGAAAATCACTGAAGCAATATAAACAGATAAATTCCATAACTAAATATGTATTTTAGAAAGATTAATGAAGTATAGAGGCTGCATGGAAGAGTATGAAGTTGAAGATGCCAGATAAATGGTTATATAATCTAAACAGGAGATATGATGTGGGACTGAAGTTAGTGGTGCCGGGAGTGAGAAAAATAAAAATATTGAAGCTGTCTTTTGGAAGTGAGAGCTATAGAATTAGATGATAGCTTGAATTATGGGATAAGAAGCATAGAAAAGTTGAAGACAGTTCCCAGGTTTGGGGCTCAAATGGTGAAGTGTATGGCAGGCGGTTCACTGGGATAGGCAGCACAAAGGGGTAGGCAGTGTGAGGAGGGGGATGACTATGGTGGGGCATATGATGTGAGTTTAAGATGACTATAAACTTCCAAGCAGAAATACCTAATAGGTAGATGGAGTGTAAGCGACAGTAAGGGAACCCAGCAAGAAATATTCCTGTGGGAGTCATTAGCATATATATCACACTGAAAGCCCTGGGAGTAGGTGAGATAATCCAGCATAGATTCACAAAAGTTGCCAACACTTTAAGAAAGAAAGGAGTAAAAAAATGCACTGATGAGCATTGAGAAGTTCAGGCCAGAAAGGCAGACATAACACAAGGACAAGATGTTGCCCCCCCAAAACGAGAATCCATTTCTAGGTTATCAGTGGCAAATGTTCTTAGATCAAATATGATGAAAGATTCATTACTATGTTTAGTAACATGGGATTAGCAGCTTCAGCTTTATAAAAGGGGTATCAGTGAAGTCATGGGGACAGAAACTAGATTGCTCTAGTTTTAGAAGTGAACAGAAAGCGAGGAGGTGAGCCAGGAGCCAAGTTCCACAGTCATACTGAAGGGAAGGGACAGCAAAGAGAGTCCAGGTCAGGGGAAAGAGAGCCAACAGTAAGTATATAACACAAAAATTGTATTTCTTTGTTCTGATCGCTAGGGGATTTTTATCTCAGTCATCTGAAATACAAATATATGCTTCAGAAGATTTGCAAATAGCTACATGCAAAGGAATGCAAAATCTCAGGAATAGTGAATGAGGAAGTCCTGAAACACTGTGAGACTGTTGTCAACTCCAATAGTCCTATGTCTGTCACATCTGAAAATATTCCAAAACTCAAAATCATAGGCTTTAAGTAGTTAGTAGAGTTAGTACTTTTGTAAAGTATATTGCTTTAAAAAACTTATTTATATTATTATAAATTTCATTTGCTTAAACTTCAGTTTCAGATTACACATGGTCTTTGAAATATTATTTTCAAAATGATGTATTCTCTGGAAATTGAAAGTAGTTTCTAATACTTTCAATTTGAATAAGTTTCTTCAGAAGAAGCCCACTCCTACTACACACATCTTTTATTGTTATGTTTTAAATTTGTTGTTTCTAAAATAGAGCTTCATCTATTAATTCATGTGCTAAACACATTTATTCATAACACTGTATTTTTCTGAGGAACCATTATGTGTCATGTGCTTTAATAGGGATGGAGATTTGGTTGGTAAATTAGAAGAATCAGTTCTTTGCCTTATAAAGTGTAGAGTCTAGGGATGATAGCTTAAAAAAAAACACAGTAAATTCAAGTGTAAGGAATGTGAAGATTTTATTGAAATGTCTAACAGGCTTATCTAGTCAACTTTGAGGATTTATGCAAGAACACAAATGACCAAAGGACAAAACCTTATAAAATTGTTTGAAAATTTAAAACTGTATTCTATAAAAACATCTTAACTTCACGTAATTCTATAGTAGCATATAAGAGAGAAATGAAAGTTCAAAGAATTTTTAATGAAATGAAAGAAACCCATTATAATTATCTGCAACTACCAGAAAGGAGATATTGTAATTTATGTAATGTTAAAAACTATTAAAAATGGGATGCTCTAGAAATAATATGTTGTAGTTAATTGCATTTTCTGGAAAATTGAGCGTAGTTTTTATTGCGATGCCACATTTGAATTGAAAGTTTATTTTAGTATAATATTTTTAATTGGTTAAGAATCTGTAATCTCAGAAACCCCTCATTGTTCTTACTGTGAATATAACATTTGGGAGGTATACATTCTAACCACCTTTCTAAACAACTGAAAGAAAAGCCAAAGCAAATATTTTAAATATAGGGGTTCTTTAAATTTCTTTTTAGACTCATTCATTGACTTATTAGTTAAGTACAATCACTACTTGTTCTGTTGTTGTTTCAGTGTTTCAGAGATTTAAATGTATAGGGACCTAACCGTTCTTATAAACCATCCCAGAGGACACATATTTTAGCC
Organism: Trachops cirrhosus; assembly: GCA_028533065.1. Taxonomy (NCBI): domain Eukaryota; kingdom Metazoa; phylum Chordata; class Mammalia; order Chiroptera; family Phyllostomidae; genus Trachops; species Trachops cirrhosus. Next base: position 108,996,894 of record CM052538.1, read on the forward strand.
TGTCATTTCACAGGAAGAACTGTTAAAAATGAGCCTGGTACAATCTGCAGTTCAAAGCAAATTTGTTGCCAATGCCTTCAACATGTATTACATTCTCATTAGTTGCTAATCCAGGTGGAGGTAGAAGTAACACCAGCTGATTCATCTGACTAAATGATAATTGCTTTCCCTTCAGTTAAGAGCAAGTCAGCTAGGTTTTTTTTCTCCCCATTAAAACACGATGTCTGCATTTCCACAGCAGCTCTTCTTTGTTAATGGGCACATGAATTCATTGGTTAGACACGTGGGTGGAACTAAAATAGTTAATGTGTTAAATTTTGTTCCTAAAATGTCCCTCAACAAGTTTTAGTGATATTAACATTTTTGAAAACAGCATTGACATTCTTCCCTTTCTTTTTTCCTCCCTCCCTTCCTTCTTTCTTTTTTCCTGCTTTCTTCCTTGCTTCCTTTCCATTTTTATCTCTTTAGAAATCCCATTAATTCCCTATAAATAGATAATGTTAAATTTATTTATTTGTGTTTTTTCCAAAAATGTTTTGATCTGACACTCAACAAAATACATATAAAATAATTTAGTAAAATAAAATATCACGGTAAAGTAATCTATACTTAAAATTAACAGGGCCACTTTAGTGCATTTGTAATTTTGTCCTGTGTTTCCTGGCAGCATGAGCAAAGAGGAAAAAATACATTTTAGCTCTTATTATCAAAAAGTAAGACTCATACCATCATCTCAGGACAGAGAAAATTGTTCCTGGCAAAATTACAAAAGAAGGTTCTCACATGAAAACTGAGGTAGAAATGGTACAATACATGTGTAACTGGAAAAGACAACAGTGTTCGGTCTGCCTGTCACTACCAAATCCAATAAACAATGACAGCAATTGAATCTTTTATGGGTGCTTTATTCAGATGGCCGGCGATCTGAGAAGATGGCAGGTCATACCCTAAAAAACCACCTTATCTTCTCTTTCCCGGCCAGATCTTTTATAAGGTGGCGGGGGACAAACAATGTGTGGTGAGAGCTTTGAAATTCAGGGAGGATTAGGTGAGCGGAGCTGTAGCATTCCTGTTCTTGGAAGTTGGCGGTTCCCAAGGGGGGAGGGTGGTCACACAAAAGGCCCAGATGCCTCCAAATTGTCCCCAGGCGGTAATCTCTAGCCAGTGCCCCAGGAGGTCGGCTACTTTTCCCAGGAGCCAGGATGGGCCTTATCTGTAGTTTCTGAAACAAAGGTTAGCATACACATTACTTGCTAGACTTACAACTTTTTACCTTAAGCAAAAATTTTCCAAGTCTTGAATCCCCTATCACATGGAACTAATGAAATAATTAGCAGCTATATGGTAAAACAAAACAAAACAATGATTTCATCATTATGTTTCTGTTTAAAAATGAAGGCAATTAATCATTTACTTACATTTGCATAAAATAAATGTATATCCATTGTCTGGGTTCTATGATCACTTTATAAAAAGTTTATGTAATTGCTTGGGCATGAACACTCTAATTTTGGGTTCTCCCCCAAGATATTTGAAATCATACTATTCTTTACAAATGGAGTGGTTAAATGTCTAGGGATCCTTTGTGGTACAATATACAATAATGAAACAAGATAAAACACATACTGAGAAAATGAGTTGTAATTTTTAAATTGAGAGCAAGTGGCAACTTCAAATCTTAATGTGTTTTGCTCTTCCATATTATATGAAAAGGTACATATTTATAAATATAGATTGCTTATAACTCACCTCCTCACCCCCAAACACATTAGTTAGATTCAATTTAAGATTTAGAGTGGAGGGTGGGGATAATAAAACAATAACTGATTTGTGACTTTTAGGAATGAGCTATGTCTGATTATTGATTACATTTTAGTACTCACTCTGTAAGATCCTAAGACTAAAAATTAACATGATATATGAGCCCCAACTTCAAAGTATGTATAAGTGAAAATTCTTATAGGACCTTAACAATGGAGAAAGATAGTGGTGCCAGGTTTTCCCTTCTTAATAAACTTCAGTTTTATGGTTATCTAAGTAAAGCAAAAAGTTCAAGAGTTTAGGCTCTGGATCTAGACTTCCTGATTTATCTGGGGCCCTCCACTTACTATTTGATTACATTGGACTAGTGATTTGACCACTCTTGCCTGTAGTTTCTTGCCTATATCTATAAAATAAAGATAATGGTAGTGTGGAACTCAGTATCATTGTTGGGAGGAGTCAAGTTATTGCAGGCAGAGCATTTAGAATTGTGCCTAGTATATAGTAAATGTGAAAACAATGTTGGATATTTTATGATGATTCATAATATTTTACAAGTGAAATTGGAGATTTTTCTTTAATGTAAAAGTAGGAGGAAAACAACAACAAAATTTCAGAACAGTAGTGTTTTACTGGAATGGTCCTGCCCAGGTGATATTTGGAAATGCGTCTGGGTGCTGGGGTGAGTTGGCGTTACTGATTCAGGAGGGCAGGGAATAGGTGCTTGCTGCTGTCATTTACAGAGCAGAGAAAGGAGAGGCTAAAGGTCCTGCGATGTGCAGGAAAGCACCACCAAATGATAAATCTTCCTGTCCCAAATGCCAATGGCTCCCTAGTTAAGAAATATTACTATAGGAATGAAACTAAAAACAAGTAAAAGGTCTCTGTGGCCACAAGAGGTATTTATAAAATAATTATTATTTGATGTCACAGGCCCCTCAAACATGTGAAAATAGTTTAAATGATAAGGGAGAGAAGAATATTGACAGGTATTTTTATATAATTCATTTTGGCTGGTAACTCAAGAAGAGTTTTCTTGCATAATTCTATTGGATTAGGAAATTGTTGAGGTTCACAGTGGCAACTGCAATGTGCCCACGGCATAATTTGGTATTTAACCTGAGTCTGAAAATAAGATTAAAACAGTCTCTCTTTAGGATATAAAGTAAGTAAATACATTTTTCTAAATTACTGGACACAAAACGTATTCTGAAATAAAACATTTTAAAGTTGATTATATATTACATAGTATATGAGCTAAAACATATTTTTTCCTAAAGAATATTTATTTTGTGAGTTGCTAGTGATCATATTAATTGTAAGGCTTTTCTCTGACCCAATTAATTCCTATTTTCCTTGTTACTGAGTCTTACTTCTCTGTTATGGAGGGGAGAGACAGACCCAAGTCAGGAGGCTCCCCTCCCCCACCTTGGTTCTTGTCCTGCCCTCAAGAGAATAATTGAAGTGGTAGACAAACAGGTATAGTGGAAATGAGATAGCAAGTTTACTTATGAAACACATAAACACAAAGCTCAAGCAGGCACCCACCTAGTCTAAATGCCCCATGCATAGAGGAAAGAAAGTTGTTAGTAAGTTTGTTAGTAAGTGAGTGAGTTTGTTCTGCACACTTGCACCGAGGCTACAATGTATACTTAGCTAATCTAAGTATGCCAACTATTGGGGCTCAGGGGTTATTACCTCAGTCAGCTTCTAGGTTCCCCCTCCTTCTTCCCTTGGGAATAATGCACAGCTACAAAGCCTTTCTTTCTCAGTTAGTAAAGGCATTTTGTCTTAGTTAGTGAGAGTGTCATAGAGGCTGCCTTTCCTAGCACAGAGTCTCAAGGACTCCCTCATCCTGCACTGTTCCTGCTTGTGATGTTCCCAACAATCAGCAATCTTAGTGAGATTGTCACAGAGGCCCCCTGTTTCTCAGCACAGTCTCAAGGACTCCCCTTCCCTTGTGCTATTTTTGCTTGTGATGTTCGGGAAACCTGGCAATCTTATCAAACCAGGCTCATGACTTCTGAGTTCATTGGCGAAACATGTCTCCCTTTTGCTTCTAGCCTCCTGTAGTAAGTTCTTTGTTAGATTGTAATGGTGAGGGCCCTGCTTTTATCTCTTCTCTGACCGTTCATTCCTACCTGCTACCTAACATTATTAAGACCAGTTGGTGGCTGTCTCAGTCTTAAATGTTGAGAAATATTTTTTAGTCCTATAGACAAGAAGGCTAATGGTAAATTGAGATAGAGAAAATAGTTGTCATGTAAGGTGCAAGTTTTCCAAAACATGTAAGCTATTCAAGTTAAAAAGAGACTTTTATGTAAGATTAATTCTAGGCAAAAAATACACGACAACACTGTCCAACAGATATATAATATGAGCAGCAAACGCAAGGCACATAAGTAATTTTAAATCCTTAGTTTTAATTTCTAGTAGCCATATTAAAATAAATAGAAACAGGTCAAATTAAGTAACTATTTCAACAATATATTTATATATACAAAATCTTATTTCAAAATGTAATCAATATAAAATTGTTAATATATTTACATTATTTTGTTTATACCAAGTCTTCCAAATCCAGTGTGTACTTTTACATGTTAAGTGAATCCAAATCTCCGGTGCTCAATAGCCCCGCGTGCCTAGCAGCTGCCGCACTGACCAGCACAGACCCTGAGTGACTCTGTGTGCCGTACCCACTCTCTCTGAACCTTGTGCCTTTTTCTAAGACCTAAGTTTCTTCAGTATGCCCTCTTGAACATAAAAAGTTAATAAAAAACCAAATATTTACCAAGCATCTCATAGATGCTTACACATCATTTCTCTGTCTGACTTCAAGTATCTTACTTTATAATAAAAGAAGCAAAACATATATAGAAATAACCATACGATGTAGAATACAATGAAATAACATTTTTAAAGGCATATGATAGGGCATATGTCTTGACCAAAATTAATATTTAATAAAATAAATACTTCTTCTATGCCTCTATTCTGTAGCATTAGCTTTCTGCTCATATTGCCACATCAAATCATTTGTCCCTACTCCATGAATTATTTGTAATAAGAATTGAATTTATCTTAGTTTCAAAGCAGTTAAAGAAATTGAATATGTCCCTTATTTTAGCAATCATATAAAACTAGGAATTGTAAAATGTATTTTATATAATAAAAATATGCCTCTCAAAATAAAAAGTCAATGCTAGCAATCAAGAGATTATAAAGAAAAATAACAGAAAGAAGAAAAATTCAAAGAATAACATTCCCAAAGGAACTATTATTGCATATCATTAGGCTTTACTTCCTATTTCTCTGATTAGAGGATATAAAATAGTAATCCATTCTTAATAATATCAGGGTCTACAGGAAAATTCAGAGTAAGTAGTTCCTTTGTCAGTCTGGTCTTTATACTCCTTTTTGTGCTATTGAAGATAGAAATTTCATTCTGCCCTCTTTTGCATATGAATATTTACTCTTAACCACAAATAAAGAAAGAGAAGCTGAATGGATTTACACTTTGCTGTCTCTGATATTTAATACTTCTCTGTGGGAGGTATATATGAATGTCTGTTTTATTCTGTGGGAGGGATATGTGAATGTTTATGGTTTATTTAGTAGTTATTCAGTTGAGGACTACAGAGAATGAACAGATATATCTGAATCTTACAGAAGTAGGGAGACCACTCGCAGACACAACTTGGAGTTAAAACGTCAGACACTGTAATTGAGCTGTATTGTTGTACTTGAAGTGCCAAAGGCCAGTTTGGCAGTCCTGCTATTTATACAGTACTGATAAACAACCCTTGACATGATACTGTTGGAAGTGTACTAAGTCTCATAGATTGCCTAAGCAGTAGACATGAATTGGAAAAGGAGACCAAATTCTATGGCCAACTTTGTATGGATTTGAAGTAGGGTTTCTCTAAGTGGGTCAGTGTAGAGATTCAAACTATAAAGTTTTGAGGAAGAAGGTCCTCTTGAGAGGAAAGAAGTCTTATGTGTAGAGCACTGAAGCTAGGTAGGAATATGTTGAGTCCACAAGAGAATTCCTGTGGATGGGTTTTAAACTTCACACACCTTGCCTATGAAATAAAAAAAAAATCATATTTAGCAAATTTGTAACCATTTAGTTTTTAATATGCAATCATTATATATTTAATTTTCACCCACTCTTCAGTATAATCTGATACACCCGACCAGCCTCCAGTGGTGGTAGTGGGAAAGTAAAGGACAAAAAAGAGAAATGGGACCTGCTTCATATCCATTTCTTCACCAAAGGCCCATGCAAAGGTAATACTTTCTACTAAGAGGACTGGCAGGGAATAGAAGTTCAGGTAACCACCACGGGTCCTGGTAAATTTACAAACAGTATGCAGGAACTTAAGCCACTGGGATGGGGCTCCCAGGTGCTGAGCCAGTGATGGATCTGAAAAACCCCTCTTTAGGCCATGTATCCAGAGAAGGATGCTTTTATTGGGCAGAGATGACACAACATGTAGAAGGAAGACTGCAGGGATATGTACCTCATTTTTTTCATTGTTATCCCTAAAGTAGAACAAGGTAGTAATCAAGTAGTCGGGCGTCTAAGTTAGATAGATAAATGTTTGTATACCATAACTATCCATAAATAGGTATGTGGACAAAGGCAAGTATCTTTTCTCGATGTTCTGTTAGGTAGCAGCTAGAAATGAGTGGCCAGAAGGGAAATAAAGGCAGGGCCCTCGCCATTACAATTTAACAAAGAACTTAATACAGATAGCTAGAAGAAAAAGAAAGACATATCTCACCAATGAACTCAGCAGTCCTGAGCTCAGCTTGATAAGACTGCCAGGTGTCCTGAGCATCATAAGCAAAACAGTGCTGGAGAAGGGGAGTCCTTGAGACTGTGCTGAGAAATGGGGCTGTGGTAACAATCTCACTAAGGTTGCTGAGTGTTCTGACCATCACAGTGGGGAGTGCACAGAAGAGGAGAGCCTTTGCTGGGAAAGGGGGCCTCTAATAATTTCACTAACTAAGGCAAAGAGCCTTTACTAACTGAGACAGAAAGCCTTTGTAGATGTACATTATTCCCAAGATTTTTAAGGGGGAAAAGGGGAGGGAACCTAGAAGTTGACTGAGGCATATAACCCACAGACCCCAATGGTCAGCGTACTTAGATTAGCTGAGTACCCATTGTAGTCTCAGCTCAAGTGTGTAGAATAAAATTACTGACTTACTAACAAACTTACTAACAACTCTATTTCCTCTATACATGGACATTTAGATTAGCTGGGTGCCTGCTTGTGAAACTGGAAAAGCCGGCGTTCGTGCTGTCACCTACCAAACCCAATAAGCAGAGACAGGGATTGAATCTTTATGGGTGCTTCATTCAGATGGTCATGGATCTGAGAAGATGATAGGTTTGTACCCTAACAAACCACCCTACATTTCCTCTCAAGCCAATCTTTTTATAACAGAGAATGAAGTGAGGTGAGGGGTTTGGAATTCAGGGAAAATTAGATTTTAAAAAACCTGCAGCATTCTCGACCTGGGAGGTTAGCTGTGCCCTAGGCTGTCATCCGTCTCTCCCTGGAACACAATGGCTCAAATAACATCTGGACTGCTTATGGTCTTTCCTGGAGCACAAATGTCAATCACTGTGGGCTCCTGGAGTCAGGGTGGACCGTGCCAGCAGTTCCCGAAACAATAGCTTTTCACATGCATTAACTACTAGGCTTATTAACTACTACCTTAAACTAAAATTTTCCCACTCTTGGGTTCCCCGTTGCTTGCAGCTCTGTGCTCATGTGTTTCATAAATAAACTTACTATCTCATTTCCACTCTATGTGTTTGTCTCTCACTTGAATTATTCTCTTGAGGGCAAGACAAGAACCGAGGCAGAAGAGAGAACCTCTAGACTAAGGTGTCTCTCTTCCCATCCATGACAGTTCTACCAATAAAATAAAAATAATATTAATATCTCCTCTCTAGTGTTGTGAGAAATAACATATTGCATATAAAGCTTTTCATAGAATGCTTATCACAGTGTCAAATATTTAATATTATCTAATATGATTGGTCTTTTTACTTTAGTCTCTATATTTTTGTTTTTATATTGAATATTTATTACTTTAATAATCAAAGTAATTCAGTATAACACTCTGAATAAAGATATTTCTATGCTGTGCAAAGAAAAAAATGGCTATTAAGTAAATGTTCTGAAATTTCAAAGTAAGGCGTTCTTATTTTCAGATGAAGTTTTGACACTGAAGAAATCTCTAGTCAAGTTGCAAATCACTTTCAAAATACATTTATTTACTTTTTAGTTATTTAAAAATCACTTGCCCTAAGAAAACTTGAGATAATACTAAAAAGTCATATTTAGAGAGGTTATAATTGAAACATGTAAATAGAAACTAAGCAAGCAAATCATATGGATAGATCTAGGAAACATAAGGACTGCTAAGACAGTAAACAAGAGACAGATTAGAAGCTTCAGACAGATTGGAGAACAAAAATAAGTACAATATGTTGGAAACTAAGAGGAAAGAATTTCATTAGAGAGAAGATAATCATTGTCAAATGCTATAGGGAGAACAAGGAAAACTAACAGGATTCTTAGTTAAATCTGGCAGAAGGTCACATTGAAAGCATTTTTTAAAATTAACAAGTTGCATAAATGTTAAAATTAGGCTAATTTCCAAGAACTTTTAAAAAGAATGAATTGACAGTGGAAGAATAAATCAAAGGAGGATAAGTAAGGGAAATAATATTTTTGGTATACAGGAAAGCTGACCACTTCAGAGGCAGAGAAAAATTTGGAGGTGTATTTATTGGCCCTAAGACATTAAGAATTCAAGTGTTTACAATTGCTGAAAAGGAAGTACAACCATTCAAAGCTGCCCCAACATCCCAAAGTAATAAATCTTGGAACAATCTCCGATAGAAAAAGGAGCAAACATATGTTTGTCACCCTCTGTTAAGTGTGGGTCTGTCTGCATGGTACTTTGCATAACAGCTCCCAACCCACAAAACAAAAACATCACTATCATTTATCTAGATTTACTATCTCTGACAAGGCTATGCAGACTGTTAGGTCCCTTCTGTTTCCTTCCAAATCTCCCCTTTCTGAAAAAGTGAGTGTATCCTCCTGACAATCATAGAATTTCTCTTCAAATTAGAACCACAGGGAAACCAACTATACAAGTTATTTCTCCTCTAAATTGGATCTTTCACCTTTGAATATCATAAGGTTCTTAAAATATTCAAAGTTTCTGAAAAGGGTTTGGAGAATCTGCCATTGTAACCCACTCCCATGTCAGATTTAATACTGATATATTAAACTTTTTATTTTTATTTTGTATTTAATCTTTATTTTTTGTGTTCCATTATCATTTAGTCCCCAAATATCCTCCTCCACAAGCATCGCCACATTGTTGTCCATGTCCATGAGTCCTTTTTTCTTTTTGCACAATCCTCCCACACCCTAGCCAGGCCCCCACTAGCTATCATCTGCTCTCCATCTATGAATCTGTCTCTGTTTTGTTTGTTAGTTCAGTTTGTTCATTAGATTCCACATATGAGTGAAATCATATGGTATTTGTTTTACTCTGGCTTATTTCACTTAGCATAATGTTCTCCAGGTCTATCCATACTGTCACAAAAGATAAAAAAAAATTTTATAGCCTAGCAGAATTCCACTGTGTCAATGTCCCGTAGCTGTTTTATCCACTCATCTACTAATGGAGACTGGGGCTGTTTCCATATCTTGGCGATTGTAAATAATGTTGCAGTGAACATAGGGGTAATTAGGCAGTAAAGTCTCAGACAGTGCCCATAGCATTATTTTACCTGATGTATCTCCCCAAGCTAGGGAAACGAAAGAAAAAATAAACAAATGGGACAATATCAAACTAAAAAGTTTTGCACAGCAAATGAGACTATCAACAAAATGAAAAGATAATCCATTTTGATTGTTGTGTCCTCATTTTCATTTGTTTCAAGGTATCTTTTGATTTCTTCCCTGATCTCATGGTTCACCCATTCATTGATTAATAACATGTTATTTAACTTTCACATCTTTGCATATTTTTCAGTGTTCTTCTTGTGATTGATTCTAGTTTCATAGCATTGTGATCAGAGAATACGCTTGATATGATTTCAATTTTCTTAAATTTTTTGAGACTTATTTTGTGTCCTAACATGTGGTCTATCCTAGAAAACACTCCATGTGCATTTGAAAAGTATGTACATTCTGCTGCTTTGTGGTGAAATGCTCTGAAGATATCAATTAAATCCATTTGATCTAGTGTGTCATTTAAGGCCACTATCTCCTTGTAGGTTGAAGTCAATGGGGTGTTAAAATCCCCAACTCTGACTGTATTTCTGTTGATCTCTCCCTTTATGTCCATCAAGATTTATTTTATATATTTAGGTTCTCCTATGTTAGGTGCATAAATGTTTACTAGGGTTATATCCTCTTTTTGGATTGTTCCCATTATCATCATGTAGCGTACTTTTTTGTCTCTTCCTATAGCCTTGGTTTTAAAGTTTATTTTGTTGGACACAAGTACTGCTACCCCAGTTTTTTTTTTCTTTTCCATTTGTATGAAATGTCTTTTTCTAATCCTTTGCTTTTAGTCTGTGTGTATCTTTTGATATGATATGGGTCTCTTGGAGACAGCATATTATGAGTCTTCTTTTCTTATCCATCAGCTACCCTTTGTCTTTTGGTCAGAGCATTTAAGCCATTTACCTTTATGGTAGTTATTGATAGATACATATGTAGTGCCATTCTATTTGTTAGAGTGTTTTTCTCTTTTTCTTGCTCTTTTTCCTAAAGCAAGCCCTTTAACATTAGTTGCAGTACTGGTTTGTTGTTAACAAACTCCTTTAGCTTTTTGTTGAGTGGAAAGCTCCTTATTACTCCTTCAATTTTAAATGCTAGCCTTTCTGGGTAAAGTAGCCTTGGTTGTAGGTCCTTGCTTTTCATCACCTTGAATATTTCATGCCATTCCCTCTGAGTTGAGTAGTTTCTGTTGAGTAATCAGATGCCAGTCTGCATGGTGCTCCCTTGTACATAACTACCTGCTTTTCTCTTGCAGCTTTTAGGATTCTTTTCTTGTCTTTAAGTCTTGTCATCTTAATGATGATGTTTCTTGGTGTAGGCCTCTTTGGGCCCAATTTGTTTCAGACTCTCTGAATACCCCAGACTTGTGTGACTTTTTCCCACACCAGATTAGGAAAGTTTGGGGTCATTATTTCTTTGAATTGGTTCTTGATCCCTTGCTCACTCTGTTCTCCTTCTGGTACTCCCACCATACAGATGTTGTTACATTTCATGTTGCCCAAAATGTTTTTTAAGCTCTCCTCATTTTTTTAAATCCTTTTTCCCTTTGACTGCTTTGCCTGGGTGTTTTTTTCTACATTGTCTTCCAAACACTGATTCAAGGCTCTGTTTCCCATAACCTACTGTTTATTCCTTCAAAATTAGAAAGGAAGAAGTAAAACTGTTATTTTTTTTTCAGATTACATGATGCTGTACATAGAGAACCTGAAAGATTCCACCAAGAAACTACTAGAACTGATGAAGGAATTCAACAAAGTAGCAGGCAACAAAAATAATATCTGCCTCAAAATAATAAAATACCTAAGATAAACCTAACCAAGGATGTAAAATACCTGTACAGGGAAAATTATAAGACATTGAAGAAGATACAAATAAGTGGAAATACATACAATGTCCATGGATAGGAAGAATTAATATCATTAAAATGTCCATACTACCCAAAGGAATCCATAGACTCAATGCAATTCCAATCAAGATTCCAATGACATATTTCACAGAATTAGACCAAATGTTTCAAAAATTTATATGGAACCTCAAGAGGCCACACAAAGCAACAGCGATCCTGAGAAAGAAGAACAAAGTTGTAAGAATCACACTACCTAACATCAAACTACACTACAAGGCTGTAGTAATCAAAACAGCCTAGCATCGCTATAAATATAGACACCCAGATCAGTGGAACAGAATACAGATCCCAGAAATAAATCCACACCTTCATAGTCAATTAATATTCAACAGAGGAAGCAAGTATATACAATGAGCTAAAGATACTTTATTCAGTAAATGGTGTTGGGAAAATTGTACATATACATGCTGAAAAATGAAACTAGACCACCTTGTTATACTACACACAATAATAAATTCAAAATGGATCAAAGACTTAGATGTTAGACCCAGAACCATAAAAATCCTAGGAGAAAACATAGGCAGCAAAATCTCAGACAATGCTCATAGCAATTTTTTATTGGATATATCTCCCAAGGCAAGGAAAACAAAAGAAAAAATAAATAAAGGTACTACATCAAACTGAAGTTTTACAGAGCAAACAAAATACAAATACAACCTACAGAATGGGAGAACATATTCACCGATACATCTCATAAGGGGTTAATAATCCAAAATTTGTAAAGTACTTACAAAACTCAAAACAAAACAAAAAAAAAAAACAACTCAGTTAAAAAATGGGCAGAGGACCTGAATAGTCACTTCTTGAAAGAGGACATTCAGATGGCCAATAGACATATGAAAAGATGCTCAAGTCACTAATCATCAGAGAAATGCAACTTAAAACCACAATGAGATACCATCTCACATCTGTCAGAATGGCCATCAATAGATCAACAAACAACAAGTACTGGGGAGGATGTGGAGAAAGGGGAACACTTTTGCACTGTTTCGTGTGAATGCAGACTTTGTAGCCACTGTGGAAAGCAGTATGGAGATATCTCAAAATTAAAAATGGATCTGCCTTTTGACCCAGCTATCCCTGTTCTGAAAATATAGCTGAAGGAATCTAAAGTCTTATATTCTTATAGTTGTGGTTCTCACATTGTGTTTCCTGGACTAGGAGCATGAGCACCACCTAAGAACTTGTTAAAAATGTACATTCTCTTGTCCCTCCCCAGATCAACTAAATCAGAAAACATGAGTGGAACCTACCAATCTATGTTCTAAGTCCTAAAGGTGATTCATATGTGAGACAAAGTTGTTTGTGTCAATATGGATAAACCTAAAGGATATTGTGCCAAGTGAAATAAGATAGTAACAGTAGGACAAATACTGTATGATTCCACTTATATCAGGTATCTGTGACAGTCAAACTCATAGAAGCAGAGAGCAGAATGGTAGTTGTGAAAGCTGAAGACAATGGGAAGTTGTTGCTCGATAGGCATAAAGTTTCAGTTATACAAACTAAGTGAGCCTTAGAAATCTGCAATACAACATAGCATATAAAAAATACTGTGCATTTTGAAATATAACAAAAAAGATAAATGTCAAGTTATGTGTTCTTACCATTAAAAAAAACACAGAATAAACACAAGAAAATATTTGGAGGTGAACAATATGGTTAGCACCTTGATTGTGATAATGATATCAGTGGTGTTTGCATGTGTTCACACATGCAATGTAACCATTGAATGTGTGCAATTTTCTATATTAATAATTCCTAAAAAACTTTTTTAACTTGTAAAACCACTGTATTAAATAAATTATTTTCAAAATCTTCCAACAAAGCAAAATCCAGGCCAAAATGTTTCATTGGTGAGATGTACCAAACATTTAAGAAAGAAATATATACCAACTTTATACCAATTCTCTAGGTAATAGAGAAGTGGGAAACCTTCCAAATTTGCTTAGTGAGGCCATCCTAACTGTGCCACTAAAATCTAACAAAGTAGTAAAAAGTAGAAATGTACCTGACAATATCTCTTAAAAGTTTGGGTATAATTGAAAATATCATTTTCAATAATTAGCAAATCAAATTTAAAAACATATGTGGTAATTTCTTATTGCTACTGTAATAAATTACAAAAAACTCAGTACCTTATACCAACACAAAATGGTCTTAGTTTTTTTTATTTTTTTTAATTATAGTTTCTATTCTATATTATCAATATTATTTTATATTAGCTTCAGGTACACAGTATGGTTAGATAATCACATACTTGACAAAGTGTTCTCCCCAATAGTTCCAGTACCCACCTGTCACCACATGTAGTTGTTACAATTTTATAGACTATATTCCCTATGCTGTACTTTACATCCCCATGACTGTTCTGTAACTACCCATTTGTACTTCCTAATACATTCTCTTTTTTCACCCTTTCCCCTAAACCTCCTCCCCTGTGGCAACCATCAGTTTATTGTCTGCTTCTAAAACACAAATTTATTGTCTTACAGTTCTGGATGTCAGAAGTCTGAAATGGATTTTCAGCAGAACTGCGTTCCTTTTAGAGGCTCTAGGGTAGAATTCATTTCCTAGCCTTTTCCAGGAAGGCTACCTGTATTCCTTTAATTGTGGCCCCACATTATTCGGACCTCTGCTTCTTTGATCACATCCCTTTCTCTGACTCTATTCTTTTTATCTCTCTCTTATAAGGATCCTTGTGATTACATTGGACCCACTAAAATAATTCCAAAATAATTTCCCTATCTCAAATTCCTGAACTTATTCACATCTATAAAGCCTGTTTTGCCATGTAGGATAACATTCACAGATTTCAGGAATTTGGATGTGGACATCTTTGGGATATTATTCTAGCTAGACAATAGGTAAAAAAAGAATACAAGTCACAATCAAGTGGGATTTATCTCAGGATTAAAAATAATGGTTCAACATATAAGAATAATGTAACTCACCTTATTAGCATAATGAAGGAAAAAATATATATGGCCAACTCATAGTATAACCAAATAGAATTTGATATAAGTCCAAATAGTTACATGATTAAAAAAATTCCCCCAAGGAGCTGAGGTGTGAGGTGTGGCCTCCTGACTGCTGAAGGCCGCTCTTGGGGCAGCTGATAGCTGCTAATGGAAGCCCCACAGCAACAGCTCCTCTTCTCCCCTCCCCTAGCATTACCACCAGACCCACGGGCTGCCAGGAGCCAGAGCCCAGGAGGGCTCAGCGTCACCACTGCTTTTGCAGCCGGCAGCATTGCAGTTGCCCCGTAGCATTCCAGCAAGAGTACGCTTAGCAGCAGCCTGAACTTGGAGCTACTATTGGAGCCCCAGGAGAAAGAGGCATGGAGCCTGAAGCGTGAGCTTGTCTGAGAAGTCTGCAGGTACAGACCACAGGTGGCAGCTTGTCACAAGGCTTTGGCTGATCAACTGTATACCATGATACTATTGTCTTTTTTTTAAGACTTTATTTATTTATTTTTAGAGAGAGGAAGGGAGGGAGAAAGAGAGGGAGAGAAACATCAATGTGTGGTTGCTTCTTGAGTGCCCCCTACTGGGGACCTGGCCCGCAGCCCAGGCATGTGCCCTGACTGGGAATCAAACCGTGACTGTTTGGTTTGCAGGCTAGCACTCAATCCACTGAGCCACACTAGCCAGGGCTGTCTTTCTTTTTTTTTAATTCTTTGTGTGGGGCCTACTGACAACTCCAGTGTTAAGTAATGAGTGAGAATCAGATACCCTCTGGGATGATGCAACTGATTTTCACCTGACACAGTCATCTCAAAAATCAGAAAGACAAGAGTTACTGTATTTTTCAGACTGTAAGATGTCCTT
This sequence comes from Trachops cirrhosus, assembly GCA_028533065.1. Taxonomy (NCBI): domain Eukaryota; kingdom Metazoa; phylum Chordata; class Mammalia; order Chiroptera; family Phyllostomidae; genus Trachops; species Trachops cirrhosus. The sequence continues at coordinate 109,012,220 of CM052538.1, forward strand.
CCCCCCTCCCCAAATTTGGGAGGAATAATGGTTGTTAATGTTGCTGTTGAGTTCTGTTTACATTTACATTGGTGAAATATTATGTTATTTATGTTATTAAATATTTTACCACATTTTTTGCTTCAAAATTTTTTTCCTATTTTTCACTAAAACCTAAGTGCGTCTTATGGTCCAAAAATACAGTATAAACATGCAGAAAAGTGCTCGCAGGCACCTTTTGTCCACCTTTCAACTTCTTCAGTCTCTTCTCCCAGCACAAATGTTAGCGAAAATAGGTAGATATTAATAAGGGAAGGAACCAAAGGGAATCAGACATCAAGCCCCAGAGGATGGCTGCATCCTCTGCCCTCAGGACCTAATTCAGGAGGCAGGCAGGCAGGATTTTACCAGTCATTAGCCAGGATTACTAAGGGGAAGGTAAAACAGTAGGGGAAATTCCTCTGCTAGGTCACGCCCGACAGAAGACGAGTCATCACAGGGGAAGTCCCTTATCTTTGAAGCAAGCACAATGGGAGCCAAAATGGCGACCATACGTGGGAGGAGCCTCGCCTGGAAAAGAGCCCAGTTGGGTAAGGGACACAGACCCTGGAAGATCTAGAAAATGGATTGGTTAGGGGAAGGATCCAGTGCCAGCCAGGAAGGACTGGAATATTGATTGGTTATTTTGAATGAGGCATGGTCCTTCCCCATCTCCAGGTAATACAATCCAAGCTTAATAAAACTCTCACTTTTTCTCTCTCTTTCCTGGTAACATGCAACTGCCCACTTCATTTGTGCATTTCCTCTCCAGAGCAGCCATGTGGCCCTAGCAGCTGTGCAGTGCCCAAGCACTAGCCTGGGTATAGCAATGCAGTGACTGCCGGAGCACACCTGGGAACAGAGCTTAAGCTAGCAGATGGAGACAAAGACTAAACTGGACTAAGCTTTAATATAGACTGAACCAATGGCACAGAATTTCTTGACCTTGGCCTTTGTTCTGGGCTTGATGAATACAAGTGTGTACTTTTTTCACAGTGGGATGGACAGTGATGAGATATTGGGAACCTGAGGGAAGCCTTCCATTTCTATCCCAATTTCTAACTCCCAGACCTCCTATTGTGTGGGTTCCTGGAAATGGGTTTCTCACAACTCAGTGAAAGAACCCCATTTCTACTGACAGTACACAACCAGCTGCAAAGGGCTTTTGGCCCTCCTCAGCTGCTGAAGCCACTGTTTCAGACACCATGGAGAGCTAAGTGGTGTGGAGGGCAGCAAAAGTGAGGGGCTCTTCGCAAAGCTTTCGTAGTCCACCATAGCAAAGTCACCAACGAAACAAAAACAACAGCCTGAGGGCCGGTCCCATTCAGACATCAGCCACACACTTGCACAGCAGAAATGCTTACATTTGTACACACAGAACATATGCACACGCATGGACATGTCTGCACACTCCCTGGACACCCTGTCAGCAGGCTGACCAGAGAAAACAGAGAAAGCGTGTCTGGGGCCATGTTTTCCTTGAGCAGGGTCTTCTCTGGCCAACAAATGAGACTACTTTTAGGCAATTCAAGAATACACAGTTTTTTCCAGGAAGAAGAACTGGGAGTGATTTGCAAGGAAGGCCAGATTTCTCAGGGAGGCCTCTGAGGATGAAGAAGGAAAAGAAAGGTGGCGTGGCCCGGTGGACGCCATGACGCATGCTGGCTGCTACAGCCTAACAGCTCAATTTTTTCTGATCAATAGACACTCTTTGGATTATAAACTCCCTTCCAAAAGGGACCCTACGGTGTTCCAGCAGCATGGTGCTTTTCTCCACACTGACACCTCAGAAATAGTCCCCAGGATCACCCTAAAATTTAACTGTGACACCACATGCTCACTCAGAGCTACTCCAGCAGGGAAGCAAGTGGAAAAAGCAGTGATGAGCTACCACTTCTGGCAACTAGAACTGGTTGTCATGTCAGCACCAGCCAAAGATTCTAGTTTCCAACAGAGTAAAGACCTAATCATATTGCTTTCCCTGGGACTGGGAGAGAAAATTTCTGCATGACTGCAGCAGGGAGGGAGGAGGTGAAAGGAGATAAATGAGGGCTGATGCAGAGCATTGTTCCCTGGGAGCTCAGTGGATTTCCTGTGGTCACCATTAGGCCTCCTCCAGAGAGAATCATTTTCTATCTTAGTTTAAATGTTTTATGAACCTATGTGGTTGGGCCTCCCTAAAGCTGTTGTTACAACCATTGAGCAGGTATACATGTCTAAGTGTTTTCCTTTATTTAATTTTTAAATATATTTGAATTGATCTATTTATTCTTATAAATTTATTAGGATTATATTGATTAATAACATTATATAAGTTTCAAGTGTGCAATTCTATAATACAGCATGTGTTTATTGTATTGTGTGCTTGCTGCCTAGGGTCTGGTCTCCTTTCACCTGACCCCCATACTGTCCACACTCTCCCCCCATCCATTCCATCTGGTAACCACCATAATGCCATCTGTGTCCATGAGTTGGTTTGCTGCTTTCTATTTTATATCCCACATATGAGTGTAATCAAAGGATTCTTGTCCTTTTCTATCTCATTTACTTCACTTAGCATTATACTCTCAAGATCCATCCATGTTGATGCAAATGGTAGTATTTCATCTTTTCTTATGCATGAGTAGTATTCCATGGTGTATATGTACCACATCTTGTTCTTTGCATCATTGTTCAAGGTACCAAGACATAGAAACAACCTAAGTTACTTTTGATGGATGATTCTCTGAATGTCTCAGTGCACACCTCTTTCCCTCAGAGAAGCAATGAGAAAGAGCAATGGGAGTCTATTATGTAAATCTGTACTTCCACATAATATTTACTGCCAGCTTCTGAATACAGATAAGGGGATTCAACTGTGTCACAGGAAAGAGTTCCAGTCATACGCAGTTTTTATTTCTCATGTGTTGACTCAGGCATTTTATTCCTGTAATGAAATGTTAGAGGGGCTCTGCCTGTTATGGGTACCAGATAAATGATGCACAATTTTATTTGAGCCATTGAGTTTAAAATATAGAGAGAAAGCAAGGTAGCAAAGATATGTATGTATATGCTCTCTCCAGGCTTCCTTTCTCCTATCCTATCATTGTGGTCTTTCTAATTTGAAATAAAGCACTTAGTTGGGAGTCCATTGGCACCTCCACCAGCACAGAGGCCAGACTAGGAATGGAGAGAGTTGGTTGCCCCTAAGGTACTGAGGCTGGAGGTGACTATTGGGCTTAGTCTCTTTTAACCCCTCTGAACAATTTGGACATGGAGTCTCCAGAATAAGTACCTATTGGCCAGTGAGAATCAAAGAGTCTTGTAGGCATCTGTGAATCCCCAGACTCTCCACACTGACCAGAGCACAGAGGCATGACCACATGTTCATTCCTCTGGATGGGCTGCCCTGGGGTGAGCATACTATAGCTGCCTGGGGTCCTGACACATGTTTCAGGGTGCTAAACATAATAGGCCCATGGACAATGTGCTGAGTTCCAGGGGCAAAAATGAAGGAACAGATGGACTGGAGACACTAAAACAGCAGAAGACCCACAGCTTCTGCAGGAACTAGGAGGCCGCTGATAAGAAAGAGCTGGCAGATGCCAACAGCTATTTAAACAGCAAAGGCAGATGTGAAGATGGAAAAGGCCCAGCATTACTGGAGGTCCAGGAAGGTGGCAAAAGGGAGTCACTGGACTTTGAGCAAAGCAAGTGCCTGGCTCCACATCAAGGGGCTGAAACAGGCCTTAGCACCTGAGCCTTTGCATTTGAAAATAAAATCTCAGGCTAAGGAAAAAAGAAAATCCTCCAGCACATTAGAAAGAGGGGTGGGGGATGGGGGGAATGGAGAATTCCTCGATCTAATAAAGGAGATATGTGAAAAACCTACAGCTACCATCATAGTTAATGGTGAAATGCTAAATCCCTTCCTCCTAAATTGATAGCATGGCAAGTATATGCATACTCAAAAACTATAGTTCAACACTGCACTGGATGCTCAGCCATGGTGCAACAAGAAGAAATGAAACCCACGAATATTTTTTAAAAAGGGCATTTTCAGATGACAGGATTGTTTACATATTAAATCCTAAGTAATCAACAAAGTAATTATCAGAACTGCTAACTCAATTTAGCAAAATCAAAGAATAGGCAGTCAGTATATAAAGTTAATTGTATCTCTATATGCTGGCAACAGACAATAGGAATAGAATTTCAAATATAGGCAGGCTTCTTCTGGTCAAGATGGTGACATAGGCAGAATAACTTGTCTCCTTGCACAACCACATCAAAATTACAATTAAAATACAGAACAACCATCTCTCAGGAACATCAGAAATTGAGTTGAATAGCAATCTTACAACTACAAAACTGAGCTGAGTGGAAGTCTGACAACAACAGAATTGAAGAAACCACACCCATCCAGGCTGGTAGGAGGGGCACAGATGTGGAACGGGCTGGCCTTACACCCACATGGATAAAAATTCAAGAGGAATATCTCGGGAGAGAAGAGTCCCAGACCCACAGCAGGCATCCCAATCCAAGGTTTCAGTGCCAGGATGATAAGTCCCCATAACTTCTGGCTGCAAAAACCAGTGGGGACTGAGTCGGTGGAGGAGGCTTCTGGAGCCCTAAGTAGTTCCTCTTGGGGAACCCACACACAGACTTACTTATTCAGACTCACTCCCTCTGAGCCCCAGCACCAGGGTGGCAGCATGAAGGGCACCAGTGGCATGCAGGGAGAGACTGAGTGTCTGGCATTGGGGTGAACAGAGGCCATTGTACCTTTGGTGAGCCCTTCCCCCACGGAGCCAGTAGGCTTGTGTCATATCTAAGACTACATCAACCTGGCAAGTGTGACACACTTTGAAGATCCACAGAGGCTCTGCCCCACCCAATTTACTGCCCACCCTAGCTGCTTTTCCATAAGAATGGGTGGCCTTGGCTCCTAAATCCTATCAAACAAGCAACAGCTGGCTTCAGTGACCCCTAGTGGCAGCCAGATTAGAGTCACAGCTTAGCTTCACCTGGGACTCTCTAAGCCCAGCACAAGTAGCAACCATCTCAAATTGCTTTATAGCTCAGGCAGGGTGGCCCCAAGCAAAAACACAGGTGGGGGCTGACTATGGCCTGCACCATCTGGGAAACTCCAAGGCCAACACACCTACTAGACAGTTACAGACCAAGTCGGAGCACCACCACCCTGCCCCTGCACAGATGATCCTCCACAGAAGGCTGAAATTGGTTGTCAGAGGTCACAGCCAGTCCTTGAAGCTGACTGGCCTGGGTATATCCCTCCCATTGATCTGCCAACAGCAATCAAGGAGAGAGTGCTCAGCCCACACAAAGGGCACACCTCGAGTACCCGGCTTGGGTGATAGGGGAGGCTGTGCCACTGGACCCTATAGGACACCTACTGTCTTAGTCCACACCATCAAGACACAGAGTTAAAGCAGATCTACCTTAATACATAGAAACAAACACAGGGAGGCTGCCAAAACAAGAAGACAAAGAAACATGGCCCAAATAAAAGAACAAATCAAAACTCCAGAAAAAGAACTAAATGAAATGGAGGTAAGCAGATGCAGAGTTCAAAACAATGGTTATAAGGATGCTCAAGGAGCTTAGTGAGGACCTCAGCAGCATAAAAAAGATCCAGTCAGAATCAAAGGATATAGTAATTGAAATAAAGAACAGTTTACAGAGAAACAACTGTAGAGTGGATGAAGCCCAGAATCAAATCAATGATTTGGAACACAAGGAAGCAAAAAACAACCACACAGAACAAGAAGAAAAAAGAATCCCCCCCAAAAATGAGGTTAGTATAAACAGTCTCTGGGACAACTTTAAAAGGTCAAACATTTGCTGCATAGGGATTCCAGAAGGAGACCAGAAAGAGCAAGAAATTGGAAATCTATCTGAAAAAAATAGTGAAAGAAAACTTCCCTAATTTGGTGAAGGAAATAGATATGCAAATCCCGAAAGCACAAAGAGTCCCAATTATGATGGATGCAAAGAAGCCCACTCCAAGATATAATCATTAAAAGGCCAAAGGTTAAAGATAAAGTCTTAAAAGCAAGAGAAAAGAAGTTAGTTACTGGAAGGTTGTCAGATGGGAGGGGGAGGGGAAGAATGGGCGAATGGGTGAGGGAATTAAGAAGTACAAATTGGTAGTTACAGAATAGCCATGGGGATGTAAAGTACAGTATAGGAAATGGAGTAGCCAAAGAACTTATATGCATAACCCATGGACATGAACAATGGTGGGGGTATTACCTGAGGGAGAGGGGGTTGCTGGGTGGAGGGGGCAAAGGGGGAAGAACCAGGACAATTGTAATAGCATAATCAATAAAATATGATTTAAAAAATTTCAGATGTAATCAATTTACAAAAAATAAGAAATCATAAAATTCTTCAGAAATTTATCAAATATGTATAAGACCTGAACAGTAAAACATGAATAACATTTCTTAATGTAATTAAGATATAAACAAAACAGACTTTGATTCTCTTGTTTTAGAAGACTTAAGATGTCAATTCTCCACAAATTGATAAATTAAACATAATCTCAGTCAAAATTCCAGCAGTCTTTTTAGTCAGAAATTCACAAGGTGAGCCTAAATATATTTGGGAATTTCAAGTACCTGGAATTTCCAACTGATTTTGAAAACAGCTATATCAAAGGTAACCTAATTTCAAGACTCACTATGAACCTACAGTAAGTAAGACAGTTTGGTATTAGCATAAGGATAGACAGAAAGAACAATAGAACAGAATAATAAAAATAGACCCATCCATATACAGCCAACTAATTTTCAACAAAGACATCAAAGCAATCAAAAGGGAAACAGAATATTTTCATTAAATAGTGCTAGAATAATTATATATTCATATGAAAAAAGGAAGGAAAGAAGGAAAGGAAGGAGAAAGGGAGGAAGGAAAGAACTTTATTCTTATTTCACAACTTTGAAAATTTTACTTTTATAAGAATTGTAAAAATAAACATAAGAACTAAAGATATAAAGCTTTTGAAAGAAAATACTGATCTAGAACAGCTTTGCTACCCTAGGGTAGACAAAAAAACATAAAGAGAGACCTTTTTTTCTTTTTTTTAATCATTATTCAAGTACAGTTTCTATCCTTTACTTCCATTCCAGCACACCCACCCATCCCTCCCCTCCTCCCTACCATTTCCAACCCCCCTAGTTTTTGTACATGTGTCCTCTACATTTGTTCCTGTAAACCCTTCCATTCTCCCCTGAAATTCCCTCCCCTCTCCCCTCTGGTCACTGTCAGCCTGTTCTCTATTTCAGTGTCTTTGGCTATATTTTGCTTGTTTCTTTGTTTTGTTGTTTCGATTTATGTTAAAGGTGAGATCATAAGGTATTTGTCTTTCACTGCCTCGCTTATTTCACTTAGCATAATGCTTTCCAGCTCCATCCATACTGTTGCAAAGGGTGGGAGCTCCTTCTTTCTTTCTGCTGCATAGAATTCCATTGTGTAAATGTACCATAGTTTTTTGATCCATTCATTTACTGATGGGCACCTAGGTTGCTTCTAGCACTTAGATATTGCAAATTGTGCTGCTATGAACATTGGTTTGCATAGGTTCTTTTGGATTGGTTCTTAGGATATAGTCCCAGCAATAGAATTGCTAGGTCAAAAGGCAGATCCACTTTTAGTTTTCTGTGGAAGTTCCATACTGTTTTCCATAGTGGTTATACCAGTCTGCGATCCCACCAACAGTGCACTAGGGTCCCCTTTTCTCCACAACCTCTCCAACACTTGTTGTCTGTTGTTTTATTTATGATGGCCATTCCGACTGGTGTGAAGTGGTATCTCATTGTGGTTTTAATTTGCATCTCTCTGATAGCTAGTGATATTGAGCATCTTTTCATGTGTCTCTGGACCCTCTGCCTGTCCTCCTTGGAGAAATGCCTATTCAGGTCCTTTGCCCATTTTTTAATTGGGTTTCTTGTCTTCTTCGAGTGGAGTCATATAAGTTCTTTATATATTGTGGAGATTAAACCCTTGTCTGAGGTAT
>CM052538.1:109020760-109046604 GCA_028533065.1 Trachops cirrhosus
GCCTTTTATTTCCTTTTCTTGTCTGATCGCTGTGGCTAAAAATTCCAGTACTATATTGACTAGAAGTGGTGAAAGTGGACAGCCTTGTCTTGTTCCAGATCTTAGTGGAAAAGATTTTAGTTTTTGCCTATTGAGTATGATGTTGGCTGTAGGGAGAGACCATTTTTTAAAAAGCTTAATATGTAGAAGTTTACTAACCTTTTCTAAAATCAGCAAAACAAAAAACATGCCTAAGAAAATGGATAATTAAGACAAAGACTTGGAGTAAATATTCTCAGGGGTAGACAGAATACATAAAGAACACCTAAAATAATAATAAAGAGGCACTACAAATTTTATTTAATGGGCAAAAGACTTGAACTATTCATGAAGGAAGATATACAAAGGGCAATAAGCACATAAAAAATTCTCAACATCACCAATCATCATGAAAATACAAATTAAAACCATAATGTGATACCAGTACACACACAGTAGAATGGCTAAAATTAAAAATTCTAATAATACCAAATGTTGACAGGAATGTGGAGCAAGAGACTTATACCTTGCTGGTAGGAGTACAAAATGATACAATCACTTAGGGGAAAAAATGTACTTTTCACTTTCATATACTGTCCATCATACACATATCCAATCCTTAGTTTTTACCCAAGAAAGTATAAAAGGTAAGTCCATAGAGAAAGAAGACGTATAAAAGAACATTTGTAGTACTATTTGTAATAGCGCCAACCTGCAAAAGCAACACAAAGCTGCAGAAGAGATGAACAAATTTTGATATGTATTTGTAAAGATACAATGGATTCAAAGAATGAGAAACTAATGTTCCCATATCTTGTAGCAGATGGGTGAATTTGTGCTAAGTGAAAGAGATCAGATACAAAAGAGAAGATTCTACAGGATTTCATTTACATGAATTTGTAAAACAGGAGGACTGATGTGTCTGATCTATGATGAAAATAATCAGAAATATTGTTGCTTCTTAATTAGGTGGGGACAGCTGGAAAGCTCCACAAAGGACATTAGCAAAGTGATAGAACTGCACATGCATTGGCCAATGTCTGAATTCTATAATTGGGGTTTGTTAATTTTTCTGTGTGTACCTAAAAATAACTATAAATATAGTGAAGTCTAATCAGTGAGTTTGCTTTTAGCAGTTTTGTGGGTTAGTAATTCTGAAAGTACTTCTTTTGTATTATAGACTTGAACAAATAGATAAAAATAATGAGAATAACATGAGCCAAGTTTTTCATTGCTTGAAGAAGGAGTTACATAATATGAAAATTAGGCAGACTAAATTTTACCCTGTGTGGCTGAAATGGAGAAGAAAATGACAGTATGTATAGATATTCATATAGTGTATAGATATAGAGACAGATATATAGATAGCTATATATCAATGGAGAGAAAAACTAGAATGTATTTGTACACACATACATCTACACTCACACATAGACATACATCTCTGTCCACTGAGTAGTCTTAAATACAATGACACAGGAAACAACCAGAGATCTTGATTTATTTAACCAATAGGGCCTAGAAGCAATGATGAACAAGTGGCAATTTATAATGTCCAGACATTGATTTCAAAATATCATTATCCACTAAAAGAATATATCTCTTTTGGCAAAATAGCTGATTTCAAGGTTGGTATCGAGAAAGTACTAGTATAGAGAAAGCTTGAAGAGGTTTCTATTTCCCAAATCTGGAACAATTTAAGCCTCAAAACAAATAATTACAGCCATGGATTGTTATCTATAGACTAAAATAAGATTCCATGGTACCGTGGATCGATCTATCTGTCTATCCATCCAACTATCTCCTTATCTACCAATAAAGAACAGAGATGGGAATTTCTTCCTTAGAGTAGAATGGCAACTTATAAATATAGTAGGAATTATAGAGTTAGGAAAATCATTAATAAATATTATAAAGAGTGGATAAAAGTTTGATGAGTAACAGGATGTTTAGACTTTCAAAATATCTGCTCACATGTTAAACTAAATCATGTGATCCAAGTTAACATCACTAGTATCAGAACAAACTGACATCCTCATTGGATACATTGAATAGGGCAGAATACCACTTTTGTGAAAATGTTGTCAAAGTATATAAACTAAATCTAATCATACAGAAACACAGACAAACACAAATTGAGAAAAAAACTGGTCATATTCTTCAAAATGTGGGTCAAAAAAATACAAAGGCTTAGGAATGAGTCCATTAAAGGACATTTAGGATGTTCATAGCAGCACAATTTACAATAGCCAAGTGCTGGAAGCAACCTAAGTGCCCATCAGTAAATGAATGGATCAAAAAACTGTTATACATTTGCATGATGGAAAACTACTCAGCAGAAAGAAAGAAGGAGCTTCTATCCTTTGTGATAGCATGGATGGAACTGGAGAGCATTATGCTAAGTGAATAAGCCACATAGTGAATGACAAACCATATGATCTCACCTATAGGTAGATGCTAATCAACAAAACAAACAAGCAAGCAAAATATAACCAGAGACATTGAAATTAAGAACAAACTGACAGTAACCAGAGGGGAGGTGGGAGTAGATAATGGATGGAGAAGGGGGAAGGGTTTTCAGGAACAACTATAAAGGACACATGGACAAAATCAAGGGGGATGGAATCAGGGGAGGGAAGTGGGGTGGGGATGGCTGGGGTAGAAGGGGAGTGGTGGGGAAAAAATGGAGACAACTGTACATGAACAACAATATAATAATTTTTTAAAAAAATAATATTTAATTGGCATGACAACTAAATGCAATGCTTGAGCTTAGATTAGATCCTGGACAAGGGAATAAGGAAATTGATGTGAGAAAATTTTAATATGTAATGTGAATTCAATAATACTATATAAGTATAAAAGTTATTTGAAATTTATACTGTGGCTGTGTGAGAAAATATTCTCCTTAGGGAATACATACTGAAGTAATTCATGGTAAAAGGGTAATATATCTTCAATTTACATGCAAATGTTTTAGGAAATAAATATAACTATATTAATAACTTACATATTTGTGTATGCATGTAAAAATAGATGATAAATATATATAGAGAGAGATGGATAGAATGATAAAGCAAACAGAAATAGAACAAAATATAAACAAATGTTAGAGTATTTAGAATTTTAATGTACTATTCTTTCAGTTTCAGACTACATTCAAAATTAAGTAAAAATAACAGATTAAAAGAAAAATTATTTTCTTTGTGAATGAGATGTGCCTATGAAAAATTTTATATGTGATATTGAAAATATTTGATAACTAAATAGGCTATTTTAATAGATAACTGAAGGAATTTTTGAAGACTCTGAGTACAGTAGTACATTACTTGATGAAAATGCCTAGGAAAATAGATTCTTAAAAAGATAATACAAGGTCCATAAGAATAAATTAAGATTTAAGTCATAGCCCTGGCTGGTGTGGCTCAGTGGATTGAGTGCAGGCCTGTGAACCAAAAGGTCACTGGTTAGATTTCCAGCCAGGGCGCATGCCTGGGTTGCGGGCCAGGTCCCCAGTAGGGAGTGCACCAGAGGCAACCACACATTGAAGTTTTTCTCCATCTCTTTCTCCTTCCCTTCCCCTTTCTCTATAAATAAATAAATAAATAAATAAACAAACAAACAAACAAATAGACTTATATTATACTCTATGCAATAGAGAATTAAATAAATATAACAGGTAATTTCTACTATGTAGGCTTTGATAAGTATTCTTTTAGAATTGAAACTTCTAAACAACATATACCATTTTTGGCAACTAAATTTTGCTATCACCAGTTAGGATTTAATATCTGTTATTTTTATTCACGATCATTATGAAGTGGACATTGATCAACAAAAAAATTATTTATCCCAAAAAAGAATAAATTTTATCTAAATGGGAAGTATATGGAACCATCTGTAAGCAGTATACAATTTGGAGTAGACAATAAAATTGTATTTTGCCTCCATTATACACAGAAGTCTAATTTTATTAGGCTTTCAACTGCCTTTACACATCATTACCCTGCTGGCTAGGACACTAGCCCATGAATTTCAAAACGATGCATGAGATTTTACCTTACAACTCCTACCCACAAAATACTTGCTTTGTGCAATGGAAACCTATAGGGTCATGGATTTTGGAAGTGGAAATGTTTCATTAAGTCATCCTGCCCATTATTTGGAAAGCTTTTTTACTCATTATATCGTCTCTATTCCCAAATGGTTTACTCAGTTAGATTTAACAACTCTATCCTTACAACTTTCTCTGCTGACATCTGAAGACCATTTTAATTTTTAATTTGATCTTATTTATTGATTTTTAGAGAGAGAGATTGATTTGTTTTTCCACTTATGCATTTATTGGTTAGTTCTTGTACGTGCCCTAACCAAAGATCGACCCCTCAACCTTGGATATCAGGTTAACACTCTAACCAACTGAGCTACGGAGCCAGGACCTCTCAAGATCATTCTATAATGCCCTCTGATTCCTTTATAACCTACATGAATATTTTCCATAAATAACTTAAAGGATGAAGTACCAAATTTTCTTGCATCTGCACCTAAAGTGAATTTCTCCCTTGCATCTTTAGTGTATTTTTTTTTACTTTCTTTCTACAAAATCTCACAAAGTTTTGCTTCAAATTTAGACCACAAGCAAAGTAGATATATAATGCTATCGGTGAATTTTTTTTCAATGTGTGTGATTTGACTGGTCAAGGAATATATACCATAGAAATAATATGGTAGCAAATGCTTCAGGCCCTGGCTGGTGTAGATCAGTGGATTGAGCATGGGCCTCTGAACCAAAGGGTCACAAGTTTGATTCCCAGTCAGGTCTCATGCCTGGGTTATAGGCCAGGTCCCCAGTTGGGGGCATGTGAAAGGCAACCACACATTGATGTTTCTCTCCCTCTCTTTTTCCTTCCCTTCCCCTCTCTCTAAAAATAAATAAAATCTTTTTAAAAAAATGTTTCAGCCATTAAAAGGAATTTCATTCATTACTATTCAAAAACTAACACAATACTAGTATTGTTCTCTAAAGTAAAATTTCACAGCAAAATTAATTTTTATTTAATATGCCATATGTTCAGATGAATAAGCCACAGAATAAAGCTTAATTTTTCTCAAAAGTATTATTTATATCAAAGGCATGGGACCAATTGTCATGTATTTCAATAATTTTAGCAGTACTTGTAAATCAACATACTGGAAACTATCAATTCATCTTATTTAGGTTTTGCCTTCAGAAATTGGTACTTGAACAACAATAAAATACATATATATACACATAAATTGAAATATGCATTAAAATACTGAAAGAAAATATACCATATTGCTTTCCTTTAGATGTTGGATTTATGAGTGATTTTTAAAATCTCCTTAGTGTTTTCTGCCTTTTCCAACTTTCAATAATAAAAATTAAATTGGTTTTGATGTTTTAAAAAATAAAAATCAAATGGTTTTGAGATAAGGGATTACAGTCTCCACCAAAGAATTTTAAGGTAACTATGAAGTTCAGAATATATTTCTAAAATATACAGTAATTGAATCTCTACATTTCTGTATCATCTCTATATTAATGAAATATAAATAGAATATTATGATTGAACCTATATAGTACTTTCTGTGACAACTTAAAATTAATCAAGTTATCTGGCTGTCATTTTTAATCACACGAAGTATTTATTTTGAAAGGCATTAGTGAAGTAAAAATGATCTAATTAATTTATATTTATTTAAAAATATTTTGTATTTAATCCACAGTTATCTTCAGTTGCAGCCTTAAGAATTCTATGGTCAAAATCAGAATCTTCAATATTTTTAGGAAAAGCAAAGACACTGAAATAGAATCTGCAAGCACAATTTGTATAAGACCTAAGTAAAGAGATTTACTCCCCATAACAGTCATATAAAATAAGTGCAGTTGATATGTCCATGAAGATAAAGAAGCATAGTCATGATGAAACATAGTGTTATGAAGAAGGAAAAGTTATGAAAAGCATCAAATACAAAGCTATACATTTATATATATAATTGTTAAAATCTAAATATCTTTAGGTTTTTGAGTAGCAACATGAGCACAGTAGTTTTGAGTCTTTGATATTCAACCTTAAAAATTATTTCTGAATATCATGTTACTACTATAAAATTCAAATTGAGAATTAAGAAAAATATCAAAAAAATTTAATATCTACCTAATGGGATTTTCAGAAAATGAGCAGGTAATTTTGGCTACCTTAAGAAATTCACTGACCTTCCATCAAAAATAGACATAGCCAGAGGTGACCTCTCAGAAAGACAACCAAGGGAATAAAAATTCTTCTTCCTTCCTACTATCTTCGGTTGTTACTTGGCTGAAATCAATACGAAGACAGAGACCGTGGGAGTCCCACTAAGGCAGTCACACAAGCCAGCTTCCTGGGTCCGAGAGCACCATGGAGAAAAAAGATAAGTAAATGAAGGGGGACAGATTTCCACACAATGAGTTTTGTCCAGTTCTAATTGGGTTGTCTGTTTCTTGTTCTTTGCAGGATGTAATATTTTTGCCTTCTCTCATTTTGCAGCTTGCTCTTTTACTCTTTATAGTTTTTTTATACGCAGAGACCTCACTCTTATATAAACTTTATACATAATTTTTCTCTCTAGATTGTTTTCTACTGTCATCTTTATGTAATATTATGTTTAACCCAGACAGCAAATGTGTTATCCATACCAATTTTTCTCATTTTACAGATAAGGAGACAGCCTTAGAGAGGACAAATTAATCTTTGTAAAAACAAAAAAAGTCAAGTACACCTAATGAAAATTACTTAATTTTTTACTTAAAACACTGATATAGTACTGTCAACCCTAAATTGTTTTACAAATGTCTTTTCATTAAATCTTCACAACTCTGTCATGCAGTAGAAAACTAGATTAGCCAGCCCAAGGAGGAGGAGGAATTCAAATCCAGGTAATCTGGTTTCAGACCTAGCAACACCAAGCTGCTGTTTCTCTTTTTGCACAATAAGCAAAAGAGGAATATTCTTCTTTCTTTTGATAAGACATGGTCGTTTTTATTGTCCAATCATACCTCCTCAATTTCATCAGTTATTAATGAGATGAAATGACCAAACTTAAATTTCCACGCATCTCCCCCAAACTCAATATTAGTCTATTTTTTCTGTCCTTAATTATAAAATTAATTCATAAATATTATAGAGACTAATACAGTGTCAATGCAGACAACTTGAAAAATAGATAAATTTTAAATAATATAGAAATCTCCTTTTATGTATTGAAATATATTTGTCATATAACATTGGGTAAATTTAAGATATGCAATGTACAACATGTTTATCTGATACATGCATTGCAATATGGTCAAAATTGTAATGATTGTACCACTATCACTTCACATAATTATTTCTTCATTTGGAAGATAATAAGAGGAAATAATTAAGATGTTATCTTTTAGCAAATTTGATGATTATAAGACAATATTGTTGTCTATATTCACTATATTGTACATTAGACCTCTAGGACTTACTTATCTACTAGTTCATGTCCGTGCCCTTAAACAGTATCTCTCCTCTTCCTGCATCCCCCAGCCAGTTAACCACAGGTTTACTCATTGTATTTACAAGTTTAGCTTTTTGGGATTTTTCACATAGGCGATATCATATAGTATTTGTCTCTCTGTCAGACTTTCATCACTTGGCATAATGTCCACAATGTTTATCCATGCATCACAAATGACAGGATTCCCTTCTTTCTCATGGCTGAATAATGTTTCACTGCATATACTAGATCATATCTTCTTTATCCATTCATCCACTGACAGGCAATTTGGATTGTTTCCATACCCTGGCTATCGTGAATAATGTTACAATAAATGTAACAGTGCATATATCTCTTCACTATCCTGTTTTCATTTCCTTTGGGGATGTAGCCCAAAGGAGAATTACTAGATCATGTAGTAGATGTATTTTTATTTTTTTGAGGAAGCTCCATACTGTTTCCCATAGTGGCTGAACCAATTTACCTTTCCACCAACAGTGTGCAAGTTTCCCTTTTCTCCACGTCCTCACCAGCTCTTATCGCTTGTCTTTTTAATGATGACCATTCTAACAGGTATGAGATCATATCTCACTATGGTTTTGGTTGGCATTTTTCTGATAAGTAGTGATGTTGAGCATCGTTTCATGGACCTATTGGCCATTTGAACTTGTCTTCAAAATTTCCTACTATTCTGTTGCTCATGATATTTATAAAATATTAATTTATAATGTGTTTTTATATTTTAGTGAGCTATATATTCATAAAATTGATTATACTATGCAATCAGTTTGACTTTCTATTTATTAGATATAATATTATAATCAATTTCCCATTTTGATGTAATTTTAGGAACTAATAAATATTACATTATATGGTCATACCAAAATTTATTTAAAACTCTCCTGGTATTGAACATCTGAATAGCTTCCATTTTTCTCCTGTTACAAACAAATATTTCAAAACCATTTGCCTTCTCAATTCCATTTTTGCACATACTATTTATTTTACCATGACTATATTTTCTCATTTTCCCCCTGAAAACCTCTCACTCACCTTATAACATCCAGCTCAACTGTCATTTTTGACAATTACAAACTGTCTTTGTAAGTATAAATATTCTTTTAAGTCCTTCCATATACATTTGTTCATGACTCTGCTATGGCATTTATCATTTTGTCTTATCATTTATCTTACTGAATGTAAACCTCTGTGAGACAACAGGATAAGTTATAGTAAAAATTCTGTCGTACTCATTGATGTTTCCCCAATCCCTAGTACAGCATCTAACACACACAGACCATCAAAACCATATGTGCAAGTATTAAATGAACAGATGATAGCTGAATAAGTGAATTATAAATAGAGTCATATGAATAGATAGTGCAGTACCATGTTGGCAAAGCTTTGTGGACCCTGAAAAGATGTTAGGCATTTATTCATAGAATATCAGGAGCCAATGGAATGCTAAGTAAATTAGTACCATGATTACCATAATTTTAGTGTTCACTATATACTCACTTCTCATAAAGATATTTTTATCTTGCTTACATGTCTATAGGGTATGGGCAACTATACACATAGCAATATGTATATAGTACATATTGTACATATATGTAGCAATACAAAACTATAAGTTCAAATTTCAACATACAGGTGGCTTATGACAATGAAAGGATTTATTAATTTGGCATTGTTTTAGGGTTATAATAATAATAATAGCAATGGCAACAAATTATCATTTACTGGATATCTTTTCTAAAGAGACAATTATGAAATTGTTATAAAATATCCATATAAACAACTTATTAAACATAGTATTAATTCCAACTAGAGATAAAAACACTGATTTAGAAAGAATTAGCAGGTTCTACAGGACTTCACAATTAAAAGGTGGTGGAAGTAAAATTCAAACTGGAGTCATAAATCTGATTCTAAAGCGAATTTTTTATCTCCTGGCACAAATGCAGCAAAAATAACTTCTGAGAACATAATATAACTTTCCTGAGGTGGAAAATGAAATACATTTCTTAAAAAGAGTTAAAGGAATTATCTTTTATAAATGTCAAATCATCTTCTAATTACTATTTACCTATTAATTCTTTCATTTTAGAAAAAAAAGGTAAAAAAGGTAATACAGTCCTACATTATCATTATAAACTAGCCTCAAAGTGAAGTTTAAGTAAAGGTAGGTCATTGAGTAATTCTAATTCCTTTTCATCTTCTAACCCTGCTGCCTTCAAGATGAACCTATTCAGATCACATGGAAGAGAGGGAAATTGTTCCACAATGCCTAGTCATGATCCGAAAGAGTGAAGGTCTTAAGCACACTGAACACTTCCCCTCAAGTAATTTTCCTAAAAATTTTGAAATATTTCCTGTATTACTGCACTAAGATAATTTAATTATGTAGCATTTCTATAATAAAGGTTATTTTACAAAACAGCCTTAGAAAGACACTATCAAAATTAGGAATTCATAAAATTCTTACAATTTTTATTTGACTGCTAGGGAACTAGAAACATAAAATGCATGGTTGCTGAGAAAAGCTCTATTAAGAGGATGCACTGATTATGTAATATATTTATTATAATTTTCCAAATAATATAGTGTTTTTTTGAATAACACTGCAGAAAGTGTTTTTATGCCAAAGCTCACTGTATTAGCTTTTCTGTATGCATTACTACATTACAGAATTACTGATGAGTTCTTTATGTATTCCATTTACAAAACATAATTATTTCAAGAGCTGATAGTCAAGCTATCCATCAAATTATTGTTGTACTGTTCCCTTCTGAATACTCAAAATCTGTGTCTTTCGCTCCCTGTGTAAATTTTTAAGCAGAGTCTATACTAACTCTTCTGTATTGAATGCATTAGCAAATAGCTGCAGCCAGGTGATTCAGTAGATGTTTTATGTGAAATTTTGCCAAATATTCCCTATAGAAACCCTTCTCTTAAATGTGATGGGAGTTTTGGGAAAATCATCTTAAAATTAAAGTTTCTTATTTTCCTAAATGAATGGCTTTAATTCCCTAATGCAAAATAGTCTTTTGTGGGTTTTGAATAATGCCTTTGAGCATCAGTGGAAAAGAAGAAAATAAAATTAGACAATGAGAATGGAATGTCAGATCATTAAACTGTCAACATATTTATGTTCTCAAGATTATTCACATTAGGACATTACATTTAAAGACCAAGATAAAGTTTAGTGAGAGCTCTAAGTCTCTAAATTTCTGTCAATGCCTTTAGGAAGTGGATAGAAAATATACTGTTTTGGCTTAAAATCACTTTAAAAAATGAAGGCTGTGAATGCTTTCAAGTTTAGACCTTCAGCAGAACAAACTGTTCCCTGAAATTCCAACATTTCTCCTATTTCTGATTCTATTGTCACATGCTTCTGTCAATTATTGTAATTCTAATCAAATTCAGCAAAATGATCCTGGAACAACACATTTATAGAGAAGGATATCGCATGACAAGTTAACAGATGAGGGCAAAACATTGTTATAATTTGTTAGTATATTTTCTTGATCATCATTTAGTAATGATCCTTAGCTACAGACATCCTTATATCCCTTTTTACAAAGCACCACTCAACATATACTAAAGTGGATGTATATACTCTATATGACATGGGAAAAAACAATGTGTCCCATCTTACTATCGTTTCCATAATCTATTCAATTCATCAGTGTTCAAGGTATATATATACACACACATACATACACACCTTATATCTTGTGCATATAAGCACACCTTAAAAGATATTTATAAAACTACATTGGGCAAAGTGAATCACAAGTCTCTCTTAAACAATAGCATTTGAGAAAAAAACTCCCTGAATGATTGAGAGAGTGCAGAATTTACTGCAGAAGAACTGAGGACAACAGAGAGATTCCTATCTCACATTCCATTACCTTCTAGCGTGGTTTTGGGCAAATAAGTTAATACTGGTATGCCAGTGCTTCACCTAATGTATAATGAGGGAGTGTATACAGAGTAGAGAGGGGCAAATCGTTTTTTCTTTATGGGACAATTCTGAATTGATGGAAGTGGGTACGTGAAATATATCTTGAAAATTAATGAGAGGTTATGTGAACTTAAAGCTCAAAGGGTAGGAATTGATGCATTAGAAACAAACATCTGCCTTAATCATGGCATGGGTCAGGTGGTGACATCTAAGCCTGAAATTAACCATCATCACAAGGCTGCATGATGGCCAAACGTCTCCTAGGTACGTCTACAAATGCAGTAGCTCTATATAGATGTGCTTCAGAGACTGCAATAGGGAAAGAAATAAGGTCAAGGTATTAGAGCTCCAGTCACCACCACTCACACACATGAAGAGGCTTCAAACATTAAATTTTCTTTCAGGTTATTTTAAATATCGAAGTTCTCTTCAAAGTTGTTCTATTGCACACATAACACACTAATGCTTTAAATCATTGTATCAGGGTAAAAAATGGATTTACTTTTATGAAAAATGTAGGTTGTTCACAAGTGCTGGAGAGGTTGTGGAGAAAAAGGGACCCTAGTGCACTGTTGGTGAGATTGCAGACTGGTAAGACCACTATGGAAAACAGTATGAAACAGAAAACTAAAAATGGATCTGCCTTTTGACCCAGCAATTCCACTGTTGGGACTAAGAACCCTGAAACACCAATCCAAAAGAACCTATGCAAACCAATGTTCATAGCAGCACAATTTACAATAGCTAAGTGCTAGAAGCAACCTAGGTGCCCATCAGTAAATGAATGGATCAAAAAACTATGGTACATTTACACAATGGAATTCTATGCAGCAGAAAGAAAGAAGGAGCTCCCACCCTTTGCAACAGCATAGATGGAGCTGGAAAGCATTATGCTAAGAGAAATAAGCCAGGCATTGAAAGACAAATACCATATAATCTCGCCTTAAACAGGAACCTAAACAACAAAACAAAGAAACAAGCAAAATATAGCCAAAGACACTGAAATAGAGGACAGGCTGACAGTGACTAGAGGGGAGAGGGGACGGAATTTCAGGGGAACTTCAGGGGACAATGGAAAGGGTTTACAGGAACAAATATAAAGGACACATGGACAAAAACTAGGGGGGTTGGAAATGGGAGGGAGGAGGGGAGGGGTGGGTGGGTTGGCTAGAATGGGAATAAAGGATGGAAACTGCTCTTGAATAATGATTAAAAATAAATTTAAAAAAAGAAAAATGTAGGTTGTTCATAAGTAAATAGTATGGAAAGCAATTCAACGTGAATAAAAAGATTTAAGTTCCCCCAGCTCACAAGCCTGAGGTAATTAGAGATTCTGAAGGGAAATGTCAATTTATCTCTCTCCCCATAAATTGATATGAGGTCCAACCACTTCTCACAAGCCCCCTAATATTAGAGATTATTTTTACACTGACAACCCTAAAGGAGCTGGATTTATTAAACGTTTGGTAGATTATTTAATATGTGGTTCCAGGAGTGGAATTAGTAAGTAGTCCTCAAGAAAAGATGAATCTTGACCATAAGAGCTGAGACTGCAAGGTTGAGGCATTGTCTGCAGAAGGAGATTCTCCAAATCTTGAAAATGTGAAGTTTAAAACAATCAGAAGTTTCCCTTATGCAAACATTTAAGGTGTTAACATCAATCTGTCTCAGGAAATAAATCCTGAAAGAAATTTATATACTGAACAAATTGTCATGTTTATAAATATTGTAAAGGATAACTATGGAGACATAAAGGAAGTCTTCATCTATTTTCTCGGGGACTTGGGAAAGTATCCTTGAGTAAAAGGAATTAAAAAAATTGTTTTTCTTCTTTAAAATTTTTTATTAAATACTTTTGAATTTTATTGTTGTTCAAGTACATTTTCTGCCTTTCCCCCCACCCCTCCCCTCCACCCCAGCCATTCCCACCTCCCTCCCCTGTCTCTACCCCGCTTGTTTTTGTCCTTGTGTCCTTTACAGTTGTTTCTGAAAACTCTTCTCCCTTTTCCCCCCATTGTCTCCTCCCCTCTCCCCTGTGGTTACTGTCAGTAAAAAGAACTTAAGTGTAAGAGTTTACCAGGTAAAAAGATAGGGAAGAAGATACTTAGATAAGGTAGCCATTGCTGACGGTAGTAGAGATAAGAGATAGCTTCTACATAAGATGAAATGGAAAAAGTCCAGGAATGACTGGAAGAAATAAGAAGGGAGAGGATTACCAGGAAATGAAACTGGGGATTTAAACAGAGGTCTCATTATGGAGAATTTTAGAATGATATTATGGGACTTCAATTAAAGAAATAGATGAATTTTATTCAAGCAAATGCTAGATCACATTTGAATTTTGTCCATATTACCCTGGCTACAAACTAGACAGCAGGTAAAAGTATATGCTAGAAAACCTCTTAAAACAGTGATTTTCAACTAGTGTGCTGAAAAAATGTTTTAAGCAATGCCTGACTATTTAGTCAGGAGCACTGACCTCTTTTCTCTTAGATTGTCAAATTTTAAAAAATGACCAGCATGAATTAATCAAAATCATACCATTTTTATCTCAGATTGGCAAAACATTTATTTTTTGGGTGCTGCAGAATTTTAGTAATTAGTTTATGTGTGCCATGAGATGAAATAGGCTGAAAACTGCTGCCTTAGAAGGCTATTGCATTAGCATTGCAGGCAGAAGTTGGTAATGGATGTGGTTAGGGTGGTAGTAATGGGTTTAGTGATATATATGGAATTTCAAATTTACTTAAAAATCTGAGATAAGAATGAAGTTTGGCATCCACAGGGGAAAAAATGTTTTTTTCTTGTCCAACCTTGTATCTAAACACCTGCCACCTACTTAATATAAAATGCAAGGTCAATGAATTTTACTGAGTTGCAGGTAAATTGAGACAAATCATTTAATTTGTCTTTTTTCCCCAAGCCTAAAACAAATCCACAGTGCAAAACAACAGTAAAATTTTTAAGTATTTATAAAAGATAGATAAATATTTTTTTAAATATGATTTCATTTGAAACAATAAATTACCAATACACTGTATGTAAATATAATTAAAAGATTTAAAATAAAACCTTTTGTTTCCTATTTTAATATTAGAAATAATATCAATTTAGCCATATTTTTATCCTTATGATGCTAAAAGGAGGGTGTTGTGAACAAATATGTTATTAATATTCTCAGAGTGCCCTGGCAATTTTCCTAGTTAGATTTCAATTTTTAATTTTTTTCACAAAGTGATATATCTGTAATGAGAAGGCAAAATTAAATTGACAGTGACTAAAATAATGGTTGTATTATAATAAAAGTGAAACCCATGTGTGTACTTGCTTATAACAATAACACCATACCTATGAATTAATTAAAATTCTTGTAATTATATTGTATAAATGAGTTGAAAATTCTTTCTACAACATGCACGTGAGGAGAATACTCAACAGCTGTGCATGTAAACCACCAACACCAGCTGGAAGTAACAGCACAATATCTGACTATATTCACATGCAATATGAAATCACAGTGGGGCAAATACGGGGAATAAAGTTGATGTGAATCTCCTTCAGTCTTAAAGTCATCCTCAGAAGTGTAGCATCTAGACAGGTAACATTTCACTACATTCCTCACTTCTGAGATCATGTCTGGCAACCACTTTTAACAGGTATAATGATATAACTGATATATTGTCTTTAGCAACTAGAATTATAGAGCAAGGTCAGAGCACACATCCATGAAATCATGAAAATTCATCTTTTTTCTGAGCACTAGATCCCTTCCTGTGATCAGAGGCCTTCCATCTGTGCTAAGCCAAATATTATTAATGGGGATGCTTATTACATCCACAGTGTTTAGCGCTGCATATGTTCTCTCACAAAAAGGGGGACCCTGAAATACCAATTCAAAAGAACCTATACACCCCAATGTTCACAGCAGGACAATTTACAATAGCCAAGTGCTAGAAGCAACCTAAGTGCCCATCAGTAAATGAATGGATCAAAAAACTATGGTACGTTTGCACGATGGAATACTACACAGAAAAAAGAAAGAAGGAGCTCCTACCCTTTGCAACAGCATGGATGGAACTGGAGAGCATTATGCTAAGTGAAATAAGCCAGGTGGTAAAAGACAAATACCATATGATCTCACCTATATGTAGAACCTAATCAACATAACAAACAAGCAAACAAAATATATCTAGAGACAGTGAAATTAAAAACAAACTGACAGTAACCTGAGGGGAGGTGGGAGAGGATAAGGGGGGTCAAGGGGGAGGGGTTTTCAGGAATATTTACAAAGGACACATGGACAACACCAAAGAGAGATAGGATCAAAGGTGGGAGGATATAATAAAAAATAAATCTAATGCAAGAGAGATTAAAATTGCATTTATTGTGAAAAAAATCTTAAAAGGGGGAAAAAACACCTTTTTTTATCTGACCTACACTCCTGTTCTTTGTTGGACAGTCCAAAAGCAGTTTCTTAAGATATGGGCAACATCTCTCTATATTATTTATTCCACAGTATAAAGTTGGCTTATAGGTGTATCATGACACAATAAGCCTGGCCTCCCAACCTCACAGATCTTTACTGAAATATTCTTTAACTTTATAACAGTTGATGCCTAGCTGTTGCCATAATGTGTCCAAAGAACCAGGTTGCTGGGTGGGGAAAGGCACTACAGTTAGCACCACCTCTTTTCTGAGTCTTCTTCACAAGACAACCATTAATGATTCTCTATCTTCAGAATCACCAGACTAGATTCCCCTCTTCCTCATGAAGAGTCTTCTCTGGTCTTTGGGGTTTTCTGGTATAATTTCCTGTCACTTTCCAACAATCAGGGCCACCTCAATCCATAGATACGTTATAAATGTATTGAACTGCAAAGGGAAAAGGGTCACAAGCAGTCTCACAAAAGAGACCTTAGTCTCTGTGCAAACGTGCATATCACAATCTCAAAACTCTCCATTTCTTGGGCCTTCCATATGTGTGATATGTAATTCAATATAGGCACAAAGCTGAAATTTCAGCTTGTACACCTCACCCCAGAACAGCTGGTATCCATTCACTTTTAATATGCATAATCAAAATGAACTATGCCAGGGGCAGGGGGAAAGCGGGGAGAAAATACAGACAACTGTAACTGAACAACAATAAAATTATTTAAAACAATGAACCATGCAAATGGTTATATTATTTTTCATGGGAACTTGATGTCTTCACTTCTAGAAATAGAAATGGCTACTAACTTCTCTTGTAACAATATAAATAATACCACCAAAAATAGCAGCAGGAGAGCAGGTATTCACAACTTTATTTACCTTTTAAATTTTAAAACTTGATTTACATGAAGCTTCAAGAGGTGTTCAACAAATATTTGGTGATCAACTGAAAATATGTGAGGTAATAGTGTACTCCAAGTACATGTGCTACTATGTTTTCTTTCAATTTTTAGCCAGGGCTAAAAAAATGCAGTTTTATTAGAAATATGTTATCAATTTGAGGACTGAAGTGTTTGAATTTAAGTATATTTATAACAGTGAAATGTGATAGACTAAATCTGAGATCCTTTTTAAGACACCATTTTTAAATGACAGTGAAGATGCAAAAATAGAAAGAGAGTGAAAGATCAGTCCTGCAGAGGCCCATCAGGGTATCATTTGTATGCGGATGACAGAGAGCTGGCATGCACTTGGCAATGCAGACCAAAAGCCTTAGAAAAAGGCCTGCTTCCTTCCCACCTGGTTATATTATCTCAGGAATTTATTCTAAGAAAATAATTCAAAGAAAGAAAAATGTTGCTTTTGATGTATATTGTTTTTTTTTAAGAAGGAGAAAAAGAGGGAACAGGAAATGACAAATGCTCACGAGAATGTGGAGCAAAAGGAACTCTCATTCACTGCAAATGGAACAGCCACTTTGGGAGACAGTTTAGCGGTTTCCGACAAAATTAAACATATTCTTACCATAGAATTCCCCTTTCATGCTCCTTGGTACTTACACAAATAAATTAAAAACTTATGTTCACACAAAAATTTGTATATTAATGTTTATAACAACTTTATTCGTAATGGCCAAAAGTTGAAAGGAAACTAAAATGCCCTTTAGTAAAGAAAGGATAAATTGTGGTAAATTTTGACAATGGAATATTAATCAATGCTAAAAAGAAATGTGCTATCACATCATGACAAAAACATGGAAGAACCTTAAATAAATATTACTAAGTGAAAGACACCAATCAGAAAAGTCTATATACTGTATGAGTCCAAAGGTATGACATTCTGGAAAAGGCAAAACTATTCTGGAGGCAGCATAAAGAACAGGAATTGGGAGGAATACATAGGGGGGCACAAAGGATTTTTAGGACAGTGAAACTATTCTGTATGATACTGTAATGGTGGACACATGCCACTATACATTTGTCAAAATCCATACAAAGTTCAACACTAATCCTGAACCCTAAGGTAAAGTATGGACTTTGGGTGATAATGATGTGTCAGCATAAATTCATTGATTTTAACTAATGTGACACTGGTGCAGGGTGTTGACAGGCTGTAGGAGGTGGGGGTCAGAGGGTATATGGAAACTGTATATTTTTCATTCAATTTTTCTGTGAGCCCAAAATTGCTCTAAAAATTTAAGCCTATTTTAGGAACATGAGAAATATCTCAAGCATTTGATGCATTCCAAGCATCAGGGTAATTATTAAACCTAATGAAAACAATTACAAGCTATGTAGCAACACAGAAAAATATCTAAACCCCAATGTTTATAAACCCCATTATTAGAGTTATGGAAAATATATATTGAAACAGACATAGAGAGCATGTAGTTTAAGTAGTTTAAGTGAAAGTGGGTAAGTGAGTCATTTTTGCTGGTAAATTCTTGCAATTATCATACTATGTTACACAGAACAAATGCATTTTCAAAGAAGGCCCATGTTATTACAGTGTTCATTCAGTTGATATTGCACAGCAAGAAATACTATTAATGTCCACTATGGATAAACAGCCTCTACTATATTTTGGAACCCTAAATTGTAGTTCAACAAATATCAATGGAACATTATTTAAATCTTGCAAAATCTATTATTCGGCACTGTGGATACAATTGTGCCCCAAACCTGACATGGTTTCTATTTTCATGGAGCTTGCACACTTATCTAAGAAAATATAAATAAAATTACAGGTTGGATGATAAAAATATCCCACTGCATATATTCTACAGAAAAGAAGTTTGCAAAGCTTACTTTAGGGGCAAATAATTGGTGCTCTGATCTGTTAGAAAGGTGAGGAAAGACTTCAAGGAGGGCATATGAGCTGAGTTCAGAAGGATGAGTCAACATTAGGTAGAAACAGGAGGGAAAAACACACCAAAGATAGCAAATAAAGCATGCAAGTGTTTGGGCTAAAGATAACATGGTAAATAGATGACATTTAGATAAATTCAGTGTTATTACAGAGAGAAATAAGGTAGGTAGGGCCTGTCAATTCAGAATCTCAGGGACATGCTGATGATTATCATCCTAACAGCCACAAAAAGCCTTTGAGGGGTTTCTAAGAAAGGACGGGTGATCATTTTAAATCTAAATTATGAAAAAAAAATCGTGCTTAATGAAAGTTGAAGTAAGTTGATACAGGAGCTACTTCAGAGTTCTAAACAAGAGAATGGGATGTTTTAGACCAGGGTGGCAGAGACAAAATAAAATGAACAGATCTGAGAAGTAAAAAAATTCATCTGGTGAATTAGCCATGGACAGATGAGGGACAGGGGCCATAGGATACAGGTCATTTTATTTAGCATGTTCTGGAGTGACTTCCCAAAATTGTTCCAAACTGCCACCATCTTCATGTTCTACCATGACCTTTTGCAATCTATGATCCATTCACACTGGACCGCCCACCATTTCCTGAACATGGTGTGCTCTTGTCTATCTGCTTCTTCTTATTCTTAAAATGTTCTATATTTTCTGGCTCAAGATTGACTAGCCTAAATTTTGTCTCTTCTATGACTGTTTGTCTTTTCATTTTATTCATCCAGACATAGTTGCTGCCTGGGGTGTGATTAGAGTTTTCATATGCCTTACCACATGTTATGCACTGAATTGTATCCCCCCAAATTCACATGTTGAAACTCTAAAACTACACTACTTCAGAATGTGATTGCATTTGATGATAAAGACTTTAAAAATGAAATTAAAGTAAGTGAAATCATCAGGGTAGAGCCCTGATCTAATAGGAATGGTGTCTTTATAAGAAGAGCTGCAAGGGGTGCATGTGCACAGAAGAAGAACACACGGGCTTCTATCGCAAGCCAAAGAGAGAGATTTCAGGAGAAACTAAACTGAAAACATCTTAATCTTGGACTGTAGTACCCAAAACTGTAAGAAAGTAAATTTCTGTTGTTTAAGCAACCTAACCTGTGGTATTTTGTCATGGAAGTCCAAGTAGACTGATATGACACATTAAACTATATTTATATTAATTTTCCTCTTTTTCAAATAGACCATTAAATGGACCATCATAAAATAGTCAATCTACTTTCTATTTTGTATTTCTAGTATCTGATATATTGCCTACACATATTAGGTCTGTCTTAAAATTTGGATGAATAAATTAGTAAAATCCTAAAATTCTCACTCTATATATTCCCCCCATCCCCGCAAACATTGTCTTTATCCTCTACTCAATTATCTCTAGGAGTTTAAAGTTATTTCTAAGCTTTTCTACTAATTGGAGTTAGAGTAAAATATTTCCACCTGCCTTCTATTCATTTTCAGTTGGTGATCACAACTTTAAAGTGAACTTACCCATAACTTATTTTGTATCTTTGCCTCTACAAACTAGCTTCTTCTCTTAATACCTCTCTCTTTATACTTACATTTGGAATCTTAGATTCATTTCACAAATCCTTCTGCTGCATCCCACTGATGGTGGTATTTCTCCAAATGCCCCTCCAAATTGTACAATTCCTTTTCCTTAGTACTTCTCTCGGATCAGCTCTTACATGCACGTGTACCATTGCAATGGCCGCCTATCTAAGCTTTGTCCTTTGTTTCTCCTCTTTTTCAGATCTTTAACAGATATCAACTCTTATTTATTACTTACACATTCAGATGTATAAAATATCAATAATTACCTAGCAATAGACCTTTAAAGAGGGGTGAGGATAAATTTTATGAAGGGCAATAAAAATTAAGCTGACAGATACAGTGATAGGAGTTGAGCAACAGGAATACACATATTTATATATATGAAAAATGGCAAAACATGGTAATGCCAAAGTAAATGCCACATTTAAGTATCATAACTACAAATCAGCAGGTGCAGACTCTGCGTGCTATAAATTTGCAGTGGTCTGGGAACTAGCCACCTTTTTCGGATTATGTCTTATGCTCTCTTCCCAATTCCATTATGTTTCTATTTCTGTTCACCATTTTTTTCATACAATAATAGGACAAGATGTAATAAATGCATTAAGTAAAGAGTGCACAGCTCAGAAAATGTGATTTGTTGTTGCTATTGACCAGATCAAAAAGGGCCAAGATAGATAATTCTCAACTATTATTATGGCAAATTTATGGAAAACAATTTCAGTTTATTTTTTCTCCTTGTTAATGTATTGAAAATCCAACAATTTAAAGTATCTGTTAAATTTTAGTTTTCAACTTATCTTAGCTTTGGACTTATTCAGCTGATTTTTTTTTCAGCTCTTCAAAACAGGCAAGCGATCTAGTGAGACATTTTTTAGCATTAGAGAAAAAATAAGTGTTATTCTAAATGATTTTTAATATTTATTTTGAAGTAAGTTTCACAACCAAATTACAAAATTTTAGTGATCCGAGAAAGGCAATAGGCAGTTCACTTTAAGTATTTCTAGAGTACCACAGGCTTTTATATTAACTCTCATTCATTTTCTACCTTCCACATACACGTTTAGTCAACTTCAATTTTTTTTTGGTGTCAAATCTATGAAAGAAAGAGTAAAGTTATATCTTTTCTTTAGAACAATTTAAATCTCAGTAATGAAAGTGTAGAGGAAACATCCAATCTGGAAATGAAATCTATTGTTTTTATTTTTTTATCAAAGATAACAAATCAAAAATAGGTGATAGGTATGAGCTCACATGGTAGCACTTCAATGGCTTCTTCTCTAGTTCCTGTTCTTCCACCTGTGATATTTTAAAAGCAAAGAAACTGATTCCACATATTATTTCTTGTTTTGTCAAAATTTTTATGAAATCTTCAATATATGTTAAAATATTTTTATTTAAATCATCTTTATTGTTATTCTGTTACAGTTGTCCCAGTGTTTCCCCCTTTGCCCTCCTCTGTCCATTCCTCCCCACATTCCCACAGTCTATGCCCACTCTGTTGTCCATGTCCATGGGTCATTCATACAAGTTCTTTTTCTAGTCCCTTCCCCTTCTTTCCACCTTTTCCTCCTCAACCCTCCCTTCTGGTGTTAAAATATTTTTAAGTTTATATGAACTCATCAATGTATGTGTAAGAGGAGGATTGAAGTATGATTTATTTTAGTTTTATTCTTATGACTGTATTTTACTTTTTCTGAACCCAGATTTCTAGAAAAAAATAATTACTAATCTGTATTACAATAAGATAAAATGTTTTACTAACTAGTTATATCATCCAAGACGTCCTCTTGAACATCAGGCAAACATCTATATGGGGACTGTATAGTGTAGATAAACTACCAGACAAGTTAGGCAAGCAGTTTAAGCTGTTTTTAGTTGTAAAGATATTTAAGAAATAATTTTTCACATTGTTTCCTTTAGCCCTTTGAGATAATTCACTGAACATTTCTAGCATTACATGAAGAACTATTTCCTTACCCTCCAAGTAGAACATTAAAGGGTTCAGTAACAGTTTACATATCAGATATTTTGTGTGCTTAGCCCATCAGTCTGAAAATTTGAAATCATTTTGTCGACTTCATTTTATCAGTCACCATTTAATTTCTTATGGATAGTGCTGCATGTCAGTACATACATTAGGTAGCTATGCTTAAATAAACCTCATCAACACTCTGAAAACAAGAATAGATAAATTAGTTTTAATAGTATACCCCAAAGTGCTACTTTATGTGACTACAGATACCACTTTTTCATCAGGTTCCCTGAATTACTAGACCATTGACAGTGTAGACGGCACGAGGCCAAGATTCACAAAGATTTCCTGCATGACAAGGGCATCATGACACACTCATCAATACCTTTGCACCCGAATATAAGCAATGCCATTTTTTGCAACATGTTCTATAGTGTGAACCAGTAAAAATATTTTAAAAACCCATATAGTGCACTCACTGCAGAAAGAATAGATTCACATGTATACAAAATTTAGGTAAGTATGAAAAACACCAACTTTTTAAATTCCTGTTTTTCTATTATTTAAATATCCTTGGGAAAAATAGAAAGCTATTTTTTTCAAGAGTTAACTACCCCCATATTTTTACTCTTTTCTCTGACAGTGAGAATTTTCACACAACAGTGAGAAAAGCATTTCTAATAAGTAATGTGTTGCTAAGAACTGCCTAATGTGTCCAAAAATAAATTGTAAATTGTATATTGATTTAAATGATTGAAGAATTTAAGTATGCTTAAATCAAAGCTACATATTTACTCATGAAAATTATATGTAGTCATGGTTATTTCCAAGTAAAATTACAGGTGATAAAAGCTCCCTTCTATAGGTTTAAAGTAAGTTTATAAAACTTAACCATAATAACAAACACAGGTTTTAGTAATCATTTCCAGTATGTCCCCTAGCTCACAATAAATAATGTCCCTCCCAAATGTAAAAAAACAATCAACCCTTCCAAGGTTTCCAAAAGTCTCATTCCATTACAGCATCAGGCCAAAGTGTGAAATCTCATCATCTCATTAGTTCAAAGTTCAAAATCTAAATCAGGTCCAAGTGTGAATGAGGCTCCTTTATTTAATCTAGAACAGCTGCTAAGAAACAATTCCTCTTCATCTGCAGACATGTGAAATTAAGGAACAGGTTATTAACACTCCCAACATACAGAAGGAGTTGAGGGGGCAGAAAAAGAATAACAGTTATAGATATCCCAGTTCAAAATGGGGAGAATGAATGCAAAAAGAACATGGTTCTGAAATCCAAATAGACAAATGATGGATATTTCTATATTAGGTTTCAAGGTTTGGAAAAAATTTCCGGTGCTTCTCACTACTTTCTGGGCTATTGATTCTGCTCTTTGAGTCATTCTTTCCCATAAGAGAGTAATTATACTTCTAGTATCTATCCATGATAAATGACAACAAATGTCCACCAAAAGCCTAGCGTGTGTGTGTATGTATTTATGTGTATATATACATACATATGGATATATAAAACTTCATAATAAGAAGGAATAAACTATTAGTGTATGTAATAATGTGAATGCATCTCAAAAATATAATACTGAATAAAAACAGATACAGAACATGACAGTATGTGATGATTCAATTTTTAAAGAAATTCTATAATATGCAAAAATAATCTATAATAGAAATCAAATTATTGGTTGCTGTTTTAGTGGGAAGAGGGTGGGCAGTGATTGTCTAGGAGGAGATATCATGGAACTTCCTAATGTGATGGAAATATTTTGTGTCTTGACACAGATGTGGGCTATATAGATGTAAGATTTGTCAAAATTAAGTGTCACTGAGTGGCAACCTTAAAATCTGAGCATTTCATTGTTTATAAATTATATCTTAATAAAAAATAAAAGGGTAAATTTATCAAAACACAGTAGTACCTTTTGTGAGTACCTTTAATAATTATTAAAACAGGCACTACTAACACTGCCAGCAGCTATGGTCAGTATTTTCATTTTCTCTACTTTGGCATTTCTTAATAGAAGATGTGCTTATTTTTTAAATTGAAAGTATTGGTAAAGTACATAACTTTAACCATTAAAAATGAATTAACCAACTAAAATTGGTTTGGCTTAAAAATGGATAATAAACAAATTTTTATTAAGCTAAATAGAAGTCACTCAAACTCAAAAAATAATTTTATACTTCAGAATGGTTTCAACCCTCAACTCTTAATTAAGCAAAAGAAATAAGTGACTTCCGGTCAAGATGAAGGCATAGGTAGACGCACTGTGCCCCCGCGCACAACCAAGATAGGGACAGCAACACTATGGAAACAAGATACCAGAACTGACAGAAAATTGAAAGGCATGGAAGTCCGACAACCAGGGAGTTGAAAATAGTCAGGCCGGGTGAGGGACGCGGAGCAGAGACCTGAGCAACCGGGCGTCGTGCAAGTCCCCAGCAGGCAGACCCTGGGCGCACAAGTGTCAGTGGCTGGTGGGCCAGGCTGGGAGGTGGCGACTGGCAGACCCAGCGAGGCAGCCATTGTGAAGCAAGGCACTGCGCGCAGCTCGGTCCCAGCACCGGGAAGTGGAGCTTTGGGTCACTGACAGAAAAGGAGGGCCCCGCGGGGTGCACGGGCCCACCCACACCAGGATTGGTGCCAGAGGGGCCCAGTTGGCTTGTGGAAAGCGGTGGAAGGTTCTCAGGTTCTACAGAGAGCAGAGCAAGCGCCATTGTTCCTTCTCAGACCCCGCCCCCATATACAGCATCACAACCCAGGGACTGGAGTGCCCCATCCTGGTGAAAACCTTAGGCCCCGCCCCTCACTACCATAGCCTGTCAAGACCAAAAAAAAAAAAAAAAACCCCAGCAAAAGATGGCTCAAACAGATAAGGATTGGAAACCCCCAGGTCCCATCCTTTTAAGCGACCAAGAGATAGCCAACCTATCAGATGCACAGTTCAAAGCACTGGTGATCAAGATACTCACAGAATTGGTTGATTTTGGTCACAAATTAGTTGGAAAAATGCAGGCTACAGTAAGTTTAATGAAGAAAGATGCACAGGGAACCAATAGTGATGGAATGAAAGATGGGTCTCACATCATTGTAGTGGACCAGAAGCAAGAACAAAATATAAAACCAGAAAAGATGAAGAAATAAGAATTCAAAAAAATGAGGAGAGGCTTAGGAACCTCCAGGACATCTTTAAACGTTCCAACATCCGAATTATAGGGGTACCAGAAGGGGAAGAGGAAGAGCAACTAGTGGAAATCTTATTTGAACAAATAATAAAGGAGAACTTCCCCAGTCTGGCAAAGGAAATAGACTTTCTGGAAGTCCAGGAAGCTCAGAGAGTCCCAAAGAAGTTGGACCCAAGAAGGAACACACCGAGGCACATCATAATTACATTACCCAAGGTGAAAATGAAGGAGAGAATCCTAGAAGCAGCAAGAGATAAGGGGATAGTAACCTACACAGGAGTTCCCATCAGGCT